>RCUC01144130.1:0-41538 GCA_003697995.1 Taxidea taxus jeffersonii | reverse complement strand
CCATTGTCATTCCCGTCCTCCAGAACTCTACAGAAAGCGCGTTCAGGGAACAAAAGCTCCCGAAAGCAAACCTGAGAGGATTACTTAGCCCGGCCCCTGGTAAGGGCGGTGCAACTCCGCCTGGGGCAAAGACACCTGAGAATCACTACAACAGGCCCCTCCCCCAGAAGATCAAAGAAATCCAGCCAAGACCAAGTTCACTTAACAAGGAGAACAGCGGATTCTTATCTGGACAAAATGACAAGGCGGAAAAACTCACCACAAAAAAAAGAGCAGGAGACAGGACCGAAGGCTAGGGACCTAATCAATACAGACGTTGGTAATATGTCAGATCTGGAATTCAGGATGACGATTCTCAAGGTTCTAGCCGGGCTCGAAAAAGGCATGGAAGATATTAGAGAAACCCTGTCAGGAGAAATAAAAACCCTTTCTGGAGAAATAAAAGAAATAAAGTCTAATCAAGTTGAAATAAAAAAAGCTATTAATGAGGTGCAATCAAAAATGGAGGCTCTTACTGCTAGGATAAATGAGGCAAAAGACAGAATTAGTGATATAGAAGACCAAATGGCAGGGAATAATGAAGCAGACCAAAAGAGAGACAATCAACTACTGGACCACGAGGGGAGAATTCGAGAGATAAGTGATGCCATAAGACGAAACAACATTAGAATAGGGATTCCAGAAGAAGAAGAAAGAGAAATAGGAGCAGAAGGTATATTGGAGAGGATTATTGTAGAGAATTTCCCTAATATAGCAAGGGGAACAAGCATCAAAATCCAGGAAGCCCAGAGAATACCTCTCAAAATCAATAGGAATCGACCCACACCCCGCCATCTAATAGTAAAATTTACAAGTCTTAGCAGACAAAGAGAAAATCCTGAAAGCAGCACGGGACAAGAAGTCTGTAACGTACAATGGTAAAAATATTAGATTGGCAGGAGACTTATCCACAGAGACCTGGCAGGCCAGAAAGAACTGGCATGATATATTCAGAGCACTAAACGAGAAAAACATGCAGCCAAGAATACTTTATCCAGCTAGGTTATCATTGAAAATAGAAGGAGAGATTAAAAGCTTCCAGGACAAACAAAAACTGAAAGAGTTTGTAAACACCAAACCAGCTCTACAGGAAATATTGAAAGGGGTCCTCTAAGCAAAGAGAGACCCTAAAAGTATTAGCAGAAAGGAACAGAGACATTATACAGTAACAATCACCATACAGGCAATACAATGGCACTAAACTCATATCTCTCAATAGTTACCCTGAACGTAAATGGGCTAAATGCCCCAATCAAAAGACACAGGGTTTCAGACTGGATAAAAAAACAAAACCCATCCATATGCTGCCTACAAGAAACTCATCTTAGACCTGAAGACACCACCAGATTGAAAGTGAGGGGGTGGAAAACAGTTTACCATGCTAATGGGCATCAGAAGAAAGCTGGGGTGGCAATCCTTATATCAGATCAATTAGATTTTAAGCCAAAGACTATAATAAGAGATGAGGAAGGACACTTCATCATACTCAAAGGGTCTGTCCAACAAGAAGATCTAACAATTTTAAATATCTAGGCCCCTAACATGGGAGCAGCCAACTATATAAACCAATTAATAACAAAATCAAAGAAACACATTGACAAGAATACAATAATAGTTGGAGACTTTAATACACCCCTCACTGAAATGGACAGATCATCCAAGCAAAAGATCAACAAGGAAATAAAGGTCTTTAATGACACACTGGACGAGATGGACATCACAGATATATTCAGAACATTCTACCCCAAAGCAACAGAATACACGTTCTTCTCTAGTGCCCATGGAACATTCTCCAGAATAGATCACATCCTGGGTCATAAATCAGGTCTCAACCGGTATCAAAAGATTGGGATCATTCCCTGCATATTTTCAGACCACAATGCTCTGAAGCTAGAACTCAATCACAGGAGGAAATTTGGAAAGAGCACAAATACATGGAGACTCAACAGCATCCTTCTGAAGAATGAATGGGTCAACCAGGAAATTAAAGAAGAATTGAAAAAAACCATGGAAACAAATGATAATGAAAACACAATGGACCAAAATCTGTGGGACACAGCAAAGGCAGTCCTGAGAGGAAAATATATAGTGATACAAGCCTATCTCAAGAAACAGGAAAGGTCTCAAATACACAACCTAACCCTACACCTCAAGGAACTCGAGAGAGAACAACAAAGAAAGCCTAAACCCAGCAGGAGAAGAGAAATAATAAAGATCAAAGCAGAAATCAATGAAATAGAAACCAAAAAAACAATAGAACAAATCAATGAAACTAGGAGCTGGTTCTTTGAAAGAATTAATAAGATTGATAAACCCCTGGCCAGACTTATCCAAAAGAAAAGAGAAAGGACCCAAATAAATAAAATCATGAATGAAAGAGGAGAGATCACAACCAACACCAAAGAAATACAAACAATCATAAGAACATATTATGAACAACTCTATGCCAACAAATTCGACAATCTGGAAGAAATGGATGCTTTCCTAGAGACATATAAACTGCCAAAACTGAACCAGGAAGAAATAGAAAACCTGAATAGGCCCATAACCAGTAAGGAGATTGAAACAGTCATCCAAAATCTCCCAACAAACAAAACCCCAGGGCCAGATGGCTTCCCAGGGGAATTCTACCAAACATTTAAAGAAGAATTAATTCCTATTCTCCTGAAACTGTTCCAAAAAATAGAAATGGAAGGAAAACTTCCAAACTCATTTTATGAGGCCAGCATCCCCTTGATCCCCAAACCAGACAAGGATCCCATCAAAAAAGAGAATTACAGACCAATATCCTTGATGAACACAGATGCGAAAATTCTCACCAAAATACTAGCCAATAGGATCCAACAGTACATTAAAAGGATTATTCACCACGACCAAGTGGGATTTATTCCAGGGCAGCAGGGTTGGTTCAACATCCGTAAATCAATCAATGTGATACAGTACATTAACAAAAGAAAGAACAAGAACCATATGATACTCTCAATAGATGCTGAAAAAGCATTTGATAAAGTGCAACATCCCTTCCTAATCAAAACTCTTCAAAGTGTAGGGATAGAAGGCACATACCTCAATATTATCAAAGCCATCTATGAAAAACCCATGGCAAGTATCATTCTCAATGGAGAAAAACTGAGAGCTTTTCTGTTAAGGTCAGGAACACGGCAGGGATGTCCGCTATCACCACTGCTATTCAACATAGTACTAGAAGTCCTAGCCTCAGCAATCAGACAACAAAAAGAAATTAAAGGCATCCAAATCGGCAAAGAAGAAGTCAAACTATCGCTCTTTGCAGATGATATGATACTATATGTGGAAAACCCAAAAGGCTCCACTCCAAAACTGCTAGAGCTTGTACAGGAATTCAGTAAAGTGTCAGGATATAAAATCAATGCACAGAAATCAGTTGCATTTCTTTACACCAACAACAAGACAGAAGAAAGAGAAATTAAGGAGTCAATCCCATTTACAATTACACCCAAAACCATAAGATACCTAGGAATAAACCTAACGAAAGAGGCAAAGAATCTATACTCAGAGAACTATAAAGTACTCATGAAAGAAATTGAGGAAGACACAAAGACATGGAAAAATGTTCCATGCTCATGGATTGGAAGAATTAATATCGTGAAAATGTCTATGCTACCTAAAGCTATCTACACATTTAATGCAATGCCTATCAAAATTCCATCCAATTTTTTCAAAGAAATGGAACAAATAATCCTAAAATTTATATGGAACCAGAAAAGACCTCGAATAGCCAAAGGAATATTGAAAAAGAAAGCCAAAGTTGGTGGCATCACAATTCCAGACTTCAAGTTCTATTACAAAGCTGTCATCATCAAGACAGTATGGTACTGGCACAAAAACAGACACATAGATCAATGGAACAGAATAGAGAGCCCAGAAATAGACCCTCAACTCTATGGTCAACTAATCTTCGACAAAGCAGGAAAGAACATCCAATGGAAAAAGGATAGCCTCTTCAATAAATGGTGTTGGGAAAATTGGACAGCCACATGCAGAAAAATGAAATTGGACCATTTCCTTACACCACACATGAAAATAGACTCAAAATGGATGAAGGATCTCAACGTGAGAAAGGAATCCATCAAAATCCTTGAGGAGAACACAGGCAGCAACCTCTTCGACCTCAGCCGCAGCAACTTCTTCCTAGGAACAACGCCAAAGGCAAGGGAAGCAAGGGAAAAAATGAACTATTGGGACTTCATCAAGATCAAAAGCTTTTGCACAGCAAAGGAAACAGTCAACAAAACCAAAAGATAACTGACAGAGTGGGAAAAGATATTTGCAAATGACATATCAGATAAAGGGCTAGTATCTAAAATCTACAAAGAGCTTAGCAAACTCAACACCCAAAGAACAAATAATCCAATCAAGAAATGGGCAGAGGACATGAACAGACATTTCTGCAAAGAAGACATCCAGATGGCCAACAGACACATGAAAAAGTGCTCCACATCACTGGGCATCAGGGAAATACTAATCAAAACCACAATGAGATACCACCTCACACCAGTCAGAATGGCTAAAATGAACAAGTCAGGAAATGACAGATGCTGGCGAGGATGCGGAGAAAGGGGAACCCTCCTACACTGTTGGTGGGAATGCAAGCTGGTGCAACCACTCTGGAAAACAGCATGGAGGTTCCTCAAAAAATTGAAAATAGAGCTACCTTATGACCCAGCAATTGCACTACTGGATATCTATCCTAAAGATACAAACGTAGTGATCCAAAGGGGCACGTGTACCCGAATGTTTATAGCAGCAATGTCCACAATAGCCAAGTTATGGAAAGAACCTAGATGTCCATCAACAGATGAATGGATAAAGAAGATGTGGTATATATATACGATGGAATACTATGCAGCCATCAAAAGAAATGAAATCTTACCATTTGCGACGACATGGATGGAACTAGAGCGTATTATGCTTAGCGAAATAAGTCGACTGGAGAAAGACAACTACCACATGATCTCCCTGATATGAGGAAGTGGAGATGCAACGGGGGTGGGAGTTAAGGTGGTAGGAAAAGTAAAAATGAAAGAAGATGGGATCGGGAGGGAGAAAAACCAAAAGAGACTCTTAATGTCATAAAACAAACTGAGGGGGGTGGGGGGAAGAGGGGTTGGGTGAGGGTGGTGGGGTTACATCATATGTTTAAATAAAGCTTAAATAAAGTAAAAAAAAAAAAGAAAACAAACACACAAAAAAAGAATTCCAGGTAATTTATGTAGATTCCCTGCCCTGAAGGAGGGGACTGTAGATCACTCTGGATGTGGCCTACACCCAATGATTCCCTTCCAAAGAATGCAGTATGAAAAGGGAAAGAAAAGAGCCCTTACAGTGGAGAATCATGGCAGGCACTACATCAGCCAGGTGAGCAAGGTCATCATGAACACTACCAACTCCTGTTAATAGTTTATACTCTTGTCACTACCTGATGAAAATAACACTTCTGTAGTCTTTCTTCCCCCAAACCATTAATTCTATCTAATCATGAGGGGAAAACAAAACAATAATAATAACAACAACAACAAACCCAAATTCCAGTAGAAAGGCATGCTATGAAAGACTTGGCCAGTATTCTCCAAATAGGAAAAATCAACAAAAACAAGGTAAATCTAAGAAGAGGTCAGAACAAAGAGTCACCTGAGGAGATGTGGCATTACCAACTAAATAGCTTGTCTTCAAAGGCAGGGAATGTGCCCATTATGTCTTGCATGTGATTAGTATATTCCATAGGAGAAATGAAGGTTCTGAAAGATGTACGCCCATGTGAAATTTACTGTCTGCAGTTGAGGGTATATTGAATATCATCACTTGATTAGATGATAAAACTCATGTTTGCCCGCAAGTGCGATCTACAGAATGATTATATCCAGTTCTATATAATGAACCCTGTATATAAAATTTTAATCCAAACAGAAATTTAAAGGGGCAAGAGCTTTTTGATTGTCAGTTGTGTTTCAAAGCAGAATAAAGCCAGTTTGAAACTGGAGTCACTTTCAGGCTGGTAACAGTCTGTTCCAATCCATAGCAGATTAGTCTTCACATATGCATCATCCTTTTATTGCATTGAATATCTCAGTTATATTCTTCTATAGACCTTTTCTTCATTGTAGGATTTTTGATTTATCATGCTTTCGTTTTAGGTCTTTAGGATTCTGCCACCATTTTTTTTTCTTTTTCTTTATTTTGGGGGGCAGTGGGTAGGGACAAAGAGAGTGGGAGAGAAAGAATAATCAGTAGGCTTCCAGCACAGAGCCTCACGTTGGGCTCGATCTCACAACCCTGAAATCATGACCTGAGCAGAAATCAAGAGGGAGATGCTTAACTGACTGAGCCACCCAGGTGCCCCAACTTTTTTTTTTCCTAAAATAAATATTAACTCTAGTTCTTTTTTTTTTTTTATGCTCTATTCTGCCAGCCATATTATCTCAACTCTATTATGAGCACCACTGTTCTTCCCATTCTTGTATCATTAACTATGGAATATATAAGATTATTGTTCATCCCACGTATCTGTCAACCAGGTTAGGAGGTACTGCTCTTATCATTTTGATTGAATAAAGAAACTGAAAGTGGCTGAATACGTGTAAGACAGTCCCACTAACATAATCTGCCTTTTCTACTTACTGTGATGTTTTTGGTAACAACTATCTGTCTACATTCTTGTCTTAAAGAAGATCTACTTCTCTTAGAATTGTAGGCTCTTTTCTTTTTTCTTGGGATGATGTCTGAACTATAGATATTTTAGTCTTTGCTTGCTTTACTGCAATTCAAAGAACTGACTTGATTTCTTTTCATGTCATTGCTACTCTATATTGTTAAGGAAATGAGCCTCATTTAGATATGTAGTCTATTCTAGTCATTTTTAAAAACTAAAGAGTGAATTATTTAAAGTCAAAACACATTTCCTCTGTGGAGTAATTATATAGGGCTCCACAGCCTATGGCATGGAGAAATAAAATAATCCCTAATGCATAGAATTGCATACTAAATAATGCCCACATACTGCTCTAACTATAAATTCTCACTAGTGTTAATTAAAAATTATACGGCAAAGCTTCTTCTATAAACCACTCAATGAACATGACCTTTAATTCTTCTTGCTGATGCCCATAGTTAAACTACTTGCCATTTTCCTAGATGCCTTCTTTTCATTCTTCACTTTTATACTATATTTTACTGGTAAATTATTTCTGGAAATTATAGAAGTTAAAACTTGCATTTTTATCAAGAGATTTACTCTTTTTCTTCATGGAAATACTATCTAACTGAGTAAATCGCCCTTACCTCAGGCACATCAGCTATGTACCTATCTGTGTAACAAAGGAATTGTGAGCTTTATTTAATTTGTTGGACTAGATTAAAAATAGTTTGGAACCGTTAATGCACATCTCTGTGAAGGTATAAAGTATCGTCATTGGACTTCCTGTGATTTAAAATTTGATACTCAAATATGTAAATTGCTAAGATTGCTTTGGGTAATATGGACTTTTAACAGTGTTGGTTATTCCAATCTATGCAAATGGAATATCTTTCCAATTTTTTTATATCATCTTCAATTTCTTCCATTAGTGTTTTATAGTTCTCAGAGTACAAGTCTTCCGATTCCTTGGTTAAGTTTCTTCCTATTTTGTTAGCTGTAAATGGGATTATTTTCTTAATTTGTTCCTACTACTTTATTATTAGTGTATAGGAATGCAGAAATTTCTGTATATTAATTTTGCATCTTGTGACTTTTATTAGTTCTAGCAGTTTTTTGGTGGAGTCTTCAGTGTTTCTATATATAGTGTCATGTCATCTCCAAATAGTAAAAGTTTTACTTCCTTACCAATCTGGATGCCTTTTATTTCCCTTTCTTATCTGATTGCTGTGATTGGGGCTTTCAGTACTACCTTGAATAAAAGTGAGAGTGGGCAGTCCTTGTCCTTATCTTAGATGAAAATATCTTCCCTTTTCTCCCTTGAAGATGATATTAGCTATGGATTTTTCATAGAGGGACTTTATTATGTTGAGGTATATGTTCCCTCTGAAACTACTTTGTTGGTAGTTTTGTCATAAATGGATGTTGTACTTTGTCCAATGTTTTTTCTGCATCTCTTGAGGCGATCATATGGTTTTTGTCCTTTCGCTTATTAATCTGATGTCATGTTGATTGATTTATGAATAGTGAACCATCATTGTATCCCAGGAATAAATGCCACTTGATTGTGGTGAATCAATTTTTTCATGGTGTTGTTGGATTCAGTTTGCTAAGATTTTGTTGAAGATTTTTTCATCTATGCTCATCAGAGATATGGGCCTATATATCTCTTTGTCTGGTTTCAACATCAGTAAATCTGGCCTTATAGAATGAATTTGGAAACTTTCCTTCCTCTTTTATTTTTTTGGAATAGTTTGAGAAGAATTGGTATTAATTCTTTAAATGTTTGGTAGAATTTACCTGTGAAAATTGTTTTTTTTTTAAGACTTTATTTATTTGACAGAGAGAGAGATCACAAGTAGGCAGAGAGGCAGGCAGAGAGAGAGGGGGCAGCAGGCTCCCTGCTGAGCAGAGAGTCCGATGAAGGGCTCCATCCCAGGACCCTGAGATCATGACCTGAGCTGAAGGAAAAGGCTTAACTGAATGAGCCACCCAGTGAACCTACCTGTGAAAATTGTTAAAATGGCCATACTACTCAAAGCAATCTCTGGATTTAATGCAATCCTTATCAAAATACCAATGACAGTTTCCATAGAACTAGAACAGATATTCCTAAAATTTGTATGGAACCCCAAAATACCCTGAGTAGCTGAAGCAGTCTTGAAAAAGATGAACAAATCTGGAGGCATCATAATCCCAGATTTCAAGATGTACTACAAATCTGTAATAATCATATCAGTATAGTAATGGCACAAAAATAGACATATTGATCAATAAAACATAATAGCAAATTTAGAAATAAGCCCACACTTAAATTGTCATCTGCTAGAGAGGGCAGGAATATACAATAGGGAAAAATAGTCCTTTCAAGAAATGATTTTGGGAAGACTGGACGACTACATGGAAAAGAAAGAAACTGGACCACTTTCTTACACCACACACAAAAATAAACTCAAAATGGATTAAAGACCTAAATATGAGACCTGAAACTATAAAACTGCTAGAAGAAAATATGGGCAGTAATTACTTTGGAAATTTCTTTGGAAAAATGGAAACATTTTTCCAGATATGTCTCCTCATTCAAGAGAAACAAAAGAAAATTAAACTCTTCGGACTAGACCAAAATAAAAAGCTTTTGCACAGCAAAGGAAACCATCAATAAGACAAAAAAAACCAATCTACTCAATTGGGGAAGATATTTTCAAGTGATCTATCTGATAAGGGATTAACATCTGAAATATATGAAGAACTTACACAACTCAATACCAAAAAAACAATCACATTAAAAAAAATGGACAGAGGACACAGACATTTTTCTAAAGAAGACATATGTATGGCATGAGGACACATGAAGAGGTGTTCAGCATTACTAATCATCAGGGAAATGCAAATCAAAACAATGAGGTATCACTTTATACTTGTCAGAATGGCAAAAATACAAAACACACACACACACACACACAACAGAAATAGCAAGTGTTAGCAAGAATGTGGAGAAAAAGAACCCTCATGCACTGTTGGTGGGAATGAAGATTGGTGTAGCCATGGTAGAAAACAATGTAGAGGTTCCTTAAAAAATTGAAAGTAGAAATACCTTATGATACAGTAATTCCATTACTGGATATTTATCCAAAGTAAATGAAAACACTAATTCAAAAGGATATACTCACTCTTCTGTTTATTGCAGCCTTATTTACAAGAGTTAAGATATTGAAGGAATTCAAATATCCATTTGTAGATGAATGATTATGGTGTGTGGGTACATTTATATATATTCTGTGTAAATAAACACACACACCATACCCTATATATAAAGATATATACATATAGGACACACACACACACACACACAGTGGAATATTATTCAGCCATTTGTAACAACATGGATGGACCTAGGGGGTATAATGCTAAGTGAAATAAGTCAGTCAGAGAAAGACAAATATCATGATTTCACTCATATGTGGAATTTAAAAAACCAAACAAACAGGCAAAAAAAAAAAAAAAAGAGAAAACAAACAAACTCTTAAATAGAGCACAGACTAATGACTACCAGAGAGGAAGGGGTGGGGAGGGGATGGGTGAAAGAGGTAAGTGGGATTAAGAATACACTTAATGACTACTGAGTAATGTATAGAATTGGTGAATCTTTGTATTGTACACCTGAAACTAATATAACACTCTATGTTCATTATACTTCAATTAAAAAGTATGAATTGCTTTGAAAATTCTATGCTAATTCCCAAGCTCCCTTTAGATAAAACCATTATGCCTTCAGTTACTAAAGCCAGAATTTACCAAGCACAAACTATGGATTAGGGGCTGTGTTGGGCTTAAGAAAATACAACCCAAACTTCTACTTCTAAGGGGCTTGGAAACTGGAGGGGCAGACAGAGCTATAATGTAGCTCCTCTAGGAGGTGGTAAACTTTTAACATGGGAATAAAAGGGTTCTTAGGTGGCATGAAACATAGCATACCCACCTGGGGCTTGGCTGCCAAAGAAAAGGCAAAACAAGGAGAGAGGGGAACTGTTTCCTGGAGTCTTGGGGTTGAGTAGACCGCCAGGAGCCCAAGAGGGAACAGCCAGTGTAGGTAAAGGAGGTAAGCAGATGTGCACACATGGAGAAATGAACATGTGACCTCTTCATGAGCCCTTAAGGCGTAGGGTGTACTGTGGTTTAACTGCAGGTGCTTACCAGGAGAGTTGCAGAAAATGAGACTAGCAAACTAAGCTGGCACCCAAAACAAAACATTTTTAGTGCATGGATTAAGATGTTGGATTTAGGCAACGGATGAATTTGAAAGCAAGTCTATGTAAGTTTCTGAAAAACTGGCTGTGTGACTGAGAGCAGGGAGGTGTCTAGAAGTCTGCCTTGGACAGCTATTAAAACCAGTAACTTACTTAAGTGTATCTGTAAAAACACTAAAAGGAATATTAGAATTTTAAAGAAATATTATAAAAATGACTTTGTTTTTATTATTTTTCCCCAGTGGGAGAGACTTTTGAGCATTGCCCAGAAGCCACTGATTTTTTGTGCCACAACAAGAAGTGTGTTGCGTCCCACCTTGTCTGTGACTATAAGCCAGACTGCCCTGATCGGTCTGATGAGGCTCACTGTGGTAAGTGATCTGTCTGCTCTTATGCAGCCCGTTCAGCACAGATTTTACTTCATTAGGAAAGTAACATATTGGCATTGATGACAGGAAATATTCTTTCTGTGCACTAGAGTAGAATTAAAATAGTCGAAACATTTTTCCCAGCTTCTCTATCCACACATCCAAATCACAGCCTGCTCAACTGTTTTATCCCCATACTAAACGCCACAGCAAATCTTGTCCTAAAAATTTCTCAACATGTCATTGTACAGAACTGCAGGGGGAGGGGGTGTCAGAATTTTAATCGCCGAAACTGACCTATCGGTCTACATTTCTTCATTGGTTTTCATTTCCTTTTCCAGAAGATGGTTGATTTTATAGATAAGGCTAAAAATGAGCACTTCAAATAAATACTAGTAAATGATTAATTTTATCAGTTACATTGCTCTGGGAAAACAGAACTAGATTGGCCACATTGGTTTTTTTATGTAAACTTTAATTCAAGTGATTTGTAGAAGTCATGCATAAAACCAAGTATGTAGTTTTAAAATATGAGCATGTATTTAAATCCAAAGAATTTTTTTTTGTATTTCTTTTTGATGAGCATTCATAGGGAACCTCACTACCATATAGGCTACCTGTTGCAGTTAGGGTTTGCTGCATTGCAAACTACCCTAAAGTTTAGTAACCTAAAAAAGTTTCATTTCGTACTCAATTTTGTGGATCAGTAATTCAGAAAGGAATCAGCAAGGCAGGTTGTTTCTCATCCACATGGCTCCCAGCAGGTATCGCTGGAACTGGAGGGTCACTTTCAAGATGGCTTCCTCCCATCCAGGTTTGGCACGTTGGTACACTGTGATCTCTCTTTCTGGCTTGACATAGCATCTCATTCTCCAGGGCAATCTAGTGTGGCTTGGGCTTTCCATAACAGGGCTGTCACAGACAGTCAGATATCTTCATGGGATTGGCTTTTACCAGAGTAAATACTCTCAAGAGCAAACATTCTAAGAGCCACAGGAAAAACAGGAAGAATTCATATAATTTAGCCTCGGAAATTCTAGAGGGTCACTCTTAGCTCTTTCCAGTGATCATGCAAATTAAAATGTCTAGCTACAATTCAAAAAGAGAAAGGGGGTAGATTCTACCTTTGGGACAATTTCATGCATGTACAATAAAGGAGTATCATAGAAGTCATGTTCAAATTTTTCTTTTTAACTCAATATCCTTTTTATTCCTCAAGATCTTATGGAAATGATACTTCTGAAGTGTTCATTTTATCTTCTTTTGTATTTATTACTTTTATTAAATTGTGGTAAAATGTGCATAACATAAAATTTACCATTTTAACCATTTCTAACTGTATAGTTCAGTGGCATTAAGTGCATTGGTGTTATTGTCCAGATATCACCACCCTTCATCTCCAGAACATTGTTCATCTGGAAAAACTGAAACCCTATACCTATTAAACAATTAATGGTCCATTTTCCCTCTCCCAGCCCCTGAAAGCCACCATTTGATTCTCTGTTTCTATGCATTTGACAATCTGGCTATCTAACATGAGTATTTGGAACCTAGTATTTTTCTTGCTGTGATGGACTTATTTCACTTATCATAAATTTCTCAACATTAATGCTTTTAATTTTAAATCAAAGTGTCAAAGGGAGTGAAAATTACTGGCACTTCCTAAAACTGTACTGTCAATGCCACAGTATTATAATCTTAATTTTGCAAACAATTATGTATTTCCTTTATAATATATGCATTCTCAAATGAAATTTATAATATATTGAAAGATACTTCCTACTGTTCTTTTTTAAAAGCTTCTATTTAGGGATGCCTGGGTGGCTCAATTGGTTAAGCGGCTGCCTTCGGCTCAGGTCACGATCCCAGCATCCTGGGATGGAGTCCCACATCGGGCTCCTTGCTCAGCAGAGAGCCTGCTTCTCCCTCTGCCTCTCCCTGCCACTCTGTCTGCCTGTGCTCACTCTCTCTGACAAATAAATAAATAAAATCTTTAAAAATATATATATATATATTTTAAGAAAACTTCTATTTAAGTTTAACTTAGTTTTCTTTCTTAGTATTCTTTCTAGCTTTCTTAAAGTAGTCCCCAAAATACAATTTTCTTAATAATTTTTAAAATTTTTTTATAAAAATATAATGTATTATTAGACCCAGGGGTACAGGTCTGTGAGTCGCCAGGTTTACACACTTCACAGCACTCACCATAGCACGTACCCTCCCCAGTGTCCATAACCCCACAACCCTCTCCATACGGGTGACCCCCTCTCCCCCCGACCCCCCTCAGTTTGTTTTGTGACATTAAGAGTCTCTTACAGTTTGTCTCCCTCCTGATCCCATCTTGTTTCATTTATTCTTTTCCTACCCCCCAACCGCCCCCCCGTTGCATCTCCACTTCCTCATATCAGGGAGATCATGTGGTAGTTGTCTTTCTCCAGTTGACTCATTTCGCTAAGCATAATACGCTCTAGTTCCATCCATGTCGTCGCAAATGGTAAGATTTCATTTCTTTTGATGGCTGCATAGTATTCCATCGTATATATATACCACATCTTCTTTATCCATTCATCTGTTGATGGACATCTAGGTTCTTTCCATAACTTGGCTATTGTGGACATTGCTGCTATAAACATTCGGGTACACGTGCCCCTTTGGATCACTACGTTTGTATCTTTAGGATAGATATCCAGTAGTGCAATTGCTGGGTCATAAGGTAGCTCTATTTTCAATTTTTTGAGGAACCTCCATGCTGTTTTCCAGAGTGGTTGCACCAGCTTGCATTCCCACCAACAGTGTAGCAGGGTTCCCCTTTCTCCGCATCCTCGCCAGCATCTGTCATTTCCTGACTTGTTCATTTTAGCCATTCTGACTGGTGTGAGGTGGTATCTCATTGTGGTTTTGATTAGTATTTCCCTGATGCCCAGTGATATGGAGCACTTTTTCATGTGTCTGTTGGCCATCTGGATGTCTTCTTTGCAGAAATGTCTGTTCATGTCCTCTGCCCATTTCTTGATTGGATTATTTGTTCTTTGGGTGTTGAGTTTGCTAAGCTCTTTGTAGATTTTAGATACTAGCCCTTTATCTGATATGTCATTTGCAAATATCTTTTCCCACTCTGTCAGTTGTCTTTTGGTTTTGTTGACTGTTTCCTTTGCTGTGCAAAAGCTTTTGATCTTGATGAAGTCCCAATAGTTCATTTTTGCCCTTGCTTCCCTTGCCTTTGGCATTGTTCCTAGGAAGAAGTTGCTGCAGCTGAGGTCGAAGAGGTTGCTGCCTGTGTTCTCCTCAAGGATTTTGATGGATTCCTTTCTCACATTGAGGTCCTTCATCCATTTTGAGTCTATTTTTGTGTGTGGTGTAAGGAAATGGTCCAATTTCATTTTTCTGCATGTTGCTGTCCAATTTTCCCAACACCCTTTGTTGAAGAGGCTGTCTTTTTTCCATTGGATATTCTTTCCTGCTTTGTCGAAGATTAGTTGACCATAGAGTTGAGGGTCTATTTATGGGCTCTCTATTCTGTTCCATTGATCTATGTGTCTGTTTTTGTGCCAGTACCATACTGTCTTGATGGTAACAGCTTTCCAATAGAGCTTGAAGTCCAGAATTATGATGCCACCAACTTTGGCTTTCTTTTTCCTCTGGCTATTCAAGGTCGTTTCTGGTTCCATATAAATTTTAGGATTATTTGTTTCATTTCATTGAAAAAACTGGATGGATTTTGTTAGGTATTACATTAAATGTGTAGATTGTTTTAGGTAGCATAGACATTTTCACAATATTTATTCTTCCAATCTATGAGCATGGATGTTTTTCCCTTTCTTTGTGTTTTCTTCAATTTCTTTCATGACTACTTTGTAGTTTTCTGAGTATAGATTCTTTGCCTCTTTGGTTAGGTTTATTCCTAGGTATCTTATGGTTTTGGGTGCAATTGAAAATGGGATGGACTCCTGAATTTTCTCTTTCTCCTGTCTTGTTGTTGGTGTAAAGAAATACAACTGATTTCTGTGCATTGATTTTATATCCTGACACTTTACTGAATTCCTGTACAAGTTCTAGCAGATTTGGAGTGGGGTCTTTTGGGTTTTCCACATATAGTATCATATCATCTGCAAAGAGTGAGAGTTTGACTTCTTCTTTGCTGATTTGGATGCCTTTAATTTCTTTTTGTTGTGTGATTGCTGAGGCCAGGTCTTCTAGTACTATGTTGAATAGCAGTGGTGATAATGGACATCCCTGCCATGTTCTTAACCTTAGCATAAAAGTTCTCAGTTTTTCTCCATTGAGATTGATATTTGCGGTGTGTTTTTCATAGATGCTTTGATGATATTGAGGTATGTGCCCTATATCCCTACACTTTAAGAGTTTTGATCAGGAAGGGATGCTGTACTTTGTCAAATGCTTTTTCAGCATCGATTGAGAATATCCTATGGTTCTTGTTCTTTCTTTCATTAATGTATTGTATCATATTGATTGATTTGCAGATGTTGAACCAACCTTGCAGCCGTGGAATAAATCCAACTTGGTCATGGTGAATAATCTTTTTAATGTACTGTTGGATACTATTGGCTAGTATTTTTGTGAGAATTTTCACATCTGTGTTCGTCAAGGACATTGGTCTGTAATTCTCTTTTTTGATGGGATCCTTGTCTGGTTTGGGGATCAACTTGGTTAGATTTTAGTTCTTTTATTTCTCCAGAAAGGGCTTTTATTTCTCTGGACAGCGTTTCTGTAATATCTTCCATGCCTTTTTCAAGCCCAGCTAGTACCTTGAGAATCGTCATTCTGAACTCTACATCTGACATATTACCAATGTCCATATTGATTAAATCCCTAGCCTTCGGTACTGCCTCTTGTTCTTTTTCTTGTGGTGAGTTTTTCCAACTTGTCATTTTGTCCAGATAAGAATATATGAAGGAGCAAATGTAATACTAAAAGGGTGGCAAAGACCCCAGGAAAATGTGCTTTAACCAAATCAGGAGGCCCCAAATCGTGTGGGGGGGGGATAAAGGGAGTAGGAATTTCAGAAAAACAAAAAAATTAAGAAAACAAATAAAGAAAAAATAATATGTATATATATTAGATTGGTGACTAGAACAGGGTCACCCACTTGGTTTTGGGAGTATTTTGGTCCCTTAGAAGAAACTACCTCCCAAAATTATAAAGAATGAAAAACATATATAAGGGTAAACACAATGAAGGGATGAAATATGACTATAAAGATGAAATTTTTTTTTTTAATTTCTAAAAAAGGAGTTGATCATTTGGTTGGGAGAATTAAGAAAAATAAAGTGGAGAGAATTTGCTTGGGCTGGAGGCTAGAACAAGCCCAGTGCTAAATTTAGGGTGTATTTTGATTTATTAGAAGAAGTTGTACCCCAAATTTTTTAGAAGGAAAAACTCTATGTGTATACAAGAAATAAAGTTAGAAACAATGAAGGATAAAGTATGACTATTATAATGAAGGTTCAAAAAAGATTATTTTTTATGGAAGGTATTGTTATGATAAACTAGTTAAAAACATTAAAAGAAACAAGGGTAAAAGTTTTAAAAATTTAGCAGAAGAATGAAAAATAAAATTAAAACAAATTAATTAACATTGCAAGACTAAAGAATCATGGGGAGAAAGCCATGAATTCCATGCTCTGCTTTCTTCTCCTCTGGAATTCTGCTGTTCTCCTTGGTAAGTGAACTTCGTCTTGGCTGGATTTCTTGTTGATCTTCTGGGGGAGGGGCCTGTTGTAGTTATTCTCAAGTGTTTTGCCTGAGGCAGAATTGTACCGCCCTTACCAGGGGCCAGGCTAAGTAATCTGCTTCTGTTTGCTTTCGGGAGCTTTTCTTCCCTGAACACGTTCTGTAGAGTTCAGGAGGGCAGGAATGAAAATGGTGGCCTCCCAATCTCTAGCCCGGAGGAGCCGAGAGCTTGGGGCCCCACTCCTCAGTGCGCCCGCAGAGAAAAGCACTCAATCACTCTTGTCTCCTGGCCTCCGGCTGCGCTCAGAGTTCACCCAGCCTGTGACCAAGCGTCTCTGTCTCTGGCACACAGCTCCGCCTTGAGTCTCTGAACCCCACAGATCCCTGAGCTCTTCCAAGGGGGTCTCCCTGGATCTTGTGAGGACCCCACGGACAGAGCACCGGCCTGTGTCATGGATTACCATTCAAGGTAACCCCGAGTTGAGAGCTCACTCCTTGTCTCTGTCTCCGTAGCCGGCTTCCCTGCTCTAATACCTGTGAGCTCTGCGACACTCAGACACCCCCATCCTTCTGTGACCCTGCGGGACCTGAGGCCACGCTGTCCCCACGTGGGCTTCACCCCAGTTTAGCCTCTGGAGCGATGTCCCTCTGTGGAGCAGACTTTTAAAAGTCCTGATTTTGTGCTCCATTGCTCCACCGCTTGCTGGGAGCCGGCCCCTCCCCCTGCCGTCTATCTTCCTGTCGCTTTGGATTCACTTCTCTGCTGGTCCTACCTTTCAGAAGGTGGTCGATTTTCTGTTTCTAGAATTGTTGCTCTTCTTCTCTTTGATCTCCTGTTGGATTTGTAGGTGTTCGGAATGGTTTGATAAACCATCTAGCTGATCTCCTGCTACCTGATGTCGTCTTAGCCTGCTACTTCTCCGCCATCTTTCATGGCTATTCCCAAAATACATTTTTGATACTGACTGTAGAGAACCAATTCCACTGGAGCTCAAAAAAAAAAAAATTGCTCCAAAACATTTGTAAAATCACTATTTTCCCCATGAGGTATAAGAAGTAGAGAGTATTTAAAAAATCATCAGCATACAGTACCATTATAGTATATATGTATACCATATACATATAGTATCATTAGTTGTTGATGTAGTGGTCAATGATTTATTGGTTGCATATGAAAATAAGTAATATCCAATCAAAAGTCAAAGAAAAAATCACCAGCAAAAGAAAATGAATTTTCTAAAAGAAAAATAATTTAAACAAGGTGACATTGACATACATGATCCAGTGAGGAGAAGGAGAGCTGTCATATGCACAGACAAAAATAGTTACAGGCAGTAAATGTTCTTCCTCTCACTTCCAGATGCACATATATTTTAAATATTTATATAAAAAGTATATTCTTCCATTTATTCCTACTATTAGTATGGGCTAGGAACAGCTTTCTAAATGTTGAATATATAAAAATGAGTAAGGCATTGTCTTAGGTTTTAGAAACTCACTTTCTCCTAGGTAAGCGGTCCGGGGGGATATATTAAAATATAATGTTCTTTGCTTTTTGAAAAAGTTGGTTGTAAAAGAATTCTGATTACTTTTGAAATGTAACATGCGCTATTCGTAATAAGGTTATCACAGTGCATTTGGAGAGGACAGATGAAGACTAGCGTGTGTGTGCACGTGCATGTGTTTGCACGTGCCCGTGAAACATATATATCGGCTTTTAAAACATAGTTACTAAGTATTTTGGCTTTTTGAATGTGAATGCTGCTTTTGTCCCTCCCCCCCTCCCCAGCTTCACTCATTTTTCCTCTCAGACTGCTTTATATGATTTTTATTTTTCCCGCAGCTATTTGACATATTGATGTAAAAATACACAGGGGCAGTTTTGATTTTCAGAGCCTGAGTCAGTTGCATGCCCATATTTGTTAGTGTTGCGTACAGTTTTGGTGGACAACCATATACATAATTTAATGTTATTAAAATTAAAACAGTATGTTGACAAAGGAAATGCTCACTTTCCTTATGAACTTTGACAAACTTTGTTCACATCCAAAAGGAACACTCCACGGTGCACATGGGTATATGGGTGCCTTACTGGTTGCAGTGATTTCAGCAGTATTTTATGTGGAAAGTTATTTATGTTGAAAGTCTTTTGGATACATTGGAGACATCAGGGTTAGATTCTTGCCATCAGATAATCTATTGTGGATGATGAAATAAATTACAAAATTTTCAAAATGGCCTTTGGAGAAAAATAAGGAAAAAAACGGACCTCTGGTTTATTAAACTGAAGTCTTCCTTTTGATGTTGACCCTCTCATGTTCAGCAACTATTTAAATTATCAGAGACTTGTTTCCTCGTCTTTATCTTAGCTAGAATCACATCCGTTCTATAGAGTACTTTGAGAATTAAATGATGTAAAGAATGTATTTGTTCAGTCTCCTAGGATTGATAATGTCAGCCTCTTAAATTCATAATTTTTATACTCTCTTGAAATTTGTCAGTCAAAGTAGATGTATTATATATATATTTTATATCCTTACCAGAAAATAAAATCAGCAATTCCTCAAAGGTAAATTTGTAGTGTAGGTTATAAACAAGGGTAAATTTTTCTTTTGCATCTCTAACTCCTGTTGGAAAAATTCATGGTTTGGAATAAATGAAATCAATTCTTTTTAAAAGAAACCATAAAGGGCACCTGGGTGGCTCAGTGGGTTAAAGCCGCTGCCTTCGGCTCAGGTCATGATCCCAGGGTTGTGGGATTGAGCCCCACATCGGGCTCTCCGCTCTGCAGATAGCCTGCTTCCTCCTCTCTCTCTGCCTGCCTCTCTGCCCACTTGTGATCTCTGTCTGTCATGTAAATAAATAAATAATCTAAAAAAAAAAAAAGAAACCATAAAGTCCCAAAATGTGCTCTTTTTTTAATATTACTACCTAAATATTACTACCTAAAGCCTGTATTAAGTGTGCCTTGTACTCTAGGCTAGGGATGTGCAGGGTGTGGATGGGTGCATACACTGCTGCCTTTTACAGCAGTTACAAACATGATTATCCAGTCAGAGCCTTCTTTCCCACTGAACCCAGAGTCTTCCAAACCCTTCCCAATGCATCACTCTATGAAGCATTTCATGCTGAGGAGAAAGTATTAAATATCCCTGCATTATGCATCGTGGTATAGCAAAATAGGGCAAATATGTGAATATAATGAATTAAAAATAATTAATTATGAATCCAGCTCTTAAAAATATATAAGTAAGTTGATCAGTATTTACACTAACCATACCACTGTATGGCTGAATACCATACCACTAGGAAAATGCCATTTGTTGAGACGTTGGTGGTAATGCTTTAAGTCTGTTCGAGGAATCATGACAAAGATCACAATTTAGAAAATATTTTATCGAGCAATAACAATTTTGAAAATACTGACCACATAATCATCATCAAGAAATATTACAAAGTTCCTTATATCATTTATGATTTAATAGGTATATATGGAACCACTATGGGCAGTAGTAATACTTCCCACATAGAAATGTTTATAGTAATTCAGTGGTAAACAGTTACAGTGGCAATCCACAATAAAGAAGTAATGAATTTCTAAATGAGTAGTAATAACTATAATAGCTGTTAGGTGCCATAAAACACACATGCACAATATTCTGACGTGTTTTGAAAAGGGAGAGATAGGATGTAAGTTGAACATTCAAAGACAAGTATGATTTACTAGAAGGAATGAAGAAGATACATTATTTAATATACTTGCGGTAGAAACTTCAGTATCAGCCAGCCTAACATCATGGTAATTCCTGTCAGTTGCCTGGCCCTCCTTTCTGTTTCTTAAAAACAGATCTCCCAATTTTATTTGCAATGGCATTGAGATCAACGACAAATACCCTCTTCTCCAGACTTCTTTGTAGCCACCAGAGGCCAATGACATATACATGGGAATTGGGGGAAGGTATCTCTTTAGAAGGAAAAACACCAGACTAGAAGAAACGCCTCTTCTCTTTTCCTCTTCCACTTCTTTCAATGCCTTGAATATATGTGATACTAGGGAGTACCACAGTCATCTTGCAACCATGAATGAGCAGGAAGATGATAAGGTGATGGGAAGAACGGATGGAAAATATGTGCTTCACAACCACATTTGAACCACAATACCAAGCCTAAACAGACAACTTCCTGACCTCTTTTTAACTAAGATGAATTAATTCCTGTCTGTTTCAGCTTCTACTACTTGGATTTTCAGTTGCTTGGAACCATACGATGTTTAATTAATAAGGAAGCTGTATTATCTCTAGTAGCAAGAGGTCAAGAGCAAGAATCCTAGAATTGGTTGATTTTAGCAACTTCTGTTATCAAAACATTAGAACTACATGGATTCCTTCTTTATCCAGGGCTATTTTCATGTAACTGACTTTGTAATAAAGTTAACTACCCTACCCATATAATCTCTTCAGTCCCAAGGATCATATCTTTACAGTGATAGCCTGAGAAAGAATAAATGGATTTTCTTTCTTTTGATTTGTTTTTTAGAAAAAGGCAAACTTTTCCTAGGTGCCTTTTCCACAGTAAGCCTCAATGTCTAGATTGTATCCCAAGACTACGGCTAAACTAATCAAGATGAGGAAAGAGAGAACATTGCACATCATGATTGCTTAGATAACTTATCAGTCCTGTCTGGCTATCTGAGTGAAAGCGGGTGGATTGTCAAACAAAATAGCACTTCTCTCCTCTATAAGAGAGGGAAGGAATGACTGATAAATGAACCCCCCAAAACTAAGGAAAACATTCACAAAATAGAGGAAAGTAGTCTTAAACATAAAATTTGAAAAAAAAGAATCGGTTTTTATTTAAGAGATAATTTTCTGAAAAATTTAGCTGGCACAGAGGCAATTTTAAGATTCAGTTTCAAAACATTTTGCATCAAAGTAAAGGTTATGGTATGCAAGGCAAGGGGTTTAGGAGAGTATATTCAAACAGTGTGAAAGACCTGATATTCTTTTTTTTTTTTTTTAAGATTTTATTTATTTGACAGAGAGATCATAAGTAGACAGAGAGGCAGGCAGAGAGAGAGGGGAAGTAGGCTCCCCACTGAGCAGAGAGCCCGATGTGGGGCTTGATCCCAGACCCTGGGATCATGACCTGAGCAGAACGAAGGCAGAGGCTTAACCCACTGAGCCACACAGGCGCCCCGAAAAACTTGATATTCTGAGCCATGGAAATAACACAAGAGCATTCTTAAAGATGATTAATGTGGTTTGGGTTTGTAAGGTTGATCAATGAAGGCTACACTGAAAAAATAATAGGCTCTTAAATAAATCAGGGGCTTGGACCAATGGAACTAGAACAGAGGTTATAAACTTCAGGGGAAGGAGTGAATTAAGTTTTCAAATGGAGAACCAACAAGTGTTGGTGATAGACTGAATATGGAAATGGAGAATGTAGAACCAAAGATAACTCCAAAGGTAGAATCTTTAAGAAAAGAGAGAAGATTCACGCTCTGAACTTAATCAGTAATCTCAGTGAGAAGAACTCATTTAGAGAGGTGAATGATGAGTTCATGTTGGGCTTTTTGATTTTGAGACAACAGTTGCAGGTTCCAAGTGGAATATTCAACAAACATTTGAAGGTAAACACCTGCATTCCATCCTGGCTGTAGATTTGTAGGTCATCTGCATTAAAGTGTGAAGGGCTGTGGGAAAGATTGAGTGAAAGGTATACAGAGCAAGAAATTTAAGCATATAAAATTAAATCAAGAGGGGCACTCTGGTTATGTTTGCAAGTTATTAGAAAGGAATTGGTAGAAAATGTGATATTGAAGGACCTGGAAAAGTTCTCTAACTGAAATAAATGGAGCCATAGAATGCTAATACTACAGAGTGCTTGAAAAGGTGTTGAAATCATAAGCTGCGATTAGCCCTAGAAAAGGGAAAGGAAAAATGACATAATTTAGAGGTAGAGAGAATGAACTAGAATTTATCATGATTGTACTGATATCTTTAGAGTCATACATAAAGTCATATGTTAGATAAGGTGGAACAGAAGGTTCAGGGGTGGTTACAGAGAATCAAACATGTTATAGAACAATTATTTTATAGGTTCTGTGTGTTAGGGAGTTAGTTACATAGAAATGCAATAGTGCAGAACCTGTATATGACATCATTCTAAAGAACACACAGTGGCCATTTTTTATTTATACTGGAAGATTCTGCATGTTTGTCCTTATGTTAGCTAAACACCTGGAGAACTAGATTTCTTACTTTCAGCTGTATTGATAGCACATTATAAACCTATTTATATCATGATACATAAGGAGGGGATATAGAGAGCCCATAAATAAGTATCTAAAATTAAATGCATTATATACCATGTTGAATGAAAGAAATGTACATAATTAAAAATGATTCTAGATTTTAAGGATAAGATGCAATCATGCCTGAGAAGTGAAATACTGATATTTAATGAGAATATCATCAGGAATCCAGAACATTTTCTGTACAATTTTTTAAAGCTTTATTTTCGCTATGTTTGTCATCCATTTTAACAGCAAGTTTTTCTCCTGGTGCAGTTTCTTTATGCTAGTATTAGTTTTACATTAAGAAGAAGTTATGAACGGGAAACCATTTGGAGAAGAAATATTAAAAGCAACATAAATGTCATCTCTCTAAAAAGGAACGAAAAGTCAATAACAATCTCAATTGATTCATAGTGGTTAAATCACGCAATCATTCTATCTGTACAATACACTTTTACAGTGAATGCTCAAAGATAATAACTGCTGTGTGAAAAAAATAAAAAACAAAAGCAGATATCAATTGTATTATGATGGTACTTTTCACAGATGACTAAGTAGTAGACATTCAGCTATTATCTGGTAATTTGTCTCATTATGAATAACTTAATTTTTTTAAAAGATTTTATTTATTTATTTGACAGAGATCACAAGCAGGCAGAGAGGCAGGCAGAGAGAGAGAGGAGGAAGCAGGCTCCCCGCTGAGCAGAGAGCCCGATGCGGAGCTCGATCCCGGGACGCTGGGATCATGACCTGAGCCGAAGGCAGAGTCTTTAACCCACTGAGCCACCCAGGCACCCCATGAATAACTTAATTTTTAATGAGTTATCAATCAACCCTTAGAAGAGAACTTTTTTCAATATTGAGTGACTAGCTCTGAAATGTTGTATGGAGTTGGTTAGTATGGTATGCTGAGAGGGTGTGTGTCCTCTACACTTTACTACTTCTCCAAAGGCACCTTTTTTTAGTTAATGACTTTGACCCTCTAATGGTCTGTGCTCTTCAAACACCAGAGTGAACACAGGGACTGAACTGAACTTCAAGACAACTGAAGCTATTGATTTAGTCGATCTGACTTAACTGTATTATCATAATATTATGTTCATTGCTCATGTGTAGACACAGTTTTATCTATCATGTATAATATTATTAGTTAATCCATACAGTGCCTTCATAGATAAATGACAGTGTTCATGCACTGCCTCTAGGCTTTCTGATTAAAAAAAAAAAAAGCTACCATGTACATTGTACAATTGAAATTGCCAATGGATGCCAATGTCCTGGTTCTTTAAATTAATTAATAAGTAATTAAAACAGGTGGGCACTAATTTAAATAATCACAAATGTAGTATAATACCAAGTGTAATGTACATTTCCAGAACATTCTATTAATATTTTCCTTTCCTTAGGTCATTATACAAGCACACCAGGAAGTTGCAATTTTGAAACAACTTCAGGCAACTGGACCACAGCCTGCAGTCTTACTCAGGACTCTGAAGATGACTTGGACTGGGCCCTTGGCACCAGAATTCCTGCTGAAGCATTGAGCCCAGACTTTGATCACACCCCAGGTAAGTTTAACAGAAGAGATTTCCAGGCCAAGTAATAAACCCTTGGAAATCTGCCTTAACCATTTGAGTGAATATCAGACAGCATTCTTTGTGTCTGTGTGTGGGCAGAGCTCAATAGTCTTCATGAAAAGAGAGGGAGTCTTTCTTTGTAACCTCTGAATTATTGGCTAGACCCAGAACTGACATTGCTACAACAAGAAAATCCATGACTCCTGTTTTAAGAGACTCACAGGTTTTATCTACTCAACAAGTAAGGGATGTTCAGATGAATGCCTGCCGTAGGCAGAGGTTAACAATGGGAGGAGTTCTTCTGTGGCCCCAGTGGCCAGCAGCTGGCCACCAGTGTGGTTCCAGTCCCTCTGACTTGTAGGGGCTGAGATGTAAAAGTAAGTGGTGATGGAAGGAATGAACATCAAACTCATGACAGGGTTTGCCTCCTTCCTTGTGATTTGAGGCTAACGGAATTCCTGATGCTCTGCCAGGTAATAGGGTCAGAGCAGAAGTAAGCTTATGTTCTGATTTACTTTTACCCAGAAGTCTTGCCTACTCTGTATGCCCCCCAACCTTGGAATCTAACTTTTGTTAGGGATAAAAAATAATTATTTTAGAGGCAACCTTTCTTAGGGATAAAACTTGTCTGCATTTTCTTAGGGATAAAATCTAGCTTTTCTTAGGGATTAAAAAAAAAACCTGAGATATTTGTGATGGTTACTTTTACGTGTCAGCATGGGGGTTGTCTTTGGATGAAGTTAGCATTTAAATCAGTGAACTTTGAGAAGATTACCCTACATAATGTGGGAAAGAGGTGTGGGGGCTCATCCAATCATTTGAAAACCTAAATAGAACAGAAAAGGACTGGCCTCCCTGAGCAAGAAGTAATTAATTCCCCCCAAGGCTGCATGTAATGTCATCTGTCCCGTCGGCTTTCCTGGTCTTCAGACCTCTAGCGCACACTGCGGATTCGGGGGCTTGCCAGCCTCTGTGATCACATGAGCCAATTCTGTATGGTAAATGTCTTTCTGGACTCATATACATTTCATTGGTTCTGCTTCTCTGGAGAACTCTAATACAATATCACTCAAAACAACTGCAGCATAGGCATGATAAAAAAGGACAAGATTATAAAGGAATTAATTAAAATGACACATCCGAGGAAAAATATGCAAGATTGTCTCAGCCATTCTATGACTAGCAAAAAGAGAAGAATACTTGTATTACTTATATATTCAGGCAGATTGAAAACTTTATGACATTCCATTATAGCCTACGTGTTCATTTTTGCTTGAAAGTTGGCCCGCATTTCATTTCCAGATTGAATATTCTTACTCCATTTGACCTGGCAGATTGTATTTCCTCTTCCTCACCAAGTGTGGTTTTTGAGTATTTTGTTTTGTTTTGTTTTTTTAAAGCATGAAGTTAGTATACACTAGATTATAGGTTAATGGAACAGGATAGGCCATCAGGACACTGAGGTTGGTAATTAGGATTTAATACAAAACAGAGACCAATTCAGTGGGGGAAAAAGATAGTCTTTTTCAGTACGGAGTTGGCATATCTGGATATATAGCTGAAAGAAAATGACATTTTGTGTGTATTTTACTTTTATGTATTTTATAGACAGAAATATGTTTGGATGGATTAAAGACTTAAATGCAACAAGTAAAAACAATAAAACTCTTGCAAGAAAACAGAGGGTAAACTATGGGCAATGTAAGGACAGAATCTCACTTCCAAAAGACCAGAAGCCACAAAAGAAAAGATGCACATATTTGATGGTGAAAAATTATAGCTATAGGGGTGCCTGGGTGGCTCAGTGGGTTAAAGCCTCTGCCTTCCGCTCAGGTCATGATCCCAGGGTCCTGGGATGGAGCCCCACGTCAGGCTCTCTCCTCCACAGGGAGCCTGCTTCCTCCTCTCTCTCTGCCTGCCTATTTGCCTACTTGTGATCTCTGTCAAATAAATAAATAAAATCTTTAAAAACAATAATAGCTGTGGCCTAAAAATTCCATAAACAAAATCAACAGGCAAACAATAGGCTAGAAAAAAATTTTGTGTGTCAATTACAAGTTGGATACATATAGATAACTCTTACAGACTTACTGGAGATGAAAATTTTAACAACCAGAAAAGATCTGCATAACTCATTCACAGGTGATTGCATTCAAATAATCAACAAAAATATTAAATGATGATCAAGTCCTCAAGTTATCAGAAAAATACAAATCAAAATAAAAAGATGGGGAAAGGTTTCTAAAAGCCACCATTGGATGGCAGAGAAATGGAGAAGCAGCTTCTCTGGGAAATTTTCCGTTTTGGAAAGCATTCTGACCATATAGAAATAAAAAGACCACCACATAAGCACATGTGTATAAGGATATTTACCTCAACATTGATTGTAGTTGAAAATAATGGGAAATAAAATGAATGCCCCTCATTCATACCATCATTTATCTGTTCCCTCATTCATTCACAAATTGGCCTGTTGAATGCTCCCCAATGTCCATAACCCCACCACCCTCTCCCTAGCCCCCTCCCCCCAGCAACCCTCAGTTTGTTTCGTGAGATTAAGAGTCTCTTATGATTTGTCTCCCTCCTGATCCCGTCTTGTTTCATTTTTTCCTTTCCTACCTCCCAAAACCCCCACTTTGTCTCTCAAATTCCTCATATCAGGGAGATCATATGATAATTGTCTTTCTCTGATTGACTTATTTTGCTCAGCATAATACCCTCTAGTTCCATCTGTTATGAAATATTTTTAACATGATATTCTACTTTTTGGATATAACATAATTTATAAAAATTATCTAATGGTAAACTCTTAATTATTTCCTAATAATTTCACTATAGTAAACATCACAACAGTGAAAATATTTAGATGAAATTTTTTTTTTACTTTTATGATAGTTCCATAAGTTCTTGAGAACTTATGAGAAAGAATCCAGTTTTCATTTTTGCTGCTAAGATCTCAACAGTCCCATTTAGATGCAATGTCTGTGAGGTCTCCTGATAACATCTGCAGCAGTCTTTCCTTATCTTAAGACAGTATTGGAAACTGCGGAGCACATCTGCTAGTATAATGCTTCTAAGGGTACAAAAGTATCAGAGGCTCAGTTTAGGAAAAGATAAAAGTATAATCAGCAGACATGGGAAGTGTTCTGTGCATTGCTCAAAGAGACAAACATGAGTGATCAATTGATACCTTTTAATGGAATAATTAAAGATTCTTAGTGGCTGCATTTATTTTCTTTTTTGAACTTTTATAGCTTGTGTGAGTTCATGAAAGGCCGCCTGAAAAGTTTTGAATCTGGTCATTATGCAATATTGTACACAAGTAATGTTGTCCACAGATAAAGAAAAGTAGTCATTCTGACAGAATACTTTATTATCCTCCCTGTTAATCACTACTTCAGACAGTATATTTTTACAGAGTACTCGCTTCAAAGCAGCCCGATTAGATCATCCTTGATACACTAATATGGCTCGCTGAACTTGTGTAGGCATCCCTGAAACAATGGGCCACTAAATAAAGGACATTAATTAATTTTGACCCCCTGGGAAAACAAAATTCTTTATGAGAAGGCCAACTGATTCAAGGAGCCTACGGTCTATTTCTAAACATCTCAGCGTTGCTGTTAATTAAAACTGTATTTATGGATCTTTTCACTTATTGTTACCAAGATGAAGAATTAGATCCATAAGGAGGACATTTTCAATGCTCATCACAGGCCTATTTATGAGCCCTTTTGGAGCCATTGTGGAAGCTGTGGAGGGAAACTACAGACATTAATCCACTCTCGTGTGCACATGAATAGTGTTTAGGCTTAGTATATACAGGCTTTAATGGTAAGAGTGACATTTGGGTAACATGAACTAATGAAGGTATAAAACAAAGGCTGCTGTCTCTCTCTCTCTCTCTCTTATTTTTTTCCTTTCTTCACAACTTTATTTTCTTTTTTGTAGTATAATTGACCATATCCACAATTAAATTCTAAAATCGGGAAAGATAAGAGTAATCTTTTTGCTATTTTAGTTTTCCCTCCAGCATTGAAGAAGGAAAGGCACTTGATAATACTTGTGTAGGTCTCATGTTATTTGTCTGTGTCCTTCTGTGTTTATTAACAGGAAAATATTTTGGATTAATTAATGCAACAAGCACTTCCTGAGTGCCTAGTAAATACACAATGTGTCGGTAACTAAGGGTGTGTGTTAAGGAGATGTTTGTAAAGTAACGGGAATGAAATACCCTGCCTGATGTAAGGCACAGGAAGTTACTATTGTGCAATTGTATATTCACAATACAAGGTCAAAAAAATATTCCAAAACTATCTTAGTGATCCTAATGCTTTAATGTATATAATGACAATTTAAAGTACTAGGTGTTCAACAGATAAAACTTAATTGATATGTGGGTTGACAGAGCCAAAGGCAGATGATAATGGTACTTCTTTTTGAGTAGATGGTGCAGGTACTATTATTATTCCCACAGGCGAGGAACCAGAAAAGCTGAATGACTTGTCTAAGCCTGTATAATGAATAATAAAGCCAGAACTGAACCCCTGGTGTATGAGCCTAATCCAAGCCCACTCCAAGACCTCCCAGGAGCAGGCTTTGTCCTTAATGTATATTCACTAAAGTGTTGGATCCTATAGAGAGAGTGTGAGGAAATAATTTAGGAGTTAACCTTGGATACTTTTATAAATCATGAATCTCCTTCCTCTATATCTGGGGTCACTTAACTTCTCTTTCAGTCTGGAGGATATTACCATTGCACTCTGATCTCTAATAGAATAGAGGGAGACCCTCATATTGGAAGGTTAGGGCTTGGCCAAGGATATGGAATTAGAGATATGGAAGCCAGCCTTCACTCACAGTTTACCAGACTGTGCACTCTGTTCTTACTCGTGTACACTCATGCACTCATACACATGAGAAAGATAACAACTGCATGGTAACACATTTTTTAAGCCATCATAGTTAAAATCTGATCATTGGACCAGCAGTTTTGAGATATTCCAGGAAGCAAGGGAGAGGCCAATGGGATCAGAATGGATGGATAAAAACAGCAGAAATTCCAGCCCAGGGAAATATGGTTCACCTCAGTCTTCCCAAGGAAGCTATATAAATTGTCTAAATTCAAAGCAAAAATACTGTTATAGACAGGATTGTGTCTCCCTAAAATTTGTACATTGAAGCCCTCTCAAAGTGATGACATTCAGAGTTGGGACAGAAAGGCAATTCACGAAGTCTTAAGTGTGGGTCCTGAATCCAATACTGATGTCCTTATGAAAAAAGGAAGGGACACCAGGGATGTGCACACACACAGGAAAGACCCTGTGAGGAGACAAGGCAAAGCCCCTAAGCCAAGGAGAGAAGCCTCAGGAAAAAACAACCCTGCCCACACCTCTTGGACTTTCAGCCTCCAAAACTATGAGACAATCACTGTCTGTTGTTTAAGCCACAACTCTGTGGTATTTTGTTATGGCAGGTTGAACTGACTTATACAAATACCAGGAAAGGTTGTGAAAAATTCTTCAGAGTAACTCACTGGAAACCAGCGCTCAGATCACCCAGCAGAGTTGGGAATTTGGCTCCACCCCATGCATTCCCTCCCTTGACTACAGAAGGGCTTTTTGTCACAAACTAAAATCAGAGAGCTGCCATGTACAGACGAGCAGACATCTGAGTGGGGAGAGATTATCATGAGGCAATTACAATCTAAGATAAAGGCACAGTCATGTGTGGAGTTACACTGGATCAACACTGCAAGTTTGCAGGGAAATAAAGATAACTCCATCCAAGAATTAAAAAAAAAAAAAAGCATTAAGGGGATTTGGGGAGGCTCAGTTAGCTGAGCCTCTGACTCTTGATTTTGGGTCAGGTCATGATCTCGGGCTCAGCATGGAGTTTGCTTGAGATTCTCTCTCCTCTCCCTCTGTCCCTGCCCTGTTCACACTCAAATACACACACACACACACACACACACACACACACACACACACAGTCTCTCTCTCTCAAATAAATAAATAAAATATTTTTTAAAAAAGGAGGGGAGGGATTGCAGTTTGCCTGCCTGCTTACTTACTTAACCAAAGAAAGTAGTTCTCAGACTTGGCTGCGTATTAGAATCATCTGAAGAGTTAAAAAAAAATGCTAATTATCTGCCTCTACCCACTCAGATCCTGATTTAACTGGTTAATATTGTGGCCTGAGCATCAAGACGTTTAAGAATTCCTCAAGCGATTTTAGCATGTAGCTGAAGTTGCAAACTACAGGGGGGCCTACTCCCCCCAGTGCACCTGTAGCGCACCTACTTTCCATTCTCCTGAGAGACAAGCCTTCCAGGAAAATGGTTCTGTATAACAGCAGGGGAAATTCTTCCAAGTTGCCTACACCAAGCAACGAAACCCTTCATTCAGAAGTTTCAGTGCCTAACCGAGAGTCGGCAGGCAACTAAAGACAACCAATATCATGAAAGAGAGAAATGTGGATGTGAAAAGAGAACAGTTCTCCCTGGAGGAAATGGATGGCTCAGTGTAGTGGACATTTGTTATATTTTCTCTGCGCTCTTTAGAAGGCTGTATTTCGGGGCACCTGGGTGGCTCAGGGGGTTAAAGCCTCTGCCTTCGGCTCGGGTCTTGGTCCCAGGGTCCTGGGATCGAGCCCCGCATGGAACTCTCCACTCAGCGGGGAGCCTGCTTCCTCTTCTCCTCTCTCTCTGCCTACTTGTGATCTCTGTCTGTCAAATATATAAATCAAAAAAAATCTTTAGAAGGCTATGTTTCATACTGAGCTGTAGAAGCCCCATCTGGGTGAACTTGCCCAGCTTCTCATGGATTTAGCATGAAAGCCGCCAATCAGATACATGCCTACAAGACTCTATCCACCTCTCTTTACCCAACATGCCCTATAGGACTATAACCATTTTTATGTGCAAAATGATACAAAAATATAGGAATGTATATATAATACCTATGTAATATTCCAACAATCTTATCTATACCTGTATTAATATCTTAATATAAACTGTCCTATTGATCAAATATTTAATTACAACAAGGAAATAGTTATTTTTCATTATAAAATGCTATTTATGAAAAAATTAATCCTAATCTTATAGAAATATATACTGATGTGTTTAAAGGAGATGTAATTTGATATCCAGGATTACTTTCAAATTAGTGGTGTTAAGGAGGTAGGTGTTAATACAGAGGAAACAAAACTGACCACAGTTGAACTTGTTGAAGCTAGGCCTTGGGTCCGTGGAAGTTCATTATGCTATTCTTTTTACTTTGGTGGACATGTGAAAGTTTCCAAAAACAAAATTTCCAAAAACAAAAAGATGAGTGTGACTTACCCAAAGTGAAGAAACTGACAATATGATGTCTAGCGTGAAATAAGAACTGAATAATCAGAAAACACCAAGAGAATTGCCAACAGGTAGAAGTTGAAGACAACAAAAACGATAATAACAGAAATAATATCTTTGCTAAATCCTCCAACACTGAGATATATCAAAGGATTTAATTTGTAAATCTGCCTTTTATCTAATCATTTACTAATACACTGGAATTTAGTATGATACCAGTTCCGAACAGATTTCTGTTTAAAATTGGATACCTTCTGGATACACTAAGAGGAATTAATTCCTAATATACCACAATAATAATAATTACATTAAAGTATGAAAAGAGCGTTAAAAGGAAATGTGATTTGTGTGATACTTCAGCCATCACTTTAAAGATACATGTAATGAAATGGAAGATAAAATTATATGCATTGGGATGGTAAAAAAAAATGTTTTTCCCCATTCATTCATTTCACAAATATTGAGTTCATTTTTTGCCAGCCACTATTTTAGGTACTTAGAATACATGTAGGTCAAATCAGAGAAGGATCTCTGCAATCTCATGGCTAACATAACAGAAAGGGATAGAAAATCAGTATCAAGCATTATAAATTAAAACAAAAATATATAGGGGCGTCTTGGTGGTTCAGTGGGTTAAAGCCTCTGCCTTTGGCTCAGGTCATGATCCCAGGGTCCTGGGATTCAGCCCCGCATCAGGCTCTCTGCTCAGCAGGGAGCTTGCTTCTTCCTCTCTCTCTGCCTGCTTCTCTGCCTACTTATGATCTCTGTCCAAAAAAAAAAAAAAGCATATATATATGGTTGGTTGTGAGTTGATAATGGGGGAAAAAGGAAAAAGTAGAACAGTAAAAGAAGGGTCAATCAGGAGAGGACCAGTGGGGGTGGCATAGGAATTATGGGGGTATGGGAAGGAAGTAAATTAAGGAAATTTTCATGTGTAGCCACTAGAAGGAGGGGGCCTACATTCCTGTTTTCAGTTTTATAAAGAGCTGGATGGATGTTGAACAGTTGCTCTTCTTATCCATTCACTCAAATCCAAACAAAATAATTTTTTCCAGACAAAAGAAGGAGAAATTCCAGAGGGATCTAGAGAAAGGGAAGTAACAGCAGCTAAATGTTTCCTAAGAGTCAGGCAGTGTAAAAGATGTTATAGATGTTATCTCAATTAATCTTTAAAACATTGTGACATGGAAGATGCTAAATTCTTAGAAAGATTAAAAAATGTGATCAAGTCATGGGTATGACTGAGTAGCAGTATTTGAATATCAGACTCTGACTCAAAAGACTTTGTTCTATAGCCTACACTGTCCCATATAATAGCCAGTAGCTACACAAACTACTGAGCCCTTGAACTGTGGCTAGTGCAAGTTGAGATGTACTATAAGAATAAAACACACATTGGACTTCAAAGATGTAGCACAAAATATATATATATACGTATGAAAGAATATGTCAACATTATTTAATATACTGAAATAACACTTTGGATTCATTGGGTTAGATAAAATATCTTACCAAAAATTCACCTATTTCTTTTTACTCTTTTAAATGTGACTACTAAAAATGCTAAGACTACATCAGTGGCCCACAGTATGTTTCCATGGGACAGCCCTATTCTGTATTACACTGCCCACACCATAGGGAAGGCTTTCCTGTCTACGAAGGGAATAAAACACTAGAATCAACTAAAGAAATACTGGAAAGTGCCCATCTCTGGATCTCTTTAAAGATGTGCAATCTCTTGGTTATGAATTCACACAGTTCAGCTAGGACCTCCAAAGATGATCTATTCGCAGGTTCCAATCTGGCTTAAGTGGAAGGTACTTAGAAAGCAAAGTGGTACAATTATGGTAATTTAAGCCAATTTATTATCTTCAGAATATTTCATTAGGTATATTAACAAAGTACATCCATTAAATAGTAACACACAGTCTTCTTATGATATCAGCAATTTTCATGTCCAAAAATAATGCTTTTTGGCATTATTGCTCAAATATGATAGTATCTTCTTCCATAATTTTCAGGTCAATTATTTCATTCCATTTTACAAGTACCAGGCATCATAGTTTTTCAAAAAGGGAGTCACCCAACTCTATTTATTTGTAGACTTTATTTCTCAGTAAAATAATGAACCATTAAACTTAATCCTTTCTATCTTCTCAAAAACTTTTCTTTTTGTATTTAGTCCTTTTTTCTAAGTGTCCTTAAACTGCCTCTTACTGTTACCATACTTTTTGCCTTTAAGCATCACAGTTTTCTTATCTTGAAAAAAAAAAATCCAACCTCAATTTCACTTCTAAGTACTATTGTTTTTTTCTTATATCTCAAAGATGAGACAATACAAAAAAGTGTGTATATTCTCTACCAAAGTATATATACTTTCTTTGGTCCCCTGCAGTTTATCTTCTGCAAAAATATTATTTCCTCAGCAAATAATTTTTGGCTGCCCACTCTGGGTCACTGTAGTGATGCACATTTACCAAACACACCAGCTCTCATGGGGCTTAAGTACTAGCTCCTCTGAGGACTTTATGATTTTGTAATTCTTCTTGCATTATTCTGATTCTTCTCATGTTGCACTTGACACTACTGTGCAATGCACAGCTTCCTGGAAGTTCTCACCTGCAGTGGACTGTGATATGTATTTCCTAATATGTGTCTTTGATGCTTTTTCTTTTTCCTTGTAAAACCCAATTGTGAGTCTTACTCAGTATTCTGACTTTTACTATTTTAAATCTCTTCCTGCACTTTTTGATTGTGTAGAGTTTTCATTCTCTCAGTGTTCAAAATCTGCTAATTTCTGCATGCCTCTGGTCTCTATTTCCATGTTCTAATCTCACATTATCTTTTATCAGTGGGATAATGTCTGCAAGTCACATATCCAGACTCAAGTTTACCTTCCTTTCAGAAAGGATCTCCTCCTGCTGCTCCTAATATTTGTTATTGACATTATTATTTAACACAAGTATTTCTCAATTTCTAATTCATTCAACTTTTCATTCTCAACTTACATGTTTTTACTTTGCATTTTCACTTCTGTCATCACAAGTCACTGTTGGGCTCTTGTTGCCAGTGTCAAGGAGACTCATCTCTAGTGCAAATACTCTCCTAAACCAGGCTACTCTTCTCACTGACGCAGGATTAATGTTTCAGGATGAGGACTGTTAGTCCTGAAAAGCATCAGAAGCTGTCCGTTGACTTTTAGGGTAGTTTTATGGGCTTTCTATGTTCTTCCCCAAATGATATTTCTGATTTTAATTCTCCTACAAAGTCTTGTGTTCTGTTCCTCAAACATGCTCTGGGAGTTACCCATGTCATCTTTTGGTCATATTACTGTGTTAGCATGGCTTGTAATTTTTTTATTGTTGTTGATGGTGGATACAGTGTACCAGGTCAAAGGAATCAAGGTAAAGAGGTCTTCTGTGTGAGCTTTTCAGTCTGTCTTGTAGGAAGTAAGGTCATTTACTATGTACTGTTGGCTGGAGTTATAGGAGTCAGAAGGTTTTAACATCTACTGGTGTCCCCCTCGGCTTCTCCCTTGTCTTTTGGTTTCCCTAGTGAATTTCTTTTTTTTTTTTTTTTAAGATTTTATTTACTTATTTGACAGAACAAGAGAATGTCCATACTAGCAGGGGAAGGGCAGAGGGAGAGGGAGAAGCAGACTTCCCATAGAGCAGGGGGCCCGACGCGGGGCTCCATCCCAGGACCCTGTGATCATGACCTGAACCAAAGGCAGACACTTAACTGACTGAGCCAGCAGGCACCCCTCCCTAGGAACTTCTTCAATAAGCTCTGAGAAAGGGAGTGCTTTCAGTTGCAGCCCCCACTGGAATATAGGAGCCTGTAGAAGGGGTGGGAAGGTGAAGAGGTATTGAGTGTTAAAGTCACAGCACTAGGAACCCTCCACAATTCTGTGATCTATCACAATCTTTCAGTAAGCTTGTTCTCTTTTATGTGACCTTGACAAGTACTTCTCAGTTTTCCCTCCTCCTTAGGTGATAGAAATTCTAGACCTTTTTAACAAAAATAGGCATACTTCAAAATGGCTACTTTTTCCTCTCTCCCAGAAAGAAACAGAGGGGATTTTTCTTCCGTCTTCACTGTGGGAACTTGGTAGGGCTTCTGGACATAAGACTTTGGGGATGCCCTTAAGATTTGTCCCCCTGGAGTTCCGATCTCTCGAGCTTCTCCATGCTGAGCCTCCGGCAGTCTGTTAATTGCAGTTTCTGTTTTCCTCACCCAGGGCTGGCTCCATCTGTGGTTCCTGCTCCTGCGGTTTTGCTCCAGTGAATTGTGATTCTCTGTATCTGCCTTCCTGTCTCCAGTGGTTTTCCCTGTGATGTCTACTCTAATTCTCTCATAGATACAAGAAGAGTTTTTGATTTTTTTTAGTTTGTCTGGCTTTTTTTGTTGTAAAGATGAGGCTGTGCCTCTAAGCTTCTTACATGCTAGATTAGAGACCAGGAAGAACCTCTTAGTGATTTTTAAAGAATGAACCTTTGCCCCTCTAATCTACTTTCTTTGCCTATTACCATCTCTATTATATTCCTTAACATCTTAATATAATGAGATGTCTCTTATAAAGTTTTTTTCTTAGTCATCCAGTTTAAGCCATCTTTTATCAGATGAACTACATGGCATTTACAGCCTATGTCAATATTTGGCATTATAGGCTCACAATAACCTCAGTGAGATGTGTATTATTATTATTATCACTGCCCATCTGACAGAGGGTGGATATGAGACACAGTGGGGATTCCGTGATTTTCCCAAAGTCACAAAGCTTGTAAGTACCAGAGTCCAAACGGGACCCCGGGTATTCTGAGCTGGAATTTGTCTTCTAAATAGTACATACTGCTAGCTTTCATTGTCAGATTCTTTTGAGTACATTTCATGTGTTCTGAGCTATAACTTGTCTTTCTCCTTACCATCCAAATGCAAGACATGGCACCTTCCTTGTAGTAGTCATCCAGTCAATAACTTGTGATTGATTGTCTTTTTTCTACTACTAGGATTATCTTTAGATTTTTTTTTTTAAATTACCAGGAGAGTAGCACTAATTTGCAACTTTGTTCTAAGCACTTTCCATGTAGTGTATCCTTTAATCTTTACCACAACCCCATGAGGTAAGGTACTGACTATAATTATCTCTTCATGCTTCTGAGTCCTGGAGAATTTCCATAGGTTGCCCAAGGTCACATACCAAATAAGTGGTAAAGTCAGGATTTGAATGAAGCCAACAGCTCAAGTACCTGCAGGCTTAACCATAGGGCCACCCAGCCCAAGGTTTCTGCTCATTACATATTCATTAAAATAACCTGATGATACTATTTTCTGTTTCAGTAAAGAAACATTCTTCTGCTCTTGTTTGCTTTCCACACTCTTTCAGGTAAAATGGGTCTGAAATCTAAACAAAGTCAAAGTTCATGTCATTTATCATTTAACCAAAGGATTTATGCTTTATTAGTTCTCCCTTCCTACATGACAAGGAAACAAGTTTTCTTTTTAATCTCAATTTGGCAAATAAAATCAAGTTACACAAATGCTATTAAGCAAATGCTTGCTTCTCAAGACATCTTGACAATAACACATAATGAGGTTCTTCAGGGTTCTTCCATTATGAAGAGTAAGAGAGTCAGAATCTTTTGTCTCCAGCTACACTTGCCGGGAGTGCCAACAACTCCATTCATATGGCACCTTCATGGGATTGAGGTATACTGATCACTGAGCAAATTAAAATCTTTCAGAATAAGGTGAATATATCTCTACAATGAATAGATCGTGTTTTGGCATGTCTCAACTATAAGCTTCATTTTTAGATCAGGTCAGTGATTACTGAGGGAAACAGTTTACAGCACCAAGATTTGGTAATAGCAAATAGCATTAAAATGAGATTTCTTAATAAGTAATAATTATTCTCAAGAAGAGTAATGCCTGAAGAATAAACTGTTAGAAAAGGTAGAAATAAAGAAATGCCAAACCAATTCATTGTACAGCCTTTCAAAAAGCAAATAAAAGTGATGTAATGAGAGACATTTTCATCAAATGCCATGAAAACATTTCATTTCACTTCAGAGGCACTGTATCCATGGTTGCCATTTTGACAACTTTAAGGAAAACTTTTGTTCTTTCTCTGAGCATGTTTATATTTCACAGTCTTTAAAACTTGCAGACAAAAAGAGATTGAGGGCATTTCAGCTGATAATCATTGTGCCCCCTCCCGTTTCTTTGTTGAGCGAGGGACAGGCAGAAATTACAGAGGATGTGGAACCAAGCTAAGTAAGTCCAACTCTGAAGAAGGGAGCATTTGCTATTTTGGAAGAGAGGCATACTGCATCACATTTTCAAAAACCATTAGGCAGCTTTATTTTATGAGCAAGGGGAAAAAAAAAGACTAAAATTGTGTACAATTTAAAGCGGGAAGTGAATTCAGATCACTTGAAGTGGGAAATTGTCTTTTATGATTTGACCCTAGTAGAAGTGAGTATGATTCTTCGGAGGGCACTGGAGCTGAAAAAACATAGCTTCCTTTTGTAAGTATTAACTGTCTTTTTATAAAAGAAATGTCAAATTTATTATGTTATGATATAATGACTCAACGAAACATTTTCAAAAATTCAAGATTGTAGCTAATCACATCGAAAAGACAAATTAGAGTCTCTACTGCATGCCAACACCAAAGTGAAAAAGAATGTCCGTGAAGCACACTGTTGGACTCTGAATATGGCTAATGTATTTTGGCTCTCTCCTGTCAAGTAACAATGGAGATCTGAACAAAGTGATGCTGAACTTATGCTATTTGACGCTAAGTGGCTCCAGTTTTTGAGAATATGTGTAATTCTTTAAAGAGTGTCTAAGGTAAAAATTGAATGTTGATGGGAAACTTCTTTCCAGTGCCTGATTGTAGCTAATTAACATATGACATATAAAATCTGTACGCTAGGAAGCCTAAGAACTTGTAATCCTAAAACCTGTACCAACAAAATTGAAGTATTACACTGAAACGTACAGTAAATATCAGAAGGCAGAGTGTAGGGAGAGGTAACATTCAGACATATTTAGTAAGTACCCATAGTCCAGAATACTGCTTCTAGCAGTATTAAATTTTTACAAACCTAATTATAGGCATTCTAATACAATATATGAGAATTAATTTACAATGGCCAACAGAAAGCCATAAAGCAGTTTAAAATCAGACTGACAATCAAAAAAGTCTGCTTCTGTAAAAATCTGTCCCATGACTGTTAGGAAAAGTAGGGATTGGGAAAAATAAATGTAGAATTGGAAATGAAGGTGGCTGATCATTCCACAGGGTCACATGTAAATAAAGTCAACTGGTTCAATGATTTACCATTAAATTCTAAATATGTTGTGGCAGTTGAGACTTTTAAGCTTTATTATCTGCTTTAACAAATTCTGAACTTCATGTAGGAAGCTTGATTGACCTTCCCCAAGGATTTTGCTAGATATAAATAGGTAGTTCTCAATGAAGCAACCGAAAATTTATAAATGTTTCAAAGTAGGTCTAGTCTGAGCTTGCTAGATAAAGAATGAGTCTATTTCTGAAAATATAATTCAATGTAAGGTTTTATAACTTTGTGATATAGTACATAGTTCCTGGATAATTCACATATTTCTATTAATAATTTCAAGAGGCTAAGCAACTTCTCACCTTTGTGATTCTCAGGAAAAAATATGGCGTTGCAACAAGTCTATTCCCCTTACAAAGTCAAGCTTGGATATACTGGAGTTCTAGAATTAAAAATACCAAAAGCCCAAATTTGCAATAGTTGCTTCTAAATTTCCAGGCTTAGTTTTATATTCTTAAATTTTAAAATGGTTAAAAGTTCACATTTGCATGCATTAATACATCAGCCAGGAATTGACTGACTTTGGTGTTCCACTGCAGGATGTTGTAAGACCAAATTGAATATGCAAATCAGGAGAGGCTAGGTGGGGCACACTTTGAAAGCTCACCCAGAGTCCCCTAACTAATAATTGGAATTGCTTACCTTTGATGTTGAGCCCTACAGAACATTGTCTTATACTGAAATAAATATGCTGCAGTGAAACATCCTGGATTATTATCATCCCCCATGAATTATTTTTTTTTACATTAACTTTCATAATATAGCCCTAAAACGCAAACATCATATTGTTCTCCGTTCCTTTCAGTGAGGTTATACCTTTGCTAAGCTGATTTATGGTAGTTGCTATCATGAAAGTAAGTACTGGGGAAAACAAAGTGGGATAGGAAATGAAGGTGGTGATATTCAATGTGATTTCAAGGTTTGAGACTTTAGGTAGTGCCTAATGAGTACACTCTCTAGTGGAAAGTAATTGTGGTTATTTAAGAATTGTTTTGTTTTGTTTTTCAGTTTGTGTGTATTAGTTTTAAGAATGCCCGTGATGTTGTTAGTATTTTAATGGGCTTTAAGTTGTTTGGACTTAAGGAATTAATAAACAAAACCAAAATATTGCTTTCCTCCTGGGGTGCCATGAAAAAATTATTGAGACCCTGAGGATGCTGTGACTGGGATTCCACAAGTAGCCTATAGGCAATGACTAAGGCTGGAGAATTTGCATTCATTTTGCTGTGCAGACTTAAAACCTACCTTTAAAAAAGAAGCATCACATGATTAAAATTATTCAAAAGAAACATCTGAGTTAATGAAGGGTTAGTGTATTTATGTAGTTAGAAGAATAAATTTACCAAAATACAAGATTTTAAATCTGAATTTCTGTTTTTAAAATGGATTAAGTTTATGCCAGTGGACACAATCAGCTCTTTTCTCACTGCTCCAAATGTTTGACATTCAACATCAGGTTAGCAGTACAGCACGGATGGATGTATATTTAAAGTCGGGGTTAAACATGGTTTGCTTTTGAGATGGAGGTATATTACTTCTCATTATATATGTCATACTATTTAAGAGCTGAGCTATGAAATAAAGAACAGTGTCATACAAACATACTTAACATTAATTTTCCTTATTTGGGGCTGGGTCAAGCAATTTCTTCACATCCATTATCGTATGAATAGATTCCATGCTTTCATCTTAACTATATACATTATTATTATCGTGAGTTGGACTATACTCTATTTTCTTTATTCAGGACAACATCATAAGTTTTGTCTGATATTCTACTCCAAGTGCATTGGGAATCCTTACGGGTGTAAAAGGCAATAAAATGAGGGAACACCTAGATGTTCTTATTTAATCAGAGAACATAGATTTAACAAATGTGTGTTCTTAATGAATAAGCCACAGTTTGTAGGAGATTTGACTGATG
>RCUC01144129.1:0-34769 GCA_003697995.1 Taxidea taxus jeffersonii | reverse complement strand
TGCAGGGGCTAAATCCTATGCTGAGTGCTGGCAAGTGATGCACAGAGGTGAATCCTGCAGTGTAAGAACTTGTGACTTAAGTTACCCAAATTCTACGTAAAGATGATAAAAAAATATATATGCATTTCAAAATGTAATTGGAAATCGTTTTGGGGGATTTTGTTTGTTTGCTTGCTTTTAGCTTAAATGAACCAAAAGAGCAGAGGTCATTTCATGGGTTCATGAACGGGTACTGCATCACGATCAGATCATGGCGGATGGCATCTGGCAAAAATAAAATTAGCTGGGGAGACGTTTTAGAGGATATGGTTTGTAAAAGTTCCTTCCAGGCCCTTAGAAAAGGCAATAAATATACTGTCCCCAAATCCTCCTCCTCCCCAGTTGGAAGATAAAATGCCTATTATAATCATGGGTCACTTCAAGTTCAATGGAACTAACTGTCTGGGGAAAAAATGGCCAAATAAAAAGTGCATTTTCTATCTATTGCCATGATAAATGTCTGACCTACTTCAAGATCCTTTTGCTGAGGTTCAACTCATTTTCATGCAGTGGGGTCCGACATGCCAATAATGATGGACAGCATGAAACACCAAAGGATTCTACGGATTATCACTTCTGCTCTCCCGACAGACAGCACTTCATTTAAGCAGCTTTCCAGATATCTCCATTGTGGATCTGATGGAAGGATTTAGCTTAAAGCCAGAGGTTGTAACCTTTCGTCTGTGAGAGGGAACCTTTGACCAGAGGATATGGCCCAGAAGCTGCCCACCTCCAGCATTCTGATGACGCAGCCAGCTTTGCTGGCCCACACTAATTTCCATGGTTTTGTCTTCTCCCATCAAATAACATGATAATAAAGATATTTCTTCATTTCTCATGCATTGCAGTTTTCTTCTCTGCTAGTCCAACATGTTGTCATTGCTTATGGGAGAGAAGAGTAATTCAAAGGAGGAATTCCATTAGTTTCAGAAATCGGTGGTAAAGGAAGAACTGACAGATAATTTGAGAGAATTGGCCCATGCGGTGCTCATTGCTACCCTCAAACCTTCAGCTCGTGGTAACCGGATGGGATATTATTATCAGTCAATTTAGACTGAGGGGATCCTCTGAGCTTAAACAACTTGAATTAAGCGAAAAATCATAGCTCAAACTGGACAAGCTCCAAGGAGAAGTAGAGGATGTGAGTCAAAGTTGAAGGACATTTCATGAGCAGTCGCTGAGAATTCTTGGAGCCAGAATCAGAGGCCCAACGCATTCAAGACCAAAGATTCATGGGCTCTGCAGATTTTGAAAAGCAGAACAGTGATGAGATAATTCACTGCAGCATTTTTCTGAAGAGTGAACTCCTATATGCCATCTTAAACTTATGCTATTTTTAGCCAAAAATTGGAAATAACCCGACTGTGCATCAGTGGGAGAATGGGTAAACAATTGTGGTGTCGCTGTGCAAAGGAATAGTACTCAGCAGGAACAGAAACAGAATAGCAAGAATGTGGTTTGATGTGGATGAATCTCAGAGATACTATGCTAAGCCAAAGAGTCCAGAGACAAAGGAGCGCCTACTGTATGATTCCCCCTTTACTTAAAATTCAGAAAGCAAACAGAGCTTACCTAGACTAGCAGAAAGCAGAGCAGTGCTTACCCAGGGCTGCTGTCTGAGGGAAGAAATAACTGAAACATGTACCTCAGTAAAGTTGATTTTTTTTTTAAGTGAGGCTATTTCCAGAAACTTCATTTAATAGAACTTTCCAGAACATCCCCAATTCATAAAACAAGATTGTTTACGTTAAGGTAAAATGCCTTTAGGCGATGGTGTTATGGGTTACATTTCTGTTACAGAAAACCCATTGTAGAAAACCTTGCCCATTCTATTTTTCTGCTTGATAAATCATGTTTGTTCTTTTGAGGCCTCTCTATCAGTGAGGCAGCAAATGACGCCCTCTGAGTGCATAAATCTGTCGCCTGGGGTTGAAGATTTGGCTTTACCATTTGTTAGCTGCAGGATGCTGAGCAAGTCACTTAACATCCTCGAGCCTCAGTTTCCTTATCCCTAAAATGGGGTTAATAATAAACCCTCTTCACAATTCACTGAGAATATTAAACAAGGTAGTGATTATAAAGCGCTCAGCATCGCACCTGGACCATAATAGGATCTCCGTAAAGGTAGCTGTGCCATTGGTATAACCTCTTCTTCTCTGAAACCATCTCCATCCTGTGCCCAGCAGAGCCAATCAACACCTCGTCCATCACAGCACAGATGGGTTATGTCACGTGATGTGGTAACCTTTCACCCCTCCCGCTCTACTGTGGGCTAAGGGAGATGATTGCGACTCGTCTTATCTCCCGGCACCCCACACCACAGCTTTACCTGGTACGTTCTCAGTCCGTGGAGGAACGACGCTCTTGAAGCTTACATCATCAGCTCTCCTTTCAGTCTTAACGCTTGTCCTCAGAATGATCTGAAGTGGGATGCCAGCTTCGCTGGACGGGGCTCTGAAACCTTGTTGAATCTGAAGAATGATGTTTGGGAAACAGGAGCTGCTCAGGGATGAAACAGCATAGCTGTATGCCTTCTCCCCTGACATTGGAAACATGGAAATCGGAGTGAAGTCCCTGGTGTTATTCCAGAGAATGCTCAAGCAGAGCTTCCATGGGTTAAAGAAAAAACAGATGAAAGGCATGCTCAAATTTGAGGGAGGCTTCAGAAATGGTTAAAGTTTGGGAAATAGTGTTTTTGGATTAGACCTGACTAGTCTTTCCCTGTGCACTCCCTTACCGTACTCACAAACACTGACATGGTTGACCAGCTTTGGATCTCTGCTGAACCTCATCTTACCCTTTGCTTTTCAGTCATGTTAGCTGGGTGTTCTGCACACTTAAATACTTAATTTTAAGCCCGAAGTCCCAACTGCCCATATTACAGATTTTATGATTTCTGCCTGCACAGCTACATCTCCTTGTGCCCTTTTCTACTAAGTAAATAATAATTGCATTAATAATTATAGTAACTAATAAAAAAACAAAGCAATAAAGAATAATTTGGCTTAGATCATTGCTTGACTTAGATGTGCATCTTCATATGGAAATTCACGGTGGCCTGTTAGGTTTTTCTATCAGTGACATCTTTACTGTGACTGGATATTTGTGGGGTTTAGGAAGAACACTTGGGTTATAGGATCTATGTTAAGGCTTCTCTCTCTCTCTGTCCAATCATTAAATAAATCCTCAGGCACATATCTGGTACTACCTAGAGGTATTTATCTCACCAATAAAGGGGAAATTGGGAAATGCTTTTTGTCCTCTTGAGAAGCCCAGCTGAGTAAGGTAGTCTTCATGCAACATTTAAAGACATAATTTTTTAGTCAGGGTGCAAAATCTTAGGAAATTTGACTTTTTTTTTTTTTTTTAATGCAACCATGTAACTGAGTGATGCAGGAAAATACATTGAAAGTGATTAGCCCATGAACACCACAGACTGTGGGGAGGAAAGGTTTCACACATTACACCTGGCAAGCTGACTGACTTACTCTCCAACATAACTCCAAAAGGGAGATGGGGTCAAATCAGCACAGGGCAGAGGCAGCCTTTCAGAACATGATTTTCCTCAAGCCGAGGCAATGTGCAGAGTCGCAGCCCATGTCTACAAGCCTGCAGGCCTGTCCAGTTCTCAGCAGTGGCAACTCCTGTCTGACAGGGCCCATCTGCCACCCCAGGAGCTGTCACTGACAGGAAGGAGAGGAAGGAAAAACAAAATTCCCTGCTAACAGAATGGTTCTAGAAGGACCCAGGCATGGGATGCAGAACAAACATCCAGTGGTTTCTTTCCTTCGTGCCCCTGTCAACTGTTATTTAAGAAATACAAATGCTTCTTAAAGTGTTTACTTGAAATTGTGTGGCAGCCACCTCAGAGTTCACACCTGGGCCTCTCATCTCAGGGATTTCTCGTTCTCCTAACAAACATTCACAGAAAGCCCCAGCATTTCAGTATTTTATGCAGAGACCAGGTTTTCGGGGTGACTCAGCCATCCCCCAAACAAATGTTTACTTGAGGGGCATCCCTCATACCCCGTGAGGCACTCTCTCTAATCACGGTTTGTTTGTTTGTTTTCTAGTTGGTGATATGGTTGTGCAGGTTTTCGGCACAGTAGAGGACGACAGCAGATAGATGCATAAACAAAGTTGGCTTAGAATCCCCTACAGCTTGTTTTGAAAGACTGTTTTTACAAAAGAATAATGACAGTGAAAGGAACCCTGAGGTACATTTCATCTCAGCTCAGCCTTACCTGAGTGACTTTGGGCCACTCACTGATCTTGTTTCTCAAGATCAAAAAGCTAGTATGTGGGGGCACCTGGGGAGCTCAGTGGGTTAAGCTGCTGCCTTCGGCTCAGGTCATAGTCTCAGGGTCCTGGGATCAAGCCCCACATGGGGCTCTCTCCCCAGCAGGGAGTCTGCTTCCCCCCCCACCGCCCCCCCTTCCACTCGGCCTACTTGTGATCTCTCTCTCCCCCTGTCAAATAAATAAGTAAAATTTTTTAAAAAAAAAAAAAAAAAAGAAAGCTAGTGTTTGGAGACCCGGGATCTCAGTCCATACTTGCTTCCCGCATGAAGCCTCCTGACTTCCTCAGGTGCTCAGCCACCACTGCCTCCATGTCCTCTTCCTTCTTTCCTCATGTAAGCTCCCTTGTCTCGACTCTCACCCCAGGATGGGAAGACTTTCTTTTTAGGTTGTTGTAAAAATTAAATGAGATGTTGTGTACTAAGAATTTAGGGAAAACTTGGTTCATGGACATAGCTCAGTAAAGGAAGGCTCTCCTCCTCCTTGTTGTGGTTATTTTTACTAGGACATCTGCCCCGGATACAATGGCTAAGGACCATGACTGTTCTTCCAAGAGCAATCACCTTGGGTGATTAATACTTTAAATTAGTTAATATATTAACTAAATAATGACATTAACATGTTTCCTATGTAAATATGCCAGAGGATACAAATTTGGCTAGTTTTTCCTTATAAAGTAGTATGATTGTTATTCTAGACAAATATTCCTGAAAACAGCCTCTAAACTTACTGATATGGATTGAATTGTGTCCACCCCGAAAACTTCATACATTGAAATCCTTACCCCCTGTACCTCAAAAGGAGACTGTGTTTGGAGATGTGGACGTTAATGGGGTGATTAAGTTAACATGGGTGGGCTCCAGCCTAATATCACTGGGGTCCTTCTAAGAGGAGGAGATTAGAACTCTCTCTCTCTCCCTTTCCCTCACACAAAGAGAGAGAGAGAGGGAGAGAGAGAGAGAGAGAGAGAGAGAGAGAAGGAAGACCATGTGAACACACAAGGAGAAGACAACTATCAGTAACCAAGGAGAGAGGCCTCAGAATGAACGCAACCCTGATCTTGGACTTCCAGCCTCCAGCACTGGAAGGAAATACATTTCTGTTGCTCAGCCACTCTGTATGTGGTACTTTGTTATGGCAGCCCATGACAAAATTAGTTTTAATTAATAGCAAGCTAATACACTTACTAACTTAAACTAACAAACCTATCTGTTTTGCTCCTAAATGCAATGTGAGCTGGGCTCACAGGAAAGCTATACTGTACTTGAGTCAGTGCCATTCAGCTGGGGCAGCTGGAAGGGATTTTGCTGGAATCATCGGCAGCTCATTCACTCACACGTCTAGTGGTCAGTGCTGGCAGCTGACTGGGACTTTAATTGCATCTAGTAGCATCAGACCTGCGTGTGGCTGGGTTTCCTTAGAACATGGTACGAACTCCTGGAGTGAGGGTTCCAAGAGAGAGGCAAACAGAGCCTCTATTACATTTTTTTTAAAAGATGTATTTATTTGAGAAAGAGAGAGTTAGCTAGCATGGGGACGGGGAAAGCAAAGGGGGAGAGAGAATCCCAAGCAGACTCCTCAATGAGTGCAGAGCTGGGTGGGGCTCGATCCCATGACCCCAAGATCATGGCCTGATTTGAAATCAAGAATCCAAAACCCTTGGGGTGCCTGGGTGGCTCAGTGGTTAAGCTTCTGCCTTCGGCTCAGGTCATGATCTCAGAGTCCTGGGATCGAGCCCCGCATCAAGCTCTCTGCTCAGCGGGGAGCTTGCTTCCCTCCCCCTCTCTCTGCCTGCCTCTCTGCCTACTTGTGATTTCTCTCTCTCTCTCTCTCTCTCTCTGTCTGTCAAATAAATAAATAAAATCTTAAAAAAAAAAAAAAGAATCTGACACCCAACTGACTGAGCCATCCAGGTGCCCCTATCACATTTTCTAACCTACCGTTAGAGGGCATATAGTATCTTCTAAATGTGGCTTCTGCCACATTTGGTCCATCAGAAGCAAGTCATAGGAGCCAGCCTTATCCTAGGCAAGAGTTACTAATCTTCACTTTCTCATGGGAGTCATGTCGTAGATTTTGTAGCTGCATTTTACAATCCCCAGAGTTGTGCAGTCAAAACATTTTAACTATAGATATATGAATTTCATCTTAATTAAGAATTAACACTGTTATATGTGTAAAAGTACACATAATTAAAGTTAGACTATCATGGATACTTTTTAATGGAGTCAATGTAGTGATATCCATTAATCATTTTGATATTTCTTAATCCCTATTTCTGCTATCCACTTCTTTCTAAGAAAAAGTAAGGCAATTTCAATTCTTTGTCATTACTTGGAGGCTGGGGTGGTTTGTTTTTTTGTTTTTGTTTTTGTTTTTGGCATCACTAATCATTTTGGCAGCTGTCCACAATGTCTGAAACGGGATGGAGACAGGATGGAGTGGGACACTCAAGACAGACCTAACAGACAACACAGCTCTAGCATCAGACAGTTTCTAAATCTGCATTCTTTCCTAATTCTGACTTTGTCACTTTACTGCTTATCTGACCTTTGGCAAGTTACTCAAATACCCAGAGCTCCAGATTTTTCAACTCTAGAGTGAGGTTACTGTCACTGTTCAGAGGGAGTGTCATGAGGATTAAGTAAGATACTGTTTGTAAGGTCCCTAGCTTTGAGCCCAGCATGTTAATCACACTCTCCTTTGCTCTTTAAGACAATAAACACAGATCAAAATCATCACCGTTGCGGGTTATTAAACTATAATGATTTCATAGAGCTGATAATCAGTTGTTCTTAAAATAACCCGAGGGATCTGCACCCTTGGTCTTTGTGTGGTACGAGACTAAACATGGCACCAGGAGTTCAGCATAACACTTCACTATGCAGTCAGTTGGATCTCAGACACATTTTGCCCTATTTCCATGGTTCGCCTATATCAGGACAGATTGGAAGGCAGGTGTTACAACACCTCTTCAGTGAGTTCCATGTATTAATCCAAGTATAATTCACATGTTGATAACATGTCTCCCTAGTGGAAACCACTGATTTTACTTATACTCCTATTCTTGTAAGCCACTGTTAGTGGTACAATGAACTGAGAAACCTTCTGTCTCTCTAAATGGGGATCATTTTGAGTGAGAAAAAGCAGAAAAACAAAAATATGGTGATGGAGATTCAAATGCTAGTTTTTTTTTTTACTTGTGTACTTGAAATTTCATCCTAAGTATATTAATGAAGATGATTTTTGCATTTCATTTTCACTGCATTTATTTTTTTGATTAATATAGTTCCTATTTTTCAGATAAGAAGCAAGAAAAGAAATAAATAAAACAGAATTTCAGACTGATTGCTAATTTATATGAATTCATGTATTCAAATTTATGATCTTCGAATCAAATACAAGTGCTCAGTGCTATTTTTCAAATCTCTGACATTATTTACATAAAAGCCTTTTTTGAAATATCAAAAGAGATTATTAGTCATTGAGGAAATTTCAATAGTACCCTGATGTTTCCTGAAGATGTTTGGAAGGTAAGTCAGGACAAAATGCCATTTGGAAGTTAAAACTTGCCAGTGGAAAACACAAGTAGAAATACTCACATGGATTTTTCTTGGCTTTTTAGTAGGTTTCAAACTCTGATACAGCTGTTAATCAAAAGATATTTTTATTGATAGAAATAGAGACTTTCTGGTAAAGATGTTTACTCTATTCCATACGTTATAAAGCAATGTATTAGCTTCCCATGGCTGCTGTAACAAATTACTGCAAAAGCTAGAGTTTAAAGCAGCACAGATAGACTGTCTTACTATTCCAGAGGTCAAAATTCCAAACTTGCCCTTACTGGGTCCTGCATTCCATCTGGAAGATCTAGGGGGACAGTCTATTATTACCTTGCCTTGCCCATCTTCTAGAGGACACTAGCACTGTCCTCATTGTTGGCTGGTGATGCCTTCTGCCATCCTCAAAGCTAGCAGTGCACATCTTCAAATCTCTGAGTATGCCTTGCTACCTCTCTCTTCCATCATTTAAGGATCCTTGTGATGACATTGGGCTCACTCAGATAAACCAGCATAATCTCCCCATCTCAGAATCCTCGATTCATTCACATCTGCAAAATCCCTTTTGCTGTGTAAAATAATATATTAATAAGTTCCAGAAGTATAGGACCCACTATTCTGTCTACCACAGACAGCCACTTAGAAATGATGTTGCTTCCGTAAATCTTCTTCGTTATCTTAAACCCAAAAAACTTGGGTAGTTAAGTAAAAAATAATTTCTGTACTTTGTAAATACAGGAAAAGTATGCAACCAAATTTTGGTATGTCATTTCCCCCCAGATCTAGGAACATCACCATGGGCTAAAAATCTTCACTCCTGAAAACCCTAATGGCTAGTGTACATTCAACAAAGTTGCACAATTGAAACTTCATGAGGGGCACTAACATAACACAATGTAGAAGAAGATCCAACCACTTACTAAACTTTTATACTGTTCTTTAGTGACCATTTTCTAGAGGAGGGAGGAATATTTTGGGTCAATTTATTATTATTTTTAAATCTGTGAGGTCTTACTGGCATCCACTTACATAGAATGACCACTGAACCATTCACTGCTTTCTGCCACAGGATTTTCTGTAAGAAAGCTCAACACTGCCAACCTCTTTCTTTGTCCAGTTTCAAAAATATTGGCTACTAAGGTTAACACTGCTTGTGTAACCCAGCCGTATTGTGCATATTTTGGCAGGGAGGGTGTTGAGAAGGTATGACTAACAGCCAACTTCTGTTATATTCAGAGAGACAATTTTTCTTAGACTAGAGAAGTGGTCTCTCTTGACGTTGATATTCTGCTCTTGTTTCACATATAGTAGAAGAGTGGTTTTCAAATGGGGCAGTTTTGCCCCCTTCCTTGCCCCCCCCCCCCGGCAGGCACATTCTGCAATGTTTGTAGACTTTTTTGGATGGTACAATTTAAAGGATGCTATTCTTGTCCTATGGGTAGAGTCCAAGAATGTTCCTAAACATCATACAGTGCACAAGATAGGCCTCACTACAAAAAATGATCTGCCCCAACCTGTAAGTAGTGCTGCAATTGAGAGATCCAGATGTAGAATGATCTCGAACTTAAGATGGAAGAGTCTTTGTCAACATTTCATTAATGTAATGAATACAAGCATATGTAAAGGAGAATCTTCATGCATAAGCAGGGTTCCCAACCTTCCCAGATTTCTCTTCCTCTCCAAGTCAGTTCCTACCCCAGTTATCCCTAATTCAGGTAAGGCACCACCATCCATAATCAATCAGCTAGTAATTCTTGATAGTTCTACCTTCGGTGTCTATCCTCAGTCTGATCACATCTGCCCATCTCCACTGCTCCCCTCATCCTATGCCACCCTCATATCTTGCCTTGAATCTGTGTCCACTCCTAGCTGGTTTCTGAGTGAGCCCAATGTCATCACAAGGATTCTTGCTCTTGGCAATGCGTTATTCAGCAGCCAGATTTTAAATGTTGGTGTCAGGTGATGTTCTTCCCTCCAGTAGCTTTTCATCACATAAAGAAGGTAATCTACACTTCGTACCAGGACATTCCTAACTGAGCCCCATCTAACTCTCCAAGCTTACCATAGTCATTCTGTCTCTCCAGTCTGACCAGCCCCCTCCAGGTCACTTGGACACACAAACTTGTTCCCAACACAGCTTTGCACATGCTGTTCTTCCCACCTGGAATGATCCACCCACCTCCTCCTTCAGATCCCCTCTGCTTGACACTTCTACATTATCTCTGCTCAGAGACCCCTCTGACATGACCTCATCCCAGTCACATCCCATCATATTCTACAGTTTTATTTTCTCCTTAGGACTTGTCAGTACCTAAAATCATCATATTTAACTTTGTGCTTCTTCTAATGCGTTATTTCACTTCCTTCTCCCCAGCCCCCAAGTTCGAGAAGACAAAGATTTGGTCTGTATGGTTCCCGCTGTGCCTGTAGTATATAGTTCTAGACGGGTCTATATGAAATTTTTAAAAGAATGAGAAAAAAATGAGTTATTAATAAACTTATTTAATTAATAGCTTTTGGGAGTCTTTTCCCCTTGTTAATAATTTCAGAATACATCAGAATAAAGTATAGATTTCAAGTTTGTTGTGATCCCTTCAAATATCTAGATATATTTTGCATACTGGTCTTCAGTTTCCATTTTATGACTCAACATGACTCTGCAAAAGCTAACCTCATCTGTCACCTCCTATACTCTTTTTTTCTCTTCTACCTCCAATTCTAGTTTTGTTTATTCCCTAACTAAAGCTCCTTTTAGATGACGATTCTTAATTGAATCTCAGCAGAAATTTTCACTTAGCTGTGGAGATTGAATTGGATCATAAAAGCAGCCACATCTTCTTAATAACTTTTTTTTAAGAAGAACCTTATATCGTCTCAGTTATAAATGAAGGACTTCATGGGATTAATTGAAATAATTCATAGTTGTATAAAATTAGTCGGTAGAGTCTACCAACCTGTTTCTTCTCATCACTATATATCCCATGCACTGAGCAAAGAGTGTGTGTCTATCTTGCTCAATGCTGTGTTTTTATTCTGAGAGCAGTGCCTGGCACACGTGGTCTTTTAGTAAATAATATGTAGCAAGAATGAGATAATAGAGAGAGAGCAGTTAGCATAGTATGTGACACCCTGGCAGGTGCCCGATAAATGATTCATATGGCATGGGAGAGATATTCAAGCTAATCATCTGCTCCCGCTGGTAATGAAACTGTTTGGGGAACCCACCAAAGATGCAATTGTAGAGAAATGGACAAGCTACAGGGAACAGAGGACCAGCTCCTTCCCCTGAGAGGGACTCAATGGAAGGACTGAATGGGTCTTGTGAGGAAGGCTGGTGTCAAAATTAATAACATCTTTCTAACAAGGCTCAGGCATTTAATTAAAATTAATTCAGTAAAAAAGCTAGTGGCAATATTGAGGTGCCAGAGGCAAGAGCTGACCAGTAGTGGAGCCTATCTGGTAATAGGCTTTAGCATGGAAGTACCCTTTGGAGGGTCCCCAGAAATCAGAAAACAGCTTAAACAGCTGGAATTCAGAATTACCATAGGAATAGGTATGATATTTCTAAGTTTATCTTTAGAAAGACCTCATGTGCACCCTTTTTGTGCAAAGCTTAAAACTGAGGCACAAATGATTAATTATATATTATATATCATAATATATTACATATTATATTAATTTTTAGGAGGGTCATGTTTTTTGCAGAAAAATTACTATAAACTTGATATCGGAACCTGGGAGGGAAACCTCCCTTTTGCCATAAGCAACTCTAATCAAAGAATTCTATCTCACTCATATTAAATAATAAAGCTAAAGAAAATAGCATTTGAAGTTAGCTCTCTTGTAACAAGTATCATTCCTCTACGACATGATTTCTTTAGGTGAAGGACATACAGTCTAGCTCTTAGAGGACACTTAATAAAAGCTTTTTGTTACCTAAAAGTGAGATATTCAGGATGGGTTAATACTTAATTCTTTCAATTTCTTTCCTACCTAAAGATTTCTTTATAATATCCTTCTATAGCTGTTGGAATCTGACAATTGCTTAATGTTAATTGCAAAACATTTCTTTCATTTTAGTCCGATCCATGCAGTTCCCATTGCTATCTTAAAAGCAAAGGGATCCTCTCTTCTAGAATTATGTAGGAAGAATATGGCTTTTCTTTTCTTTCCTTTCCCTTTTTTTTTTCTAGAAATTGTTTCAGTTAAAATCAGCAAAATGTCTGCCTTTTTTTTTAAGTTTAATTTTATTTTTTTCAGTGTTCCAAAATTCATTGTTTGTTCACCACACTCAGTGCTCCATGCAATACGTGCCCTCCACAATACCCAGCACCAGGCTCAGCCCACCCCCTGCTACCCCCCTCCAAAACCCTCAGTTTGTCTCTCAGAGTCCACAGTCTCGTGGTTTGTCTCCTCCTCCGATTTCCCCCAACTCACTTCTCCTCTCCGTCTCCAAATGTCCTCTGTGTTATTCCATATGCTCCAAAAGTAAGTGAAACCATATGAAAATTGACTCTCTCTGCTTGACTTATTTCACTCAGCATAATCTCCTCCAGTCCCGTCCCTGTTGATACAAATGTTGGGTATTCATCCTTTCTGATGGAGGCATAATACTACATTGTATATATGGACCATTATCTTCTTTATTCATTCGTCTGTTGAAGGGCGTCTTGGCTCTCTCTACAGTTTGGCAACTGTAGCCATTGCTGCTGTGAACATTGGGGTACAGGTGGCCCTTCTTTTCATTAAATCTGTATCTTTGGGGTAAATACCCAGTAGTACCATTGCAGGGTCATAAGGTAGCTCTGTTTTTAATTTCTTAAGGAACCTCCACACTGTTTTCCAAAGTGGCTGCACCAACTTGCATTCCCAGCAACAGTGGAAGAGGGTTCCCCTCTCTCCACATCTTCTCCAACACTTGTTGTTTACTGTGTTGTTGATTTTGGCCATTCAACCTGGTGTAAGGTGGTATCTCAATACGGTTTTGATTTGAATCTCCCTAATGGCTAATGGTGATGAACATTTTGTCATGTGTCTGTTAGCCACTTGTATGTCTTCTTTGGAGAAGTGTCTGTTCATGTCTTCTGCTCATTTTTTGATGTGATTGTCTGTTTCGTGTGTGTTGAGTTTAAGGAGCTCTTTATAAATCTTGGGTATCAGCCCTTTGTCTGTACTGTCATTTGCAAATATCATCTCCCATTCCATGGGTTGCCTCTTTGTTTTGTTGACTGTTTCCTTTGCTATGCAGACACATTTTTATTTTGATGAAGTCCCAAAATTTCATTTTCGCTTTTGTTTCCTTTGCCTTTGGAGACATATCTTGAAAGAAGTTGCTATAGCAGATGTCGAAGAGGTTACTGCCTATGCTCTCCTCTAGGATTTTGATAGATTCTTGCCTCACATTGAGATCTTTTATCCATTTCAAGTTTATCTTTGTGTATGGTGTAAGAGAATGGTCGAGTTTCATTCTTCTACACATAGTGGTCCAATTTTCCCAGCACCATTTATTGAAGAGACTGTCTTTTTCCCAATGTATATTTTTTCCTACTTTGTCAAAGATTATTTGACCATAGAGTTGAGGGTCCATATGTGGGCTCTCTGCTCTGTTCCACTGGTCTATGTGTCTGTTTTTGTGCCAGTACCATGTGTCTTGGTGATCACAGCTTTGTAATAAATCTTGAAATCGGGCAATGTGATGCCCCCAGTTTTGTTTTTCTTTTTCAACATTTCCTTAGCAATTTAGGGTCTCTTATGGTTCCATACAAATTTTAGGACTGTTTGTTCCAGCTCTTTGAAAAATGCCAGTGGGATTTTGATCGGGATTGCATTGAAAGTATAGATGGCTCTAAGAAGTATAGACATTTTGACAATGTTTATTCTTCCGATCCATGGGTGTGGAATGCTCTTCCATCTTTTTGTGTGTCTTTTTCAATTTCTTTCATGAGTTTTCTGTAGTTCTTCAAGTACAGATCCTTTACTACTTTGGTTAGATTTATTCCCAGGTATCTTATTCACCAGGTTCTTGGTGCTATAGTAAATGGAATCAATTCTCTAATTTTCCCTTTCTATTTTTTCGTTGTGAGTGTATAAGAAAGCAACTGATTTCTGTACATTGATTTTGTATCCTGCCACATTACTGAATTGCTGTATGAGTTCTACTAGTTTGGGGGTGGAGTCTTTTGGGTTTTCAATATAAAGTATCATCTCATCTATGAAGAGATAGATTTTGACTTCTTTGCCAGCTTAGATACCTTTTATTTCTTTTTGTTATCTGATTGCTGTTGAAGGACTTCTAGTATTATGTTGAACAGCAGTGGCAAGAGTGGACATCCTTGTCGTATGCCTAATCTGAAAGGGAAGGCTGTCAGCTTTTCCTCATTGAGAATGATATTTGCTGTGGGGTTTTCATAGATAGGTTTTATGAAGTTGAGGAATGTTCCCTCTATCCCTATACTTTGAAGCGTTTTAATCAGGAATGGATGTTCTATCTTGTCAAATGTTTTTTCTGTATCAATTGAGAGGACCATGTGGTTCTTCTCTCTTCTCTTACTGATTTGTTCTATCACATTGATTGATTTGCAAATGTTGAACCACCCTTGCATCCCATGGACAAATCCCACCTGGTCATGGTGGATAATCTTTTTAACGTACTGTTGGATCCTATTAGCTAGGATCTTGTTGAGAATCCTGGCATCCGTATTCATCAGTGATATTGGTCGGAAATTCTCCTTTTTGGTGGGGTCTTTGCCTGGTTTGGAGATTAGGCTAATGCTGGCTTCATAAAAAGAGTCTGGAAGTTTTCCTTCTGTTTCTATCTTTTGAAACAGCTTCAGGAGAATAGGTATTATTTCTTCTTTGAATGTTTGGTAGAATTCTCCAGGGAATCTTTCAGGTCCTGGGCTCTTGTTTTTTGGAAGGTTTTTGACCACTGCTTCAATCTCATTCCTAGATATTGGTCTATTCAGATTGTCAATTTCTTCCTGATTCAGTTCAGAAGTTTATAGGTTTCCAGGAATGACTCCCTTTTGTCTAGGTTTCTTAACTTATTGGCATATAACTGTTGGTAATAATTTCTGAAGATTGTTTCTATTTCCTCAGTGTTAGTCATGATCTCTCCCTTTTCATTCCTAATGTTATTAATTTGGGTCCTCTCTCCTTTTTTTTGGATTAGTTTGGCAAATGGTTTATTGATCGTATTTATTTAAAAAAAAAAAAAAACAGCTTCTAGCTTCGTTGATGTGTTCTACTATATCCCTAGATTCTATCTCATTGATCTTTGCTCTAATCATGATTATTTCCCTTTTTGTGTGTGGGGTTGCCTTAATTTCTTGTTGATTCTTCAGTTCTTTAAGGTGTAAAGAGAGCTGGTGTATTCTGGATTTTTCCATTTTTTTGAGGGAGGCTTGGATGGCTGTGTATTTCCTCCTTAGGATTGCCTTTGCTGTATCCCATAGGTTTTCATTTGAAGTGTCTTCATTCTCGTTGGTTTCCATGAATTGTTTAAGTTCTTCGTTGATCTCCTGGTTAATCCAAACATTCTTAAGCAGGGTGGTCTTTAGCTTCCAAGTGTTTGAATTCCTTCCAAACTTTTCCTTGTGGTTGAGTTCCAGTTTCAAAGCATTGTGGTCTGAGAATATGCAGGGAATAATCTTAATCTTTTGGTATTGGTTGAGCCCTGATTTGTGACCCAGTATGTGGTTTATTCTGGAGAAAGTTCCATGTGCACTCGAGAAGAATGAGTATTCTATTGTTTTAGGGTGGACTGTTCTGTATATATCTATGAGGTCCTTCTGGTCCAATGTGTCATTCAATGCTCTTGTTTCTTTATTGATTTTCTGCTTGGATGATCTGTCTATTACTCGAGTGGCATGTAACGATCCCCTACTATTAATGTATTCATATAAATATGACTCTTTATCTTGATTAACAGTTACCTTATGTAGTTGGCTGCTCCCATATTGGGGGCATAAATATTTACAATTGTTAGATCTTCTTGGTGGATAGACCCTTTAAGAATAGTGTAGTGTCCTTCTATATCTCTGACTACAGTCTTCAGTTTAAAAATCTAATTTATTTGATATGAGACTCACTATCCTAGCTTTCTTTTGAGGCCCATTGGCATGAAAAATGCTTCTCCATCCCTTCACTTTCAGTCTGGATGTATCCTTAGGTTCCAAATGGGTCTCTTGTAGACAACATATGGATGGGTCCTGTCGTTTTATCCAATCTGCAACCCTGTGCCATTTTATTGGAGTGTTGAGGCTGTTCATGTTGATTGTGGATTGTGATTCTTTGTTAAAGATGATTGTGATTATTGAAAGATACGTTTTTATTGACATCATGTTGCCTGTGAAGTCCTTGTTTCAATAGATTATCTCTATAAATTTCTGTTCTATGACACTCTAGGGTTCTTTCTTCTTTTATAGAACCCCCTCTTAATAGTTCTTGTAGTGCTGGCTTGGTAGTCACGTACTCTTTTAAACCATGCCGGTCTTGGAAGCTCTTTATCTCTCCATCCATTTTGAATGTCGGCCTTGCTGGATAAAATATTCTTGGCTGCATGTTCTTCTCATTTAGTACCCTGAATATGTTTTACCAGCCCTTTTTGTCTTGTCAGGTTTCTGTGGATAGGTCTGATGTTATCCTGATGGACCTTCCTCTGTACATAAGGAATCTCTTCCCCCTAGCTGCCCTCAGGAGCTCTTGTCTAAAATTATGATTCATCAGTCTTGCAATCAAGTGCCTCAAGGTCTTTCTAGATTTGTTCATCTTGGAGGGTGATCTTTCTACCTCTAGGACACAAACACTGGTTCCATTCTGCAAACTGGGAAAATTTTCATTGAGAATTTGTTCAACTGTATCTTCTAGTCTTCTCTATTTCTCCACCCCCTCAGGGATCCCAATTCTGACACTGGAATATTTCATGGCATCATTTATTTCCCTAATTCTGTTTTCATGGCTTCCAAGCTATTTGTTCCAGGCCTCCTCCTGATCCTTTTTCTCCATCAGTTTGTCCTCCAGATCACTAATTCTATTTTCTGGGTTACCCTAGCTGTTAGAGTATTTAGGTTAGATTGGATCTCATTGATAGCATTTTTAACTTCTTCCTGGGCGGCTTTCACTTCTGCCCTAATCGATTCCATGTTGTCACTAATGGTTTTCTCCAACCTAGCCATTGCCTGGGTAATTATTACCCTGAATTCCCTTTCTGACATACTGTTTATGTCCATATCCTATAGTTCTGATGGAGAGGGCACAGTCTCTGAACTTTTCCTCTGCTGAGTGTTCCTACTCCTAGTCATTTTGCTGAGAGGTACCTAAGGGGATGTGTAGCTGAATATATCAACCGTGATCCAGGCAAGGTGCACCCTGGAACACTTCTGAGCAATCGGAAGTCACCACCAAACGTAAAGAAAAAAGAAAACAAGAGAGAGAGAAAGAGAGAGATAGAAAAAAACAGAAGACCCAGCTAGAAAGGGCCCCAAAGGTAAGATTTATAAGGTATACAAACAAAAAACGGACAAAAAGACCAACAAAAGTAAATGACAAGAAAAAAAAAAAAAAAAGAATCCAGCCAAATGAACCCCAAGTATAAGATTTATATAATACCAGAACAAAAACAAATACACAGAAACACTGACAGAAGAAAAAGATGGGAGGGTGGTTCTAAATCCTCAGTGTGGGCGAGGAAGGTTATTTTGATCCTTCCTGGGTGTATCTTGATGTCTTTGTTTAAGGACTCAACTTTCCAGAGATAAAGGGAGATTAAAACTGGTTTTTACGTAGGGGTAGTATTGATAAGGGCAAGAGGATTGATTACCTTGAAGCTTATATCTATATGTATATTAAAAAAATAAAATAGAAAAGAAAAATACAGGTATATGTATGAAAAAAGTTCAAGTTAAAAGGTTATTATGGAATATGTTGTATTAAACCTGTAGTTGTAATGGTATGAAGGTTAAAAAATTAAAAAGAACAAGAATAATAAGAACGAATTAAAAATAAAAGTTGTTTCTATGAAATATACAGGTTTTAGGGCAATACTGGGAGCTTAATATCTTGCTTTCCCCTGATACTGGGGTTTCACAGTTTTATGGGGATCCTGTGGTGGGTCCTCTCATTCTTTCAGCTGGCTTTCTGGGGGAGGGGCCTGCCACATTGTTTCTCAGGCAGTCTTGCTGGGGTTGAGTCCTCCTGCCCCTTATGAAGGGGCTTGGCTCTGTGGAAACCAGTTTTTCAGGCTTTTGTTCTCTCTGGAGGTTTTTGTTCTTCAGCGGCTGGCTTTTTGCAGCTTTTTGGAGGTTTAGAGGAAAGCAAACTGCACCCAGACCTCTGTCTCAGAGAGAAGCCTCAGTCTGCTCCCCTCTGGGTGGTCCAGAATACATAGTCGTCCCCTCTGCAAACTCCGCTGAGCCATGCAACCTCCCATAGGCAGTGCACATTCCCAGCCACCATCTCAGGGGTCGCCCAAAGCTCCTACCTGTCCCTGCACCCCCATGCCAAAACCATGAGTGATAATGGTCCAGGGAGCCCGCTTCCAGTGGCCACCTTTCCTGGGACTGCTGTCTGGAGTAATTCCTTCAAGTCTAGGCTGGGAGTGCTCAGACTCTTGGCTGCTCCTAGAGACCACTGGCTAGCACCCCCCACGGAACACTGTCAGGCACAGGTGGGGAGCACGGTTCAGGCCTTGGTGGCTCAATGATTGCAGAGTGCAAAAGGCTGTGGTTCTAGAGAACACCCACGAGACGTCCTCAAGCCACGCAGCCCTGGTGGCTCTGGGACCCAGAACTGGAGGCTCTGGCACCTCAGTGTCTCTGGCACAGGTGGTCTCAGGCAGTGGCCGTCCTGTGACCACGGGCTTAGGCCGATGCCCGTGACCGCCCAATTCTACCAGTTGCCCCTTAAGATCTTTAGCTCTTTTTGTGTGCTTTTAACTAGACTCCAAGTTAATGCTGGTTCCCCAATCACAGGCTACTTTCCTATTGGGGTATTATTTTCCAATGGGTTGCCCCCCTTCCCCTCTATTTAATCTTAGATATCAGTCCAATCATTCCCAGTATGCTTTACCTCTCCACTGCTGTCTTTTGCCCCCTAGATCTCGAAGTGTATAATCTTAAATCTCAGGCAGATTTCATGGGTGTTCAGAGTTAGTTAGTTAATTAGATAGAGTTAGATTAGATAGATTAGAGTGAGTTAGATAATTAGCTCACTTTGGGGGACCGTTTGAAACAGGGTCTCCTACTTCTCTGCCATCTTGCCCCTCCTCCCCAAACTGTTTGCTCTTATACCAATGCCAAATAAAGGACTCTTATTTAATATTGTCCCATCTTTTATATGTTCATCTTCTCTGGATGTGTTGTCCAGATGCATAAACCTTCAGCATTCAGGTCACACATGTCTGAACTCTAAAGATACTTCCAGTGGAGTCCAAACTGTTGGTAGATTTGGATGTTGCCATAAACTTTGTACTTAGGGTGGGGTGGCCTTATCCCATCCTCAACATAACAAAATGTATGAGTGTATATATCTTCCCGAAAGAACTAGAGCTAATGTTGCATCACAGGAATTTGCTTCCATAGGCATTGGAAATATATAAGCCAAGTAAAACAGCTTGACATTTAAATTTAAGTCAAAATCATTAATTGATACATTTAATGACAAATTTAAAAATAATTTATTATGCCAGTAAATATGGAGAGTGCCTATTTTACGTCTAATCATTACAATAAGATCCAGTGACCTCTGTACTAAGTGAACTTCCCGAAGCTGAAGTGCAAAGAAAGAGACACTTATGCTAGAATATACGTCATGATCCACAGGTATTTGGTGAGCATCCTCCATAAACCCATCATAAGAAATAATTTTAAATTACCTCTTTGAAATTTTAGACATTTTGCAATAAATTTTCATAACAAAGTGGAATACACATACACACAATAAATAATAATCTTGCTTAATTTTTAAATGTATTTGGCCTTCAAATTCCTACTTCAAAGAAGCTGCAAGATTTACATAAGAGACTATATTATTTTTTTTAACTTCACAAATTAGTATATGATAGCCTCGTAAATCCCTAAAATCTGTGTTCAGGAATCTAATTCTTTACTTTCTATTCCCAGCATATGCTTCCTTAATTAAGTTTGTCTTTAATGGTCAGTAGCAATAAGCACAAAGATGAATCTATTTTAGCTCTAATTACTGGGAGTTCTCCTTTTATTTCTTAGAAGAGCTGTAAGTTTAAGGTTTGTTATAGTGGAAGGAGAGAGTTCCCTTTCCTTTCCTTCCCTTTTTTTTTTTTTTTCTGTGATAAAATCCTGGCCATTGATTGCTTTGGTGGAGACAGAATAGCAGGGGATGGGAATGCTCATAAATGAACTGAGATGACTTGAGGAACAGTGGTAGCATTAATAAATAGAAAAGTCAGAAGATAGAGCTGGTGTCAGAAGGAACATCATAAATCTGGTTTGAGAAGCAGTATGTTTTCAAGTTATGCACAAGACAGATGGGAATGTGAGAGTTTATCTTTGGAAGAGTGAGGATGCTGAAAATGAATGATTCACTATTTGTCTAAAAAAAGGGGGATTTTCTGGGAGCTTTGGAGTGAATGAGTTTGCAGAGAGAGTGAGAAGAGAGAAGAGAAGAGGGGCAGGGTTGGAGTCTTAGGGAAAAATGCATTTAGAAGAGGAAGGCTTAGGATAATAAGAACAGTGGCCAAAGAAGAGAAACAGAGCTACTACAACTCATCTTAGTAGGAGACTTGCTTTCTAATGCTTCAAATCTCCCATGTTTTTGCTTCCCTCCTACTTCTTTAAAGAAAATCCAAATTCCCTGAGAACTTCCTAAGATTCCCAATCTTAACCACAACCCCATTTCCTGCCTTCCTTCACCTTTCTGTCCAACCTGCACATCTCAGTTTCCAAATCTGAGCAATTCTGGTATAATAGCAAAGTAATGCATGATCATAGTAAAATTATGGAGAAGGCCTAGCAAAGAAACCAAGTACCTGGAGATAAATGTATGTCTAGAAGGAAGCTTGTTGGATCAAATGGTTTGCACGTTTTTACAGCGTCTATGTTGCCCAATTGCCCTGCAGAATGACTCTATCAATTTGGACCCCAACCAACAGGGTGTGATTGTCTGTTTATCTGTCTGTTATCCTCATTAGGCTGTAGGGTCTTCAAGGACTTTCTAATCTCTCAATGCCCAGCATCTGGAATTCAGCCTGGTACAGACCAGGCATTCATTAACCAACTTCCCTTTCCTACCTCTAAAATCTTTGAAGCCCCCAAACAAGTGGGCCAACTGATATCATAGAAGGTATGATTGAAAGATAAGGCATAGTGGGTGGCAAGATGTTCCAGAATTTTCTCCCGAAACACAACACAGTCACAAGCTCCTGTATAGTTTACCATCTGTGTTTTAAGCGAAACATGCATAATATAGTCTTCATTAATAGGTGGGTTTAGATAACCCTAAGGCGAGTACTGTTTGATTTGAATTAACACTGAACACTGAGGTTGCCTAAATGTAGAGGTCTATGTGCATGGATATTTTAAGGGAATGCCTTTCAAAATTCAACTATATTAGTAAATGAAATTGCAGTAACTTCCTGCAGGGTGAAAATTTTGAGATCATGTTACTATGGTGATTATTTTTAAATGTCATGATTATAGTTTAGGTTTATAGATTTCTTTCCAGAACCCAAAAAAAAAGGTCTCTATAGTCCTCAAGGAATGTGCTTGCTTCCATGTGAAATCTTTAGTAAAGTTATAAATTAGCCCTATGATGCTTTTTGTAAAACAAGCTTATAAAGATAAAAATCCAAGATTATTTACTTAATACATAACTGGAATGATTACATATATGGTTCCAAAGGTATAAGGATTTCATGAGGCATGAGCAATAATCGAGAAACATACATTTCACATATGCAGGCATAAGAATTGGACCTCTAAAGAGATAGGTTAATATACCTAAGTGTCATGGTAGAGATTAAAAACTAAATTAGGTGGGGGGGGGGAGGAGGAAACAGCCCACCTTAGAGCAACTTCTGTGTGTCAAGGTCCAGTTGAGATAATTCCATTTCAGAGGTTTTTTTCCCCTAAAGATCCCAACTGGAATGAGTCTCTTAGTTATCTGTGCAATTTAGCTGTGCCTCTTCTTAAAAGACACACATTTATTGAGCATCTGCTATGTGCCAAGCAACAGATGACCATGTGATATGCCACGGGACATGACCTAGGCATGGACAAATACTTTAGGCTGACAAAGAACTTCAGTGCCTTTTGTTACAGATTTTATATTTAACATTTCAAGTTCAGTCCATATCAATAACCATGAAAATCTTGATTTTTTAGTTACACAGTGCTTACTAAATATCTGTTGAATGAATAAATGATTGACAAGGGTTATGTATTTAATTATTCATAGAGAACAAAATCGTCATTTACCAAACAATAGATTTAAGCCTCCACTGTGTGTCATTCAAAAATATTTGGCAAAACCGTAGTTGGGACAAAATCAGGAGAGGAACAGAATGATTAGAAAGGTTAAAATGATTAAGAAGGATGGTTAAAGAAAAAAGTATTTTTGTTAATAGTATGACTTTGAACAAGAACATAATGCCCCAACTGTGTCTCTGCTGCATATTCTCTATTTTTCAAAACTGGCTAGTTCTATGTAATGAGAAAAAAGATTTTTTATTACTAATATTTTGTAATGTTCGCTCATACCCGCCCAACTAAAACATACCTTAGATGTGTAGGCTTCCTCATTGGTAAAATATAGCAAATCGTTAACTTGCGTGTGATACAATCCAAGTTAATATCTCTAATAACACTTTTCTTATGTTGGCCCTGGAATCGTATGGCATTATAATGCCACGGGAATTTTTAAAAGAGTAAAATAATAGCAAATGCATATCATTGTTATATTATTATAGGGACATAAAAAAGTACATAATTGGACTAGTTGTGGAAAAGACAGGAAGGTGACAACAAGTAAAATAAAAAATTAAAAGAAACCCACCTATGTGTGTCAAGAGGTGACATCTTTGCCAGTGATGCAGCTGGAGTATATTTTCATAGCCCAATTGGATCTTAGTCATAAGAAAATACAGATCAACCATTGCTTTTTTTTCTTTTTTCATTTATGAGAACATGTAGAGACCTTCTGCTCAGTTACTTTAATTGGAATGCTACTGAAATAGCTATCAGTACACTCTCATGGAATGAATAAAATATTGAATTTAACTGAAATGAAAATCACGGCTAGCCAAAATTTGGGAGTTTTAAGTTGGCAAAAGGGTTGCCAACTCTTAGCATCAACACATTTTACTCTAATGGTTTTCCTGGCTTTTAGAACACGGTCTTCTTTTGGACTTCAGAGTGTGTGGTTAGCATAATTGGAAGATCTGCTGAAATAGCCACTATCCTGTTGTGGGAAAGGCGAAACACCCAAGCTTGAATACCAAGAGCAAGCTTGAAACAGTCGTGGTGGTGCGTAGGTTGGCCTAAAGTTGGTTATTGCTAGGGAGAACATGCCAAGTGGCCCTTTCCAGTGTGAATCCTGACTATTTCACACCCTGTTAAATTTTGCAACATAAAAGCCTTTTGGGAAGTATCAGGCCTAAGGTGGAAAACTTTTATTCTGACCTTGGCTTGGCTATACTGATGCATCATAAAAATTCTGACCATTTCTCTCTTGTTCTGAGTGATGGCTTGGGGAACCAGGGTGAAGTAGACCACCCATTAAAACTGAAACTTAAAGGGATGCCTGGGTGGCTCAGCTGGTTAAGCAGCTGCCTTCAGCTCAGGTCATGATCCCAGCATCCTGGGATTGAGTCCCACATCGGGCTCCTTGCTTGGCAGGGAGCCTGCGTCTCCCTCTGCCTCTGCCTGCCACTCTGTCTGCCTGTGCTCACTCTCTCTCTAACAAATAAATAAATAAAATCTTTAAAAAAAAAAAAAACTGAAACTTAAACTGAAATCCCGTTCATTGCGTGGCATGAGTTTTGTAGATTAGTGTGATATTCAGTATTGTCATTTTGAGCTTCTCTCATCATTGACTTTTTTTGTTGCTTTTCCTATTTTTATCCCTGTACTATTTCACAAATAAAATTTGATCAAATATTGGAAATTTAGCCCGAAACGTCAATTCTAATCAGACTGTAAGGTAATCTGAGAAAGCAGAAATTATGTGATTAATTTTAAATTATATTTGGTTTTGCTGTAGATGGAATACATGTTTTTAACCGAACTTAACTGTTACGTTAAAAGTTTTTGAACCACTGAATCACATTTTAAATTAATTTTCTATGTAATTTGGTTCATATTAGCAGGATGCATGGTTGCCTTCCCTCTTCAATCCAAGAAAAATAAGAATGTGCGGTTCCAAAGAGAGAGTCCAAATATAAGTAAATATATATCTTTAAACACTGGTTATCTGTTTAGAAAACAGATGCCACAAATAACATGTTTAAAATTATGCAATCGTATTTTTAAGCACAGTAAACACAAGGGATGCCGTCCACAACCTGAAAATTATTTGCCTTCAAATACACTAATTTAAGTCACTGAATATAATTGTGTTTTTATTTTTTAAGGTGACAAGAACATGAGAACACCAAAGGAAATGATAAATATAATAATAAGTGTAATTTAGCTTGACTAAATACAGTGAAGATTGATCAACCTAACAGTTGGTTAGTAGGCTTGGATTTATGTATGTATCTCAAAAATATTCTTAACCCTTCTGAATCAAATTGTTATGAATTAATTAATAGGAAACTAGAGAATTGGAGAAGGAAAATTGGTGTACCCAGAGATTATGCCAACTGGAATTATTCATGCCTGAATTTTTGATGATTCTATCTGATACGCTCTGTAGGCCCTACATTTGAATACCTCACTGACACTGATACTTCTGATCAGTGAAGAAAGCTGTATTGACCTCAGGAGCAAAGAGATAATTTGGGGAAATCATAGCAACACTTCAGGGATCATTCTAATATACCTTTCATTTTTATGAAGGAGCCTCTGTGGGAAATTGGTGACCTCATGATGTGATTTCTGAACCTTTAGTTTCTAAAATGATAACAATCTCATGGAATTTATGAAAGATGGGATCACAAAACCAGACATAATTTTAGGCTTAATAATCAGTTTAGGTTCCTCAGAGTGCAGAAGTGAGAAAATCCCAATTGATTTTTTATTCATTTATTCGACAGACAGAGATCACAAGTAGGCAAGAGAGGCAGGCAGAGAGAGGAGGAAGCAGGCTCTCCGCAGAGCAGAGAGCCCGATGTGGGGCTCGATCCCAGGACCCTGGGATCATGACCCGAGCCGAAAGCAGAGGCTTTAACCCACTGAGCCACCCACCCAATTGATTTTAAAGGTAGCAAGATTTTCCATCTAAAACTCACGATGCAGTTAGCCCTTTAGTGAGCAGAAGTCGATCTAGCTACCAAGATGATCATGAGGACACCCTGATGGTGAGTTGTGGCTCATGGTCAACAGTGCAACAGAGTTCATATGACCTGTTTAAAGCAATTGACACCAAAACCAAAGGAAGAACACCTTAAAATATCTTCTATCTTGTGGGTCAATTCTACAGAATCCTTTTTGGTTTTATGTTCCTCTGTTTCGGTTATTTTAGTATCTACCAAACAATGACACTGACTAGAGAGGTCAACAGAGCTAGCACGTGATTTTTGGACGGGTTGTTTCCAAGTTGAGGGCACTTTGCCTTCCCGTAATGTACAAAGTAAGAAGATATTCACCAGGCAGCTCCAATGTTGTGCAGCCTGGTGTATGCACCACAAGGATATCATAGAAGTCCAGAAAACATCTCTGACATAGCTGTCATCTGTGTTTTCAAATTTAGTAGATTTTTTTCTAAGACCTCTGAATAGACCTATTAGATATGCAAGCTTAATGACCCTCCGTGGTTCTTTCTGATACTGTACCTAGTGGTATGTCTTTTGGGTATTAAGACACTCCCGCTTGGTACTGTCTCTCTGCAAAAGGTTACTTTGTGACAGGGAGATTAAAACAATATCAGTTCCGGGACGCCTGGGTGGCTCAGTTGGTTAAGCAGCTGCCTTCGGCTCAGGTCATGATCCCAGCGTCCTGGGATCGAGTCCCACATCGGGCTCCTTGCTTGGCAGGGAGCCTGCTTCTCCCTCTGCCTCTGCCTGCTGCTCTGTCTGCCTGTGCTCTCTCTCTCTCTCTCTCTCTAACAAATAAATAAATAAAATCTTTAAAAAAAAAAACAATATCAGTTCCTACCATGTACAGAAGACAGATTAGACATGGAAAACCCTGTGTGATTATCTGGCCATGTGGCTCGAACGTGTAGGCTGATAACTAATTAGAGTCCCCCGCCATCTGAACACCAGACATCTCCCCTGGGCCTCATCTGAGGTCAAAGACATTCTTCTATCAGATGCTTTTGGTCATAAGTTTCTTCTTGAAGTGGACAGGAACATAAAGACTACACAACATTAAATTTTTCATGAGAAATACTTATATTTTCAGAACACATAGCCCCTAATTAGAGTAAATTACTCCTGATGGAATAAGCGTTCTGCAAAGGCAGGAAAGAAACCGAATTTAATTTCCCAGTGCCATAGGGAGATCTTGACTATTCAAAAACTGTCTCTAAATCTTGGGAACTATGCTTTCAAGGGCTAAGCTAATAGAACTGAGCAGGAAATAAGCCTGATTAGCATTTTGTAAGTCATTTTGAGCACAAAAGATAGATTTACAATAATAGCCAAGACTTATCATCTACAATTGAACTCAACACTGGCAAAAAGGAAAAAAGTAAATTGAATCCATTAAAATGACATCAAATAAATTATGATATTCATTTTCTTGTACACTTCTTATCACTTTTTAATTTTAAAAAATTGGTCTGATATCTCCAGATCCTAATAAGGGGAATGGGTTAGCATTGATTTGGATGGCTTATGAAACATTTATATAGGCGTTAGCCACTTCTTCTTGATTCATAACACAGCTTTCTCAAGGCCCCTCACTTTAATACAGCTTGTCAATTGCTGCTGTCTATACAATAAGGAGGCCTGGAGGGGCCTTGTTTTTTTTTTTTTTCCCCCTAAACAATTGAAAAATATAACCTCTGGCTTTTTTCTAAGGGATTATTTTGCATCCTTCCATTTGGCACAGGATAATCGAAGCAATTTTTTTGGTTAGAAACACGTTGACAGCACTCAGTAAATGTAAATCTAATAATCATATTTCTCATCAGGTTTGGAAAGGAAACAAGAGATTTTTATAAGGCTATGATTATAATCAAGGGAACAAATAATGCTTTTTTTTATGAAATGACTTTTTTTAAAAAGATTTTATTTATTTGTTAGAGAGAGAGCGAGAGAGCACAGGCAGACAGAGTGGTAGGCGGAGGCAGAGGGAGAAGCAGGCTCCCTGCCGAGCAAAGAGCCCGATGTGGGACTCGATCCCAGGATGCTGTGATCATGACCTGAGCCCAAGGCAACTGCTTAACCAACTGAGCCACCCAGGCATCCCCAAATAATGCTTTTTAATAGAATTTTAATATAGGTTTCTCTCCTCCCCCCCCCCCCAATTTCCAACATGTACTAGATATCTCTGAGTTTTCTGTGTCTTGGGTATTTGTGGTACTTTAAAATCAAGACAACTCTGTGGGAGAGAATAAAGCTTTCACTTTCTATTGAGCACCTGTTCTCATCTTGAACTTTCAGAAGCAATGAGAAGTCAGAGTATCCTCTTTTTTTTTTTTTTTCTGGTTTTGTTTGTTTGTTTGTTTTTAATGTTCAGTTGGCCAGCACATAGTCCATCATCAGTCTTGGATGTAGTGTTCATCGATTCATTAGTTGCATGTAACACCCAGTGCTCATCACATCACCTGCCATTCCTAATACCCATCACCCAGTTACCCCATCGCCTGATACCCCTCCCTTCTGTAACCCTCAGTTTGTTTCCTGCAGTCCAGAGTCTCTCACGGTTTGTCTCCCTCTCTGATTTCTTCCCACTCAGGTTTCCCTCCCTTCCCCCGTGGTCCTCCGTGCTCTTCCTTATATTCCACATATGCGTGAAAGCAGAGAAAGATAATCATCACATGGTATCCTCTTTTCCGGGACCTCCAGGGACAGGTTTGCCATTTGCAGTCGACGTCGCTGTGTCTTGTGGGTGTCTGTGGTGGCCACACGGAGTCATGCTCTGAAGACTCATCTGTGCCTCTTGCCCACATCTCAGGGTGATCTACAAGGGCTTATTTCTACCCACATACCCCTCACTCTGCTGCTCTGATAAAGCCAGTAATTCGGTGAAATCTGTAGATGTAACCATACCATCCTGCAGAAACACTAAGTTAAAAAAGAATCTTATGCAGAAATTTAAAAAAAAAAAATGGATGGCTTTGGCAGAGACACTAAAGCATGTGGAAATTGAAATGATTAAAGGAAAAGCAGGTGTCACTTCAGTGACCAAGCACTTTCGCATATGTTGGCTGTCTGTCTTACAGAACCAGGCATCTAAGACTCTATGGGCCACATCCCAAATACTCGATGCGGTTCCTCATGGTTTCTATGCCAACGGTAGATTATCGTATCCCACTGGAACTAATCCCTTCCTTTTCCAAACTACCGGGATGCTTTATTCGTATCTCTTGTGTGGCACTCACTCTGTAGGTCACATTACAGTTACTTGCGTCTTATCTACTGTATTAGAGACAATTAGGATAAGGAGCTGGCACAGGGCTGTGTGTTCCTTGAGTGACGCATTTACCGCGCAGGATCAATAAATACATGTTGATGGCCCCGTGACTGTGTTTGCAGGTAGAGTTTTGACTCAGAGACAGATACGTGCAGGTTATTATTAAGAGTGCTTTAAAAATGCCCTGTGAGGGGCGCGTGGGTGGCTCAGGGGGTTAAAGCCTCTGCCTTCGGCTCAGGTCATGATCCCAGGGTCCTGGGATCGAGCCCCGCATCGGGCTCTCTGCTCGGCGGGGAGCCTGCTTCCTCCTCTCTCTCTCTGCCTGTCTCTCTCTCTGTCTGCCTACTTGCGATCTCTGTCTGTCAAATAAATAAATAAAATCTTTTTTAAAAATGCCCTTAAAAATAGCCATCAGAAAAAGGCAATGCTGATGTCATGTTTAATGTTTTATCCTGTGAGTCAACTGCTAGTGAGTCGCCCCCCCCCCCCCCGCCTTTTTATTTGAGTTTAGGTGAGGTCACTTTATTTGTTTTTTTATCCTCTCTATCTCTGTTAACTTCTGAACCCCAGGAGAAGTTACCTTCAAATTGACCGCTGTGCCTTGGCCATGCAATTTGCTGATTCTCCATCTTCACAGCCCTTCCTCCCTCAGAGAAAGATTTGCTAATCCCAGAAACACAGGTCTGGTCCCAGCTGTTCAAGGCTATGGGTTAGAACAGTTAAAGGGCTCTGGGAATTTGGTCTCTACACAATTACTTAAAATTAGTTGTTTCTTGAAAACATGTACATCTTCTCCACCTGTCATTGACATATATGCTAAACTGTCCCCACATTTTGAAAGATCATATCTATAAATCTCCCTTCTCTTTGTCCTGGAATGAACATGGATGTGAGAGGCCCCAGTACCAACACTGGGAAATAGAATGGCATTTTCCTGCCTGATGGGTAGCAAGGAAAATGGCAGAACTTTGAAATCAGAGCTATATTCTTACCTACACTTTTGTGCATTTCCTATTATTATTTCATGAAGATATACGGATTTGATAATCAGGAAAAAACTAAATATTTTGTTGTTATGGGCCTGAAATTAAACACGGGCTGTATGTGATCTTTTTAAATCTCTTAAGACTTATCTGTTTTGGGACGCCTGGGTGGCTCAGTTGGTTAAGCGGCTGCCTTCGGCTCAGGTCATGATCCCAGCGTCCTGGGATCGAGTCCCACATCGGGCTCCTTGCTCAGCAGGGAGCCTGCTTCTCCCTCTGCCTCTGCCTGCCTCTCTGTCTGCCTGTGCTCGCTCTCTCTGTCTAACTAATAAATAAATAAAATCTTAAAAAAAATTAAAAAAAAAGACTTATCTGTTTGTTTAAACATTCATTTTGCCATCTAGTTACACAGATAATGAATTTGCAATGAAAAAAATACAAGAAAAAAACTAGACACAATCAGCATTTTTGGCATGACAACAACATTTTATATGTAGAATGTGTGTGCTGTATAACAATATTGATAACGATATCAAGAGACAGGTAGTTAGAAAAGATTTCATAGAACTCATTCTTCTGTAATCTGCTTTCTTCACTCAACAACATATCATTAACCTCTTTGCATTTTCATAAATCAAAATCTCGTTAGGTTAGTGGCTCTGAAAATCTATATAGTATTTCACTAAAGAGATATGTGTTCATTTAATTGGAAAAGCCACTCGGCCTTTTCCCTGTGAACTGGATATAGTAAGACTGTTTTCTGTTTGGTTATCACAAACAGCACTCTGATAATCTTCACTGCACAAACATGTTTGAATGTATTTATGACATTTCTTTAGGAAAAATTCTTAAGTATAAATTTGTGATTGTAAGATGTCAAAAATAAATACTTTTTAAAGCATTTAATGCATGTTGTCAGTACTGCTATTGGCAGCATATGAGAAATAATGACAATTTCCAATGCTGCTGATTACAATTCCTTTGATATTTGTCAGTCTGTCACAAAAAGTCTTAATTTAGGGGCACCTGGGTCCTTTGGCTTTGTCTCAGGTCATGATCTCAAGATCCTGGGATCGAGTCCCGTGTCAGGAGACTGCTTCTCCCTCTCCCTCTGCCTCTCCCCCTGCTTGTGCTCTCTCTCTCTCTGTCAAAGAAATAAGTCAAATCTTAAAGACAAGAAAGAGGGGCGCCTGGGTGGCTCAGTGGGTTAAGCCTCTGCCTTCAGCTCAGGTCATCATTTCAGGGTCCTGGGATCAAGCCCCACATCAGGTTCTCTGGTTAGTGGGGAGCCTGCTTCCCTCTCTCTCTCTTTCTGCCTGCCTCTCTGCCTACTTGTGACCTCTGTCAAATAAATAAATAAAATAAAATAAAATAAACAAAGAAATATCTAAAGTAACCTATTCATGCTTCATTTGGTTGTATTAGAGCTTTAAGGTTGACAGATTGGTTCTACTATGGCAAGCAGTTTGCCCAAAATTTAAACCACTAGGTCTTTTTCTGGACCCTGTAAAATCAGGTCTTTTACATTATTTTATTTACACAATGATCAGTTGAACATGGGTACAACTGTTAGTTTATTTTTATTCTGAATTTTTTTCAGTTAAAACTATTTCTCTAGATCATTTAATTACTTTGAAGTACTTTGGTGCTTTAAGCAATTCCTACTTATTCATCAAATAAATGCATGGCCTGTTTCAGTTCTATGTGCTCTCCAAATCTGGTGAGCATTCTTTACATTTGATAGAAAGGCGGTCGAGATATTTCAAGGGCTGCGCTCTGTTCCTAATTCCTGATACAGTAGACAAGGCTGTTTTCTTGTCTGGCTGTCAGCTTGGAGTCCATAACATAATTGTTAGTCACTGATATTTCTTCTACTCATCCATAAGAATTTCCTGATGCACATTGTCAAAGGCCACGTGGAAATCAGTGACTGGTGGAAAAAGGATTGGACAGAAGTCAAAGACCTTGGCTTTCTTTTAACTCCCTCTCTTCACTGACTGGTTATTTTCCTTCTGTTGCCATCTCTAAAAGATAGGGCTTGCCTTGAGTTAGTTTTTCCATCATCTTTCAATTTCAGCAGCAGAACTCCTCAACCTTCCGCCCTCCACCCCCCTAAAACCTAGGATACAATTCTTCCATAGAAGCAGCTTTCACTAGCCATTATCTAAGTCCTTCTAGCTTCTCCTCAGTCAAGGACACCTGCCCACGTGTAGCCCACATAAATACCGGATGCTTTAGACAGGAAGGCGGACCCAATGATATTCTGTGCCATGGATTCTGTGCCTTTGACAGAAAGGCCAGCATCACAGACACCGTCGTTTACTCTGACGATACCGCTCTTCCGTAATAACGTGACTACTTTGTGGCTTCTTCTGTACAACTAAGCATTTGCTGCATATGTCTTCCGCTAGGTTTCTGGACTTGGAGTACACTTGAGGGATCTACTAAGGTGTCATTTTGCCCGGACTTCCTCTTTGGTCATAATTCTTCAGGGTGCTGCATAGTCCCCAGTCATAAGCCGAAGAGGAAAATCAGTCTCACGTTTTGAAAAATCAAATTAAAATATCTTTGTATAGCTTCTAGCTGATGGCAAAAGTGAAATTTATTACCAAAAGGACATAACTTTGTTTCTATGAATATTCTAATCCATAGTCACATCAGTCTCTGAAAGAATTCCAAAAGAGAAGTCCCATGCTTATTTTAATAGTGGCCTCATCATGGGATTAAGGTGTATGTGGCCTCCCAAGACGACTAATGCAGACCAAATCATTTATTTTGTCAAATAAATTCCTCATTACTTCGTAAGTTCTCTACACATAAAGCTCATATATCTGACATATGTTCTTCAGACTGTTTTCTACACAGGCATTATATTCATGGAAAACTAAAAATTGACTGTATAACAAAAATAAATTTATGCTATGTTTACCTATAGTTGAGTGAAATAATTCTGATCAAGGTTGTAATAACACTGTTCCATCTTTTGCCTTATATTTTTTTTTTACAATCCCCAGTTTGCTTGACCATTGACTTTTATTCAGAGAAGATTGGTGGTGGTGGTTTTCCCCTCCTGTGAATACCGTGACTCATTTGTAACTTCGACTCACATTCACTGCAAATACTTTCATAGGTTGAGAAGAGAAAATGCCATCAAGGATCACCAGTTTATATTAATGCATTAGTATTTGGGACTATACATAAAAATTCAAGTGGAACCACCGGTTTTTTTTAACAACGAGTGTATAAAGCAATGTGTTATCTCGGTTTTCCATTGGAATGACCAGTTTTTGATTTATGATAATCTGATTCTGAAATCTGTATTTTTCAGCCATCCTTTGGGCAATATTTTAAAGTTATCAAATGCATATAGAGTGGTTTATAAGCTTCATAATGGTGAGAGAAAGCACTTACTCTTTTAAGACATACTCTTCCACACCAACATCTCACTGCAAATATTTATATTTATATTTTACTTATATTTTTATTTTTAAATTTTTAAAATAAAAAATATATAAATATAAATATTTGTAAATAAAATAATGTTCACACCAGAGTTTTCACTATGAGCCCTGCATGCATTTGAGGCTGTGCTATGTAGTCATCTGTCAGGCTTTATGAGGTAAGTAGGTTACAGAAATAGAGGCACATTACAAACATTATGTTTCCTCGAGGAGCCACTTCATTCTGGCCATCAATGTGGGTAGACTCTAAAGGATTCTTTAAATTAAATGGGAGTCTTTCTTGGAAACTGATTCCAGTCCAGAGAGAAGCAATGGAAAATATACTAATTTTTAGTCTTCCTTCCTTTGGTATTCCCCACCCTCCAACACACCTCTTTAATGGCAAGTTTGTTTATAGAAACCGTGATGCTTTCCAGAATTGTTTAAATCAGGCCATATCTTGCTTTCCTACGAAACCAAATAACTAATTTGACCCACACATGCCACCTTAAAGGTAATATGGAAAAGGAACCAGTTTTTACTGTTCTGGAAGAAAGCATCCCCTATCACAACATTACCACCCACGGGTATGATCTGGTTGACATTTGTGCTCAAACGTTTTAAGCCTTATCAAATGCTCTAGGACCACTTTCAGGGGAGAAAATACTTCCTACCAAAGTTATAAAACACCTTTATTCCCCCACCCAAACATGGATAAATATTGTATGGCAGAAAAAGTGTTTGATCTACACAGACTTTTTCCATCTCTAAGTCAAGGTTTTCTTATAGGACTAATCCCCACAGAAGTTGACTTTTGAATAAAACACAAGAAACTGTTTAAAAAAATAAAAGTCTCTGCTATACTTTTCATCCCCATCCATGACTTATTTATTTTCCAGCTGTGAGTTTGTACTTCTGAATCCTCCTTCCCTATTTCAGCCCCAACCCCCCACCCCTCTGGCAAGCACATTTTGTTAATTCTTCGACTCAGATTATTTCCTGCTTATTTATGAAATCAAATGTCTAGTATGAACTTCAGCAAGCCAGGGGGGAGAGTACAGCTCCAAGAAACTTATGAAATAATGTTTTTTCCTTAGAAATGGATTAAAAAATGTATAGCAGGAAAATGTATAGCTTTTTGTTGTTGTTACTGTTTTTCAAAGATTTTACTTATTTATTTGCCAGAGAAAGAGAGCGCAAGAAGGGGAGCAGCAGGTGGAGGGAGAAGCAGGCTCCCCGTGGAGCAAGGAGCCAGACACAGGACTGTGGGATCATGACCTGAGCGGAAGGCAGATCACTGAACTACCTAGGCATCCCCAAAACATGTAGTTTAATATGTAAATTTCATGGTCCAGTATCAGAGTAATGTTACCTATAGACATAATCACCATTTGAGTATCACAGAAGGCAGTATTGAGTATCACAGAAGGTTTCCCTAAACCCATTTTTTTCCATTTTATACCTTGTTGAGTTGATATTGAAAGAAACAAAATAATGTTTCCTGTTAGCCTCTTCTCCATACATCAGTTTCATTTCACGTGGCTATCAGTTGGCTCAATTGTCTTTAAAAACTGACAGAGTAATTGAGAATATGATGTGAACCTTGGAAACTACAAGAGAAATAAAAATAGACATAAAAGTACCTCTAGATACCTATATTTAGTCTATACTTAGAGATCACAGCCAATTATTGAGGCCATCAAAATGAGACTGGTTATTTAAAAAAAAAAAAAAA
>RCUC01144128.1:0-37633 GCA_003697995.1 Taxidea taxus jeffersonii | reverse complement strand
GAGTATACAGACTCATGGGGCCCCAAAATAAAGTTGATAAAGAAAGCAGGAAGAATAAGAGCAAGGAAATTGGGAAGAGTCAAGATTTCTGGGTGTAAGTACATTAGGGATGTTCTTTGGTACAAACTCCATGGAAGTTTTGGAATTGAGAATAACCTTCCTTTTCAAAACCTCCTCTGACTTGGGAAAAGACTGAATATGACACAGGAGCTAGAGAGAGCCCTGTCTGGAACAGAGAGCGCATCTTCTCCATGGGGGGCATTAAAGGATGGGTGCTGGGCCTGGCTAGCAAAGCAGATTAGTGGCAGGTCAGCCCTTTTGCAAGGATAAGCTTTTTCTCTGTAAAAATATGCTGCCTAGAAGACAAGGGCAGGAAACACTAATTCACAGGCTTTTAGTGACTGACATACACTTAGCATTGGTAACTTGCTCTCTGCTTGCCACAGCCTTTAAAGCAGTGGCAGGAGGCTTGAGCCTCCAAAGAGAGCAAGATGACCTTGGTCAGGGTTGGTGGGGAAGAGGAGAAAGGAGGAGCACAGAGAGATACTGAGATCTACTCTTGTAATGGTTAAAATAGAATTAAAATAGTCTAAGACCATTGCCACTTAACCCCAAAAGCTCTCACCCAGATCACCTGATTTTCAGTACAGACTCAGATGGTCATAGTCAGAATAAAACAAAAATAGAACCTAGTTTTTCTCTCTCCTTTCTAACAGTCTAGGCAGGGTAAGTGGTCTTTCCTTAGATACAAGTATGTTAGATTACAATCTGTTCAGTTGCATATTCAGACTGGAGATGGTAGTGTGGAGTTATTTCTTGCAAAAGATCATTTAGCAGATCTGAAATTTCTACAGAGTAATTTATCAGTCTATATTTTGAATGTACTTTGTGTTTTTTAAATGCTAAGAAAAGGTGAAATGTTTTGCTTAGCTATTTTAATTATAGACAAAATAAAACACATAGTTGTCATAATGCTAGTATTAAAAATGTGTGTTAGGTACTTATTATAATAAGTGACTCATGCAGATTCTCTCATTTAGCCCTCACAAGAACTCTGTAAGTCTGGGTGCTTTGTTTTGCAATTTCGCAGAAAATAAAATCAAAGTGTAGTAAGGTTAAGACACATGTGGATGATGACACAGTTAGTGGGAGGCAGAGCTCCTATTTAAGCTCAACTTATAGGCCCTCAAATATCAGGCATTCAGACCCTAGAGAAAAGCAGCCACATGCCATGGCTTGAACATAAATCTTGGAAGCCAAAGTGTCTGGGTTCAACATGGGCTTTATCATTTACTAGCTATGAAGCCCCAGCAAGTTATATCATTTCTTTGCCTGAGTTTCCTCATCTGCAAGATGGGGTTATTTTTGTGACCTATGCCAGAGAATTGTTATGAGAATAAGTACAAAAAGGATATGGGACTGTGTTTGTCATGGCGTAAGTTTTATACACATTATCTAGAATTACTATTAAGTGGAAAATTAGAAGGTTTTAAGAAGTGAAATATAGTCTAAAAGCTGACTGTATTCCCAATGATTCAACCGACAAATACTGAAGGTCTACAATGTGCCAGGCATTGTGACACCTGTTGGGAAATAATGATGAAAAATCCTAATATGAAAACCTAACAAGGGCACAAGTTGAATTTGTTTCTTCAATTGCACATATGAGTGAAATCATATGGTATTTGTCTTTCTCTAACCTATTTCACTTAGCATTATATTCGCTAGCTTCATCCATGTCATCACAAATTGCAAGATTTCATTCTTTAAATGAAAAAAAGTGAAAAAAATTGATATTCTATTGCATATATATACACCACATCTTCCTTATCAGTTAGTCATTTGATGGACACTTTGGCTGTTTCCATAATTTGGCTATTGTTGATAACGTTGCTATAAACATCGGGATACATGTATCTTTTGAATTAGTATTTTTGTGGGATGCCTGGGTGGCTCAGTTGGTTGAGCAGCTGCCTTCGGCTCAGGTCATGATCCCAGTGTCCTGGGATCGAGTCCCGCATTGGGCTCCTTTCCTGGCAGGGAGCCTGCTTCTCCCTCTGCCTCTGCCTGCCACTCTGTCTGCCTGTGCTTGCTCGCTCTCTCTCTCTCTAACAAATAAATAAAAATCTTAAAAAAAAAAAGAATTAGTATTTTTGTATTCTTTGGGTGGATACCCAGTATTGCAGTTGCTCGATTGAGGGTAGTTCTATTTTTAACTTCTTGAGGATCCTACATACTGTTTTCCAGAGTGGCTGCACCAGTTTGAACTCCCACCAGCAGTGCAAAACATTTCCTCTTTCTCCACATCCTTGCCAGCACCTGTTGTTTCTTAGGTTGTTGATTTTAGCCATTCTGACAGGTATGAGGTGATAGCTCATTGTAGTTTTGATTACTAACTGGAAATTGAATAACAACTTCAAAAGAAGAAGATGTGTGTGTGTGTGTGTGTGTGTGTGTGTGTGTGTGTGTATACACACACACAATGGAATGTTACTCAACTATAAAAAGGAATGGAATCTTGCTATTTGCAACAACCTGGATGGAACTAGAGAATATTTTGCTAAGGGAAATAAGTCAGAGAAAGACGAATACCATATGATTTTACTTATATATAGAGTTTAAGAAACAAAACAAGCAAGCAAAGGGGAAGAAAAAAAAGAGAAAGGCAGGGACGCCTGGGTGGCTCAGTTGGTTAAGCGGCTGCCTTTGGCTCAGGTCATGATCCCGGCATCCTGGGATCGAGTCCCACATCGGGCTCCTTCCTCGGCAGGGAGCCTGCTTCTCCCTCTGCCTGCCTCTCTGTCTGCCTGTGCTCTCTCTCTCTCTCTCTCTAACAAATAAATAAGTAAAATCTTAAAAAAAAAAAAAAAGAGAGAGAGAGAGAGAGATCAGCAAACCAAGAAAAGAACTCTTAAGTTTGGAGAACAAATGGATGGTTACCAGAAGGTAGGTGGGTGGGGGAATGGGTTAAATAGGTGATGGGGGATTAAGGACTGCACTTGTGATGAGCACTGGAGGTTGTATGGACAAATCATTATATTATACACCTGGAACTAACATGCTGTATGTTAACTAAGTGGAATTTATTACAATCTGTTTTAAAAATTGCAAGCTCAATATTGAATAAAGCTTGTTCAACTTTTATAAGCCAGTATAAGTGTTTCATAGCTAGTTTACAGATGAGGAAATTGAGGCTTAAGAGGAGTACTTACCAAGGGTTAAGGGAATAATTCTCATTATTCTGGGAATAATAATGACTGAATTAGAATTAAAATGAGTATTTATTGTTCTGATTCTAAAAATCTGCATTCTTATCTGCTCCATTATCTTATATCCTAAGACTGTGTGTCCTAACTTTAAAAAAAAAAAAAAAAAGACAGCCAGTGGCCAAGGTAATGCAGAGAGCTAGATCCCTGACTTTCAATCAAAAGTTCCTTTTATCCACATGACTGGTTAGAGATATAAACATATTAAAAATTATAAAGAAAACCCTGAAATTGTTAGAGCTTTTTGGATATCATAGCAGAATTAGACTAGATTAAGTAACAGAAATAAATTTCACCCATACCTGATGGATATCCTATCTGCCTGCCATGCACCTCTTTCTACAACCAGAGGAACAAAACCAATGACTTTAACAACATAAAAATGTAGCTTGACTTCATAACATACCCTATATATGAATGACCTCTAGAGGGATTACATTCCTAAATGAGAAGGATGTGTAATGCAAGTTTAAAAGGGGGATATCTTTATGACCTTAAGATTAGGAAACATTTCTAAAATCAAGACCTAAAAGTCATAAACCACAAAGGAAGACATTGGTAAATTTTAATATACCAAAAATTAAATATAACTTTTTAACAAAAGATAGCATATACAGAGTTAACAGATAGGTGCCAGTCTCGGAGAAGATAATTACCAGATTAATAACTGACAAAGAATTAATTAAAATTCCTGCAAAACAACAAGAAAAGATTACAAAACCCAAAAGAAAAATAGACTAATTATGTGAATAGCACATGAGGAGAAACTTGAAAGACTGCTTCCTTGGAAGACATGTTCAACCTCCATACTGATCAGAGTAATGCAAATTACAACAATAACAAGATGTGATTTTACACAATCAGGATGGAAGCAATTAGAAAAACTGATGCAGCATGCCTGTGATGAAAAGTCAAAATGGGAATTCTCATGAACTCCTGATAGGACATAAGCTAATAAGCCACTTGGGGAAAAAAAAAATAAGTCATGTTGCACTCATCCCATATGGAACTCTTTCCATCCCAAAATGCTAAGTAAAATATTTTGCTTGTTTAGCATTTCATCCCATGAGTTTTGTCCCTACTTTGAAGTACAACAGTTGTGTTCTTATGTGTACATTTCAGAAAAGCTTTTACAGATACACTAAGAGCTGTGTGTTTTATTGTACATGGCCCTATTTTCACATGAGGTGGTAAAGAGTTGGGTATAATCTATGGTGTATCAATAAAAAGGCAGATTAATAAAATGAATTACATACCTTAGATTTATACTATGCAGTAATCGGAAGAACTGAACTGTGTATGTGGTGATGTGATTTCTCAAAGTATATTAAAGGAAAAATATGAAAATATTTATTATGTAATATGACTTGCCATAATTTAAATGCCATATACTTATTCCACAAACCATATATTATAAGACTTTCATATATGTAAATAGATATATGAGAGTGTATTGGAAGGGATTACGTGAATAGAAAATTTATAGGTCCCCATCAGGAATAGGAAACAAGATTATAAATGTAAAATGCAGAGGAAATAATAAAATATGTGATGACTCTGTACTGTGAATATTAGAGTGGCAAAGACTGTCTTAACAAAGAGAAAAATGGTAAAGGAGTCGTATATAATTTTTTACCATTTGTTGAGCACTTATTATATGCCTCACCCTGCACTTTCCATGAATTATCATTTAACACATTTAACTCTCACAAGATACTATGAAGTGGTTATTGCACAGCTATTTCACAAAGGAGGAAATTGAGGCATCAGGAGACAAAACTGCCAAAGCTTACAAGGATAATGTGGGGTTGAGGCAGATTTTGATACTTCAGCATTGAAACAGTAGGACACTGAGTCCAAATCCTGTGTTCTCATCTCCATTGTCCTCCCTCATGACTAAAGAGATAATCCTATATTAAAGTGTACAGAAGAGGATAATAAAGTAAAAGCTTCTTTCAGCCTACAGTGTCATGAATCAGTTTAGTTTTGAATTTCCAAATACTAATAACCTTGGTAAACCAGGTGACAAAACAAAAGCTAATCTTGAATATGTTGTGCTCGGTTTTGAAGAAGGGAGCAGTGGATGGGGCTAGGTCAAACCCTAGCATTGTTTGACACATGGTAGGTACGAAGCTATGGTTTCCAGATGATAAAATGGCTCCATCAAGAGATATGCTCAAGTTGGGGCTAAACTGGGCTATAAAGTGGCTCAAATTTCAAACAATAGGCATGTCTAGACTAAGAGGATTTGAATCAGAAACTAGATTAAAGCCTTCATCACAGAGGATGGACTGGCAAGGGGTTTAATTTATTTGGACATTTGAAAAGTAATTATAAGCAAATGTCAACACAGAATCAGTAGAAAAGTTACTGTGCTTCCATTGATAGAATTCAAGACCACAAGTCAGATACCAGGGATGATGTTCCATCAGAACCCTGGATGCCACACAGGTTTGACTGACCATTACCCTTTGTCCACCATATTACATATTTTCTGCCAGCCTCATCCACGATGCCATCCCCTGGGCTGGAAAGAGTCCATGCTTCTTAAGTCAGACCCTATTCCTCAGTGTTAAGAGTTTGCAGGCTCTTTCTTCTAAGGATCCACAGCCTGTGTTATGGCTGGACTCTAAAGGTAGGTATATATTTTAGCTAGAGAAGATTTATGAAACAGGTAGAAGCTGATTGTAGGTATTATCTGAGGATCACTCTCATCAGTGCACCCTGACTTCTGGACCTACCCATTTATCCTTCTCCATTAGATCGAAGGCAAGCCATCCTGATGCCTAGGATGTAAATTTCATCCACCGCTTAGGACAGAAAAAACTATTTTCATTAAAGCCAGACCTTGTAAAAGAAATGCCCAGATCCTCAATCAGGGTGTCAAGTTTGTCTCTGTGTTTTCATTTACCTGCCAATGTACAGTGTTTCCCAAATGAAAGAACAATAGAAGGAAAGAAAAGAAAGAATATTTATGAGGGAGTAAGCAGAGGCAAGGCATGCCATTAGGAAGCATGGAGATGAAAGGAAAGAGACCCTAGAAGATACCCTGCAGATGGAGAAAGCACAGGGACAAGAATATTAAGGTGGATTTTATTTCTGTAACTTCCAGAAATAAGCTGGCTCACATTAGATTAGTCATTTCAGCTCAGTCTGCTTTAGTTTTCTCATCTGTCAAATGGAAATAGTTAGACTTATCTGTGTGACTCATAGGACTATTGAAGGCAAATAAGATAATACTTATTGAGGCTCTTTGGAAAATGTCATATAATTGCTATTGGAGCCCAAAGATTATTAATAGCAATATGTGGCCAGAGAAGGTGCATTTTAATTGATGATAGCTTAGATATGTCAAGAGGAAAATTTATTCTCACCTATGTGGGGATGCAGTAGTAGGGGGAGTAAAAGAATCAACATGAGAAATTTAGAAAATATTTATTAAAAACAGGATGCAAATATATTTTGTGACACAGAGCATCATTACGGTATGAGAAGACCTAACAGCAGATGTCTTTTATCCCAAAAAAACATATAAAAAAACACTGAAGACATTCGAGAAATAATTAGATGTCTTCCTTGAGGAAAGGGCCCTGTATGTGGTGAGAAAGACAAAATGGAGCACAAAATAGAACATACATTAATAACAAGACAATCTAGCAAGATCCAGTGGAAGATTTCTTGCTTTCCCCAAGAGAAGTTTGTTGGATGTTGTTAAGGAACACCTCAGTTGTGGAGCATGCAGGAAAGAATCACATTCCACATGTCCATCCATGTATCTTTTATGAAATGACACTTTGTATCAAAATGTTGAGAAAATTTTAGAGCTGAAAGAGTCTCAGAGATTAACAATTCCCCACTTCCTGTAGAAATTACCGATATGCATTTACTTGCTTTCAGAAAAGAGGGGCTCATACTTTGTAAGCTGCCCTATGCCATACAATACTTTTTCTTCAACATCTCTACGAGGAGATGACATTTGCTCTTTTGAACAAATGGCTTTATCTTACACATTAACAATAAACTCAGCCCACCTGTTACCATTTTCTGAGTCCCTCTCTGTGCCACACACTCTACAAAGCAGTAGGGACTTATGAAAAACAGATCTTTAAGTGAGTCATAGATCCTGAAGTGTCAAAATGATTATAACTGTAGGGAAGGCAAAAATGCACCCTCCCCTGTGGGCCTTCAAATATTTATTAGAGTCTTTTCTTTATCTTTTATTCTGCTACACAAATAGATATAGTTTACCACCAATTACTTATTTCATATTGTTTCCAGATCTTCTCATGTTCTTTTTCTTTTCTGGACATGATCTAGTTTTTCAAAGTCCTTAATATGTAGTATTCCAAAAGTTAAGGGTTAATTTCTTTAGAACTGTGCATCCTCCTAAAACAAGAAGTGCACTATTAGGAACTTATGAAGGATATCTCATGATTGTAAGAAAGAACAAACTTGGGAACTCACAGCCCAGAGTTTGTGGGCATCATAGTTAAGCCTTCAACAGTAGAGAACAGTTCTGGATTTTAGTGATTTGGGCAGCATGGTGTAATGAGATAAACCTTGAACTTAGAGTTTAAATAAAACTGGATTTGAATCCTGTTTCTAACATTTATTAGCTGTAATACCTTAGCCATAACCTAACACTCTCTGAGCACATTTGATCATATTTAAAATGGAAATATTATCTACCTATTTTGTATGGTACTTAGAAGAAAAAAATGAAAACAAAATGAGATCATATCTATGTAAATGTTTCACAAACAATAAAATGTAATGCAAATATAATATGGTATTGCTATTCTTATAATCATATGGGTTGACACAGAGCAAAATGTTCCATTCTGTAATTACCTGGATTCAGTAAAAATGCATCATATTCTAACAAATTAAAATCCCAGTAGTAGTAATAGCTACCATTTATTGAAGTTTTATTATGTGCCTGGAAGTGCCAGGTGCTTTACAAACATATCATTTGATTCCTGGGATATAGACAAGTCTATGAGTTTACCCAACCTGTTTTATTTTCCTTTTGGGCACAAACAAAACTACGTTTCCCAGCCTAACCTGTAGTTGACTGGGCTATGTGACAATACTGCCCTTCCCAGGAGTACCCATAAAATGTCATACATGATCTCCCACTCTGTCTTGTTCTCTATTGGCTGGAAGGATATAAATGCTCAGGTCACTCTCTGGTGCAGTGAACTGAAGATCACTGGCAATTACAATTCCTCTGTCAGCCCTTGGTTCCCACATGATGTTATGGACCAGAACCTTCTCTCCAAAGCCCTCATGATAACCTCACATGTTGGAATGTGTTGTGAGCAAGAAATAAACTTTTGGTGTGTTAAGCTACTAAAGTTTTGGACCTGTTTATTATAGAACCTAGCATTAATTATCCCATCTACTAGAATTCTTTAAAACATTCACTTTTTTTTGCCACAGTCAGGAATGAATGTCCATAATATCCCACTCCTTCATCTATCAACCTACTGGCAGCTGGGGTTATGAATTTCATTTCCTCCTTTCCTGACAATAGAGATATTTGTCTGCTTTGTTCATTGCTTTATCTTAATTTCCTAGAAGATGACTAGATCAGTATTTGTTGAATAAATACATAAACTTATAAAAGTCTTTCAATGTTAATGGTTGCTTTTAATCCCAGTTTTCCAGATAAAGAAGTGGTAATGCTGGTGTGTATCAGTCTTATTCCAGAATCTTACACACTACTCAACTGCCCCATTTGATCAATCCAAACTTGTAGTTAAAGATGATGTTTATGTTTTATCAACTGAAACTTTCTATTATCAGGATGTTCTCTGCTTAAGAACAAATTCTGTGGCTCATAGTGGTGGGCTTTAAGGGCTAATAAGTTATTTCCAGATCATCCAGTGAAGTTATGGGATCAATATAGGTTTAACATTAATAAATTTCATTCCTTTCTCTTTATCCAGCCAGATATAATTTGATGTCTCATGGACAGTCATTTCTAGGAAACTAAACAAAAAAGCTCAGAGAGAAAAATAAGGAAATAAGATGTTTGAGGGAGGGCAGAAAACCTTACTGGTTTTCATTTTCTCTAAGCTATGATAAGAAATAAAAGGAAAAAACACTACTAACTAAATGCAGTAAATTGTATTTCATCCTAATTAAGAACATAAAGAGTGTTATTTCCCTTATTTTAATTCAGATTCAACAAGTTGAAGTTCAACAAGTTAAAGGCTACTGTGTAATTTCACAGAGCTGTTGCATGGTACAGCTTGATTCTAACCTAGTTCTTTGGTCTTAAAAACTTCAGCTGCTTCAATTAATATTCTTTCAATAGCTTATTATCATGTGTTTGTCACTACCAACTGGCAACAGAAACTGTTGTACAGGGCAATGGTTAAGGGAAGAATTGGGATTGAAATCTGGTTCTGCTATTAATTGGGTGTAAAATCTTGGGCAGTTCAATTAACTTCTCTGGACTTCAGTTTCAAGTGTGTGTTGGGGGTTTTGTTAGTACTAATTGAGTTAATGTAGTACAACTCTTCCATGGTGATTTTCACATATTAAATGCTCAAATAATGAAACTATTTGTATCACTGGTACTAGTATTCGAGTCAGTATCCCATTGAAAGCTTATTGATGCTAAAGATTTGTTCTTCCCTCACTAGGACTTTGAGTTCAATAATAAATAGTTATCTTCTGGATTTAGTTCATTAATATAGTTTACCCAAGCACATACTAAGTTCCATGCACCATATTGGATATTAGGAATAGACATAAAATATGCTTCTGCAATCAAATCTTACTGAAATCACATACCAACAGTAGTGCTTAATAACAAACAGGGAAGAATAACAAAAAAAATACCTGATATAAATAACTGATTGAATAAATAAATAAACTAGACATAATAGATCTTCAATGCAGAAGAATTCAAAATAATTTTCTTACAGACTCCAAGGTGTTAAAGCATAACTCCCAACTCCTTAAGTATGGGCTGTACGTAGTGTGGGTTTTTTTTTTCCCCAGAGAGTGCAATGTTAAAAAGGGAGAGGATAATCTAACCATGAAGAAACATACCTCAGCTAGGTGATCAAAATTAACATCAGTAGTGATAAATCATGTTGGTATATATTCTTGATATGATGTGATGAGAATGATGCTTTACCCTTGTCTTCCTCCTCAAAATCCACAATTCTAGTTTAATCATGAATCGCCACTTCAGCTCATCTTGAAAGTACAAGACAAATCCCAAATGAAGAACATTCTACAAAATTCCTGACACTACTGAGAACTGTCAAGGTCAAAAACAAAGTCTGATGACCTGTTACAGCCAAGATGAGCCTAAGTAGATACGGTAACTAAATATAATATGGTATCCTTACATAGATCCTGGAGCACTTGCAAAACAAATGAAAAAATGTTCAATGAAAACTAAAAGAATCTAAAGTATGGCCTTTAATTATTTTTTAAATGAGATACTATTAACAGAATAGCTCAACCTAAAAAGAACAATAATGCTAAGTATTGATGAGTATGTGGAGCAACTGTAGCTCCCGTAAACTTTTAGGGGTGTAAAGTGGTACAACTACCACGGAAACAGGTTTTTAGTTCTTACAAAGTTAAATGCACACCTGCCATGAGACCCTAATATTCACATTCTCTGTATTTATCTCAAATACATGAAAACATATGTCCATTCAAATGCTTGTACATGAATGTGTCTAGCAGTCTTTTTTCATAATGGTCAAAAAACTGAAAATCCAAATGTCCTTTTGCAGGTCAATGAATAAACAAATTCTTGTATATTTATACAACAGAATACTTTCTCTGTGATACAAAGGAACAAACTAATGATGTGTCCCAAAAATATGAGTGAATCTCAAAAATATTATGCTGAGTGAAAAATCAGGAAAAAATGCACAGTGGTTATGATTCCATTTATATAATAGCATTCTAGAAAATGCAAACTAATGCATCATAGCAGAAATCAGATCAGGGGTTTCCTGGGAGTAGATGTAGAACACCAATGGATTACAAAGGGCATAGGAAAGTTTTTGAAAGCAGTGGGAATATTTGTTGTCTGAATCGTGGTGATGACTTCATGGATATATAAAACAAACTGTAAATGAAGCTTATTGTATGTCATCTATTCCTCATAGTTCTCCCCAAAAAGGAGAAAAGTTTTAAAAAATGTCTTCCCTACTCTGTTGTCAATCATCTGTCTAATACTGCAAATGACATTACCCAATCAGTACAATACTGTGAAACATATTTTAATCCATTTTATCTATTTTAATGACATATTAAAAGGAAACTATATACATACACCAAGTGAAGCTGTTCTGCTTGAGTGAGGTTGGGTGTTCTGGAAGCCCTTTACTCTTACTTCCCCCTACTCTCCACTCCAGTCCCAGCTCTCCTTCATTGCCCTCTTCAGAACCTGGACTATTATTATTCTAAGTTGTAAGTTTGGAGGTCTGATTATGCCACTCAATGACCATAGCAACCCCATCTCTGACAGTAAATCACAATTGAGTTAGATAAGTCATTTCATTTCTCTAGATCTCAGTCTACCCAGTTACTTACTTGACAAATATCATCTCTAAATAATTAAATTATATATTTTTAAAAGAATATATTGGAAAACCTATCAAGATCCAGTGTGGGAAGTGGGAACCAACTAGATATTTCAAACAGGAAGGGATTTAATACAGGGAATTAAATTCTGGCAAAAGCTTTGGAAGACAGAGGTAGAAATGGTCAGGGAAGATGATGATACCACTTGGAAATCCAAGAAGTACAAGAATCTCAGATAATTTCTATCAATTATATCAGCTACTAAGACCACTGAATTGAGCAGTTTATAGGAGAATATATGCAAGTTACCAACAAAATGTCACACTTGCCTTGTATTTAAGCCCAGCATCAACTCCTGCCGTAGTGATAATGGTTTCTCTTTCTTTTATACTTTCTAAGTATCTTGCCAGTACTTTTCACTGGTAACCTAAATTTGAATGGGCTGATAAAAAAGTTTAGGAAATGTGGATTTTTGATTTCCAATTACTATGATACAGGAAATGGCCTAATATGATAAATACTAACAGATAATCTAGAGCAGGCAGTATTTAACAAGATAAAGTACCAAAAGTTATTACCAGTAAAATACTAATGAACAATCACTAAGTATTTGTTCAACAAATAAATATGTTCAATGTAGCCTAAAATTATGAGAGTAGACTTATGGAAGAAACAGAATCCAACCAAGTCTTGAACTAGGTGTAAAGATTTTCGTAAGATAAAACTCATGTAGGAAGCTCCATGTATCAGTTGGCTTTTGCTGTGTAACAAATCATTCCAAAACGATGGGCTTTAAACAGTGGCTAATTTAGCTCATAATTCTCTGGGTCAACAATTAAGTCCAGGCTCAACTCAGATTTCTTTCAGGTCTCATACTAGCATACTCATGTGATTGTGGCTGGCTGTCATTTCAACTGAGGAGGTTTATCTCTTTAGCTATAATGACTCAGTTCTGTAAGCAGAGATCAATGAAATAGAAACCAAAAAAACAATAGAACAAATCAATGAAACTAGGAGCTGGTTCTTTGAAAGAATTAATAAGATTGATAAACCCCTGGCCAGACTTATCAAAAAGAAAAGAGAAAGGACCCAAATAAATAAAATCATGAATGAAAGAGGAGAGATCACAACCAACACCAAAGAAATACAAACAATCATAAGAACATATTATGAGCAACTCTTTGCCAACAAATTTGACAATCTGGAAGAAATATGTCTCTTTCCTAGAGACATATAAACTGCCAAAACTGAACCAGGAAGAAATAGAAAACCTGAATAGGCCCATAACCAGTAAGGAGATTGAAACAGTCATCAAAAATCTCCAAACAAAGAAAAGCCCAGGGCCAGATGGCTTCCCAGGGGAATTCTACCAAACATTTAAAGAAGAATTAATTCCTATTCTCCTGAAACTGTTCCAAAATATAGAAATGGAAGGAAAACTTCCAAACTCATTTTATGAGGCCAGCATCACCTTGATCCCCAAACCAGACAAGGATCCCATCAAAAAAGAGAATTACAGACCAATATCCTTGATGAACACAGATGCGAAAATTCTCACCAAAATGCTAGCCAATAAGATCCAACAGTACATTGAAAGGATTATTCACCACGACCAAGTGGGATTTATTCCAGGGCAGCAGGGTTGGTTCAACATCCACAAATCAATCAATGTGATACAATACATTAACAAAAGAAAGAACAAGAACCATATGATACTCTCAATAGATGCTGAAAAAGCATTTGACAAAGTACAACATCCCTTCCTAATCAAAACTCTTCAAAGTGTAGGGATAGAAGGCATATACCTCAATATTATCAAAGCCATCTATGAAAAACCCACTGCAAGTATCATTCTCAGTGGAGAAAAACTGAGAGCTTTTCCATTAAGGTCAGGAACACGGCAGGGATATCCGTTATCACCACTGCTATTCAACATAGTACTAGAAGTCCTAGCCTCAGCAATCAGACAACAAAAAGAAATTAAAGGCATCCAAATCGGCAAAGAAGAAGTCAAACTATTGCTCTTTGCAGATGATATGACACTATATGTGGAAAACCCAAAAGGCTCCACTCCAAAACTGCTAGAGCTTGTACAGGAATTCAGTAAAGTGTCAGGATATAAAATCAATGCACAGAAATCAGTTGCATTTCTTTACACCAACAACAAGACAGAAGAAAGAGAAATTAAGGAGTCAATCCCATTTACAATTGCACCCAAAACCATAAGATACCTAGGAATAAGCCTAACCAAAGAGGCAAAGAATCTATACTCAAAGAACTATAAAGTACTCATGAAAGAAATTGAGGAAGACACAAAGAAATGGAAAAATGTTCCATACTCATGGATTGGAAGAATAAATATTGTGAAAATGTCTATGCTACCTAAAGCTATCTACACATTTAATGCAATGCCTATCAAAATCCCATCCAATTTTTTCCATGTGGACTTTCACCCTCCAGCTTACACTGAGCTTGTTTTTGTTGTTTTTTATTTGTTTGTTTGTTTGTTTGGTAGCTTGTCAGTTTTCAGAGAGAGAAGAGTAGAAAGGTACAAAACATTTTGATGTCTAGGCTATGGGACTTACACCATGTCAATTCCATGACAGTCTATTGGTCAGAACACGTCATAAGGCCAGTTCAGGTTTAAGGAGTAATATTGTGGGAGGTATGGGTACAGAAAATCTGAATATGACCTTTTTTATCGCATACTACTGTAGTATGCTAATTTTTTCAGCCAATATTCTAAAACTGTGTAGATAGGAATGTTATTGATAGATTGGAGGATCAGGTTGGAGATTACCTATGTGGACATAGTCCAATTCTCCAGTATTAGATAGTATTAGGTTTACAGACTCCTATGCTCACAACATTAAACATAACAGGAAGCAAAGATAATCTTTCTCAGTGACCTTGTTTTACAGATGACAGATATTTGACCCAGAAATGTGGGAATTTCTCAAGGTCTCACATCTGTCAGGTGTATTCAAATTGGACTGAAACTCTACAGATAAGTCTATTAGTCCCCTGTCTTGAATGACAAGGAAACACTGTTTTGACTTCTCTGGAGTGCAGAGTAGATTGATAAGACATATGTTGGGGATGTATTTGCATAGGTAGGTGTGTGTGCCCATGTGTGTATTCAGTACATGCATACACACACATACTGTAGAAAGAGGAGGCATAAGAGTACAATTTTGCATAGGCCTGGTGCCTAATTTTAATTTGGCTCCTAATTTCTTTTATACCCTCAGCAGAAGTTATTCCCAGACCTAATTCGTACAAACATTGTTTAGTGCAGGCCATCTGCTCGTAAAACCTGTGGCTGCACACAACATGTGTCCTGTAAGGTAACTAGGTTCTGATATTGTCCTAGAATAAATACAGATCCTGCATTCCTTTTGGAAAAGTAAAGAAATAAGTGATGATAATCCTTTCATGTAGCCATCTCCTCTGGCTTATGAAAGACATACAAGACGTCCCCTCACAAAACAAACAAAAACCTCATCAGTGTATTCTCCAGAATGTTTATTGATTTGTGCTGAAGGATGTGGAATCTTCAATATAAAATAATAAAGTCTGAGGGGCTCCTGGGTGGCTCAGTGGGTTAAGCCTCTGCCTTCGGCTCAGGTCGTGATCCCAAGGTCCTGGGATTGAGCCCCACATCAGGCTCTCTGCTTGGTGGGGAGTCTGCTTCCCCCTCTCTCTCTGCCTGCCTCTCTGCCTAAGTGTGATCTCAGTCTGCCAAATAAATAAATAAAATCTTTAAATAACAATAATAATAATAAAGTCTGAATTAAGGGAAAATACTAATTATAGGAAAAATTTAAGAGTATAATATTTTGAGGGCTATTAGAAAATGAATCATAGTTCATACAACTTTGCTGAGTCAAAGCACTATAGTTTTCAGTCCATTCAATCTCATTCTCTGGAATTTTTTTAGTTTTGTGATCTTAGATAATTCACTTAACATCTCTGAGACCCAGTGATCTCATCTTTAAGAAGGAGGTGGTGGGTGATAATAGCATTTTTAGATCCTCTAATTATTGTAATCATTACTAATGATGAATGCATGCAGAACATTTAGTGCAGTGCCTGGCACAAAGTAAATAATCAACAAATGTTAGCCAATTATATTGTTGTATTATAAAACCTATGGAAAAAATAGAAAAGTTTATAACTAGGCCATTATCATTTCTATAATTCATGAATTAATTATTGGAGATAAATAAAATGAATATTGGACAGCAGAGATCATCAAGTCAAAGTGCTGGTAAACAGGAAAAAAAAACAGTACCCATTATTGCTCAAGGTATGTGCTAGATATTAGGGACTTCATATACAGTGTTTTATTGATTCCTCTTCATTAACTGCTTTATAGATGGGAAAACTGAGGCTCAGAGAAGTTAGATAAATTGCCTGTAACCTTTGGGTTAAGAAGTGGGATTTGAACCCAGGTATGGCTGACTTCAAAGCTTTTGATTTTAAAGAAGTTTGGAAGGGGGCCTGGGTGGCTCAGTTGATTAAGTGTCTCCTTTGGCTCAGGTCATGATTCCAGAGTCCTGGGATCAAACATCACATTGAACCTAACATCGAACCCTGCATCAAGCTCCTTGCTCGGCAGGGAGTCTGCTTCTCCCTCTCCCACTCCCCCAGCTCATACTTACTTTCTCTCTCTCAAATAAATAAATAAAATCTTCAGAAAAAATAAAGAAGTTTAGAGGTTTATCATATGTTTTCATACCCTTAGATCACTTCCTGTTCTTTTCCATCATATTTAATCTAGATATGCATTCAGAACATGAGCCCTGGATCAGGACTACCATACTTTGCTCCCTTAAGTGTTAAGCTATAATAACATTTGATGAGTTTCCCTTATATATTGACAGTGAGGTTTAAGAGATTATAAACCTAAGGCTGATGCAATCTTTTCCTCAGATAGAGGCCAGATAAGGAAACTAGAGCTCAGACATGCTGGAGAGTTAAGTACTAATGAAAAATGTCAGAGAAGGTCTAGAAACTTAGAGAATGCTGTTGGGGTCAGTAGTCTAAAGATCAGATTTCTCTGTGCCAGTCCATGAGTGATAGGTAAAGATAGGGCCACTGGAATGTCCCAGCAGCATGAGTAAATTACATCACACTGTTTTGAGGATGGGATTATAGGGCCATAACTGCCACTTTCTGGAATTCTTACTCCAGGAGGACTTGCCTGTTTCATGTTATTGTAAGAGATATGAAAGGCACAAATGGTTGCTCCAATGTAGTCCCTCTCAAGAGCATGGTTGTCTCGTGAGCTTTGAAGACTTATCACCTGATAAAATCTTGGATTTGATAAGACTAAACTTCATAGGTCATAGTAGATCTGCATACATAGTCAGTGTTCCTTAAATATCTGTAGCCAATGATGTAAGTCCATGTTCCTGTGGAAAGAGCAGAGGATTCAAATGAAGAAGACTGGTTTAACCCTTTGTTTGTACCAAATCATTTTAACTCTTTAATTTCTGTTTACTTATCTCTGAATGAAATTTAGAGCATTTTTTTAGGATGAGAAAAAGAAGTAAGAATTATGAAATTATTTATATTCTCTAGATAAATCCCATGAGTTATTCATATATGTTCATATATGTTATATGTTACTAGACAGACAACTAAGGTTCATATGAAATTGTTCCAATACCTGAGCTCAATTTGAAGAATATCAGAGAAGACTCTGGCCCCATGATACATTTGATAGACCTGTAATAAGTGACAGCCACCTCCCTTCTAAGGAACTGTGCTACCTTTTTGGGGGGGGGGGCCCTTTTCCAGGAGTAGGTGGTGACATGTTGTGTATCTACTTTGTAACTCAAACCAGGAAGCTAATAGTCATTTCTTAAAATTTAATTAAAAAAAATTTGTTGGGTTTTTTAAAGATATAATTGATACATAACTTTGTATAAGTTTAAGGTGTACATCATAAAGATTTGATATATGTATATACTAAGAAATGATCACCATAATAATTTTAGTTAACACCCATCACTTCACATAAGTATATTTTTTAAAAGATTTTATTTATTTAACAGACAGATCACAAGTAAGCAGAGAGACAGGAGGAAGCAGGCTCCCTGCTAAGAAGAGAGCCTGATGTGGGACTCAATCCCAGGACCCTGGGATCATGACCTGAGCTGAAGGCAGAGGCTTAACCCACTGAGTCACCCAGGCGCCCCAAGTACATTTTTTTCTTGTGATGACAACTCTTAAGATCTATTCTCTTAGCTATTTCGAATTAGCAATTCTTAGCAATTTTTGAATATACAGTATAGATGTTATTTTTTTAATGTTGTGTTAGTCATTGTACAGTATATCATTAGTTTTTGATGTAGTGTTCCATGATTCATTATTTGTGTATAACACCCAGTGCTCCATGCAATCTGTGCCCTTCTTAATACCCTTCACTGAGCTAACCTATCCCCCCACCCCCTCCCCTCTGAAACCCTCAGTTTGTTTCCCAGAGTTCATAGTCTCCCATGGTCTGTCTCCCCCTCTGATTCCCCCCTTTCATTTTTCCCTTCCTTCTCCTAATGTCTTCCATGTAATTCCTTATGTTCCACATATAAGTGAAACCATATGATAATTGTCTTTCCTGGCTTGACTTATTTTACCTAGCTTAATCCCCTCCAGTTCCAACCATGTCAATGCAAATGGAGACTATTCTATTCATAGCTTTCTGATGGCTGAGTAATATTCCATTGTATATATAAACCACATCTTCTATATCCATATTTCTGTTGAAGGGCACCTCAGCTCTTTCCACAGTTTGGCTATTGTGGACAACGCTCCTATAAACATTGAGATGCATGTCCCCTTCTTTTCGCTACATCTGTATCTTTGGGGTAGATATCCAGTATTGCAATTCCTGGGTCTTAGGGTAGCTTTATTTTTAACTTTTTGAGGAACCTTCATACTGTTTCCAAACTGGCTGTACCAACTTGCATTTCCACCAACAGTGTAAGAGGGTTCCCCTTTCTCTACATCCTCTCCAACATTAGTTTCCTGCCTTGCTAATTTCTGCCATTCTAACTGGTATCTCAATGTGGTTTTGATCCCCAAAATGTATTTATAATTGGTAGTTTGTACATTTTGACCACTTTCACCCAAGCTCCACCTCTGGCAACCACCAATCTGTGCTTTTGTTTTTTGAACCTTTTTTTTAAAATTTTTATAAGCATATAATGTGTTATTAGCTCCAGGGGTACAGGTCTGTGAATTTCACAGCATACAGTATACAGGTCTGTATACTTCACAGCAACTCACCATAGCACATACCCTCCCCAATGTCCATAACCCAACCACCCTCTCCCGACCCCGCTCCCCCCAGCAACCCTCAGTTTGTTTTGTGAGATTAAGAGTCTCTTATGGTTTGTCTCCCTCCCAAGCCCATCTTGTTTCATTTATTCTTTTCCTACCCCCAAGCCTCCCACGTTGCATCTCCACTTCCTCATATCAGAGAGTTCATATGATAGTTGTCTTTCTCCGACCTTTTTTTTTTTAATTCCCCGTATAAGTGAGTTCATATAGTGTCTTCTTCTGACTTATTTTACTTAGAAAGCATTTAAAAATACTCCCCTCCTCACCATGCACTCCCCTCAGTCACCCACTCTGTGACTCTGTAGTTCGATCTATCTCCACTGTCCTTTTTCTAGTCCTCTTGAACTTTCATAGGGATTTTCAAACCTGTCTTTCCATTTCCAATCTTACCGCCTCTACAAGGAGGATGTTTGTGTAAAGATAATGTGAAAAATACCACGACCATCAAGGGTCACAAAAACTCTTAGCTTAGTATCTTACGCAGCTTCTCTTAGCTTTCAGACAAAATGCAAACCTCCTACAAGCCATTACAGGACCCTCCATAGTGTGAGCCTTCCTTATCTCATCATATCACCTCTCTATTTCAGGCTGTGCTCCAGCTCAAGCTCTGTTCCATGAACTCTCCTTGTACCCCTGCCTGCAATGTTATTCTCTTCCTATTACCTTTGTCCTTGTCCTCCACGCCCACAGGTACTAGTAAAAATGCCACTTCTTGGAATGACTCACTAAGCTCTAGACTCCCTGATGAACCGCTGCTCTCTCCTTTTAAATCTTCCTGTACTTTCCTTATAATCTTTAGTACTGCGTTGCACATGTTAAAATCAGAAAAATTGTCAGCTAGATGAAGAATGAATGAATATACATGTGAACTCAGTGTTTTTAAACCAAAGTGTGTATTTTTGTTTTCATGACAGATATGGCCCATTCCTCCCAGAGCATCATTTCTTTTATCTCTAGAAAATGTTCTCGCTCTCAAAAATTTAATGAATGAATGAATTCATCTGAACTAGACTCAACTGACTGCATTTGTTCACTCCTCCTTTTCAGCAGGTCATGAGATATGCTCAAATACAGATCAAACTGATTATCAGTTACACAAAAAAACAATATTTTTGCTTCTCGTGGCCAAGCTGAGAGGGAAGAGACTCAGGTCCCTCTGGGGCAAGCAAAAGTGAGTCCTACATTTGAAATGAGGCCCAACATTCAGCCTCCCTGACCTTACTCTTTATCTTTGGCCTCTTAGGTTTGAGGCTTGAAAAGCTCTGACTGCCTAGAAAGACGTAAGGCTGTGAGTTAATTTATAAGATCATAGACAGCTAGAGAGTTGGCTTAATTGAAAGATATAATTACCAGGTGTTGAAGGCGAAGGGGTTCATTAATTTCTCAGACACTCTGTTGACTGAACTGTCCTCATTTTAATTTTTCACGACACATCAAGGAGGGGGACACCTGTGGGTCCTGAGCACAGACCAATCCTGGGCTTGCAGGCATTTAAAATTCTACCCCAGGGGCAAGCAGTCTTTCAGAAGTGGAAGGCCAAGTTGTTTTCTCCTATTTAAAACTCCTCTCTCGGGACGCCTGGGTGGCTCAGTTGGTTAAGCGGCTGCCTTCGGCTCAGGTCATGATCCCAGCGTCCTGCGATCGAGTCCCACATCGGGCTCCTTGCTCAGCAGGGAGCCTGCTTCTCCCTCTGCCTCTGCCTGCTACTCTGTCTGCCTGTGCTCACTCTCTCTCTAACAAATAAATAAATAAAATCTTTAAAAAAAAAATAAAACGCCTCTCTCTCAAATTCTGAAAAGATCCTCCATTGCTCCCTTGGGCTCTGCAAAACTCTTCATAACCTGGCTTTTGCTTTTGCTTCTCCTGCCTCAGGTTTCAATACACTATCCCATCCTTGTGCGGTCTGCTTCAGACACTTCAAATGGATAACACAAATAATTATTGTTATTAGGATCATTTTTCATTATTACTACTGCTGTTAATATTTACTACACTCTTACTGTGTACAAATCACCACTCGAAGCATTCATTTCCATTTGTTCATGAGGTCCTCCCAATAACCCATGACAGGTACTGTCAGGTACCTGTTCCCATTTTAAAGCAGAAGCCTGGGAACCATACAATTACTGGCCCAAATCAAACAACTTGACCAAAGACCTGGGTTAGACAGTAAATCTGTCTGACTTCAAAATCTGTCTCTTAAATATAGATTTTTGTGTGTTGCATCCTGTTGTCTCCCACCTTCCCTTCTGTATTCTTTGAGGGTGAATACTCTGTCTTGGTAAGTGGTGTGTCCCCAACAAATAATAGAGTGCTGGGCACTTCTCAGGAAATCTAATGAATGAAGAAGTAGACAAATGAATTTTCCTATTCCCACTCAGTGATAGGAGCAGCAGCACCTGGAAAGGAAATGTTGGTTGTGCCATTGTCATCATTGTCATTTCCCAGGTGGAGATGTAAATGACAGCACCTCCTACAGAAAGTGGCTCAAAGGCCCAGGGCCCTTAACAGTGAAGACCTCAGAGATCCCAGAGAGTCTTATTTGAGGAGATACTGAGGAGCAGGTTGGAATGCTGCACATATCACCTTGCTTGTCTTGATTGTACAAGTCAGATGTTCTCTACTCTGAAAATATACCTCCTAAACATGGGCATGCCAGTATCTGTGAGAGTCATGAGATCATCTCATATTCATGAAATTGTGAGGACTTTTTTTTTGACATTTGACTACAATCTAGAAGACTAAGAATGAATGTAATGACAATAATAGAAAGGAAAATAATAGCAACTATTAAATATCTACTATATGTCTGGTGCTATCCAAGCATCATTACTTCTGGTATCTCTCAACAATACTATGAAGTAATTAATATCAGTTCCATTTGACAGAAACTAAGAACTAATTCTCCCATAGTTATTACCTGAAAGAGGAGAGATTCCAATTTAGATATTTTCTGTAAGATTTTGTTTGTTTATTAGAGAGAAAGAAAGTGGTGCAGGGGAGCAGCAGAGGGGGAGGTAGAAGCAGACTCCAGGCTGAGTGCGGAGTCCCAGGGGCTCCATCCCAGGACACTGAGATCAGGACCAGAGTGGAATTCTTGACCAACTGAGCCACCCAGATGCTTGGCCAACTGAGCCCCTTAGATCTTTCTAATTGCAAGATCCTTTCATATTTTTTCAATAAATGTCTAATTATTTCGGCATCTTAATTTTTAAATATATTTTTTACATGTGGCTACTGACTCAAAGTGTATTTTATATAGAGTATGAGAGAATATAGCCAAAATAGAGAGCTATTTTATTAGGAAATATTTTATTATTTTATTAGGAAAAAAAAAAACTGACCTTGAATTTGAATATCCGCAATGTTACTGGGCCAAATAGTCCATGGGCCCCAGACCACAGTAGAGACTGACAGTTCAATTAACCATATATTGGGGAAATAGCATTGGTTAAGTAGGAATCTTAGGAAGTAGTTAATTACATTTCCTGGATAACTGAAGACATCCTGTGTTTCAGCCCATGTTAATGAAAATCTAAATATATCAGACCCTTTGCAGAGAACAGATCACAGTGCATTTATTTATGTGTCCTTGAAGCTTACTTAATCAGGCTTTGCAGAACCTACTCACTGTCTTCTTCAGTTTCTCTGCAATTATTTTAGTGCTTAGTAATGATTTCTGATTCTAGAGAAGAGAGTGGTTCCTAATGTTTGCAATAAGACTATACTATGGCATCATAACCCTTGTAACTGTATATCACATCAGAGAATCTCTGTTTAATGATTGGCAGTTTATAGATCTTAAGTTTCATTTTCTGAGTCTCATATATATCTTCTTTTGAACTTTGTTTTTATATTGTTCTAACCCTCAATTAAGTTAGGTACAAGTTTCCTTTTTTAAAGATTTTATTTATTTGAGAGAGAGAGAGAGAGAGAGAGAGAGAGAGAACAACCAGGAGAGGGGCAGAGGGAGAAGAAGAAGCAGACTCTCCATTTAGCAGGGAGCCTGATGTGGGGCTTAATCCCAGGACCCTGGGATCATGACTTGTTTTCTCAAGGAGAAAACAAAACCAAAAACAACAAATCCTTCCTTATTCATATAGCCCTTGTCATTACTTCTCCAGAGAGAGATGATGAGAGAGTTTTGGGCAGCATGGTCTTTCTTAGGAATTAACACCTGTGAAAAAAAAGAGAGTAGAAACAGAACTGGGTATAGGAAGAAGCCAAGTACAGTATAGGCCCAACAAAGCCTCTCTCAACATGGTAGAAAACTCTAAAGTGAGCATTGCCCATAAGAGTTCCAATATTGGTCTGAAATGGTCAGGTCTTTTTACCCCTAACTGAGTCATTCACGTGTGAACATGTGAGTTCAGAAGGGCATGACTTCAATGAAGTGGTGCTCTGCAGTTGAAGTTGACTCTGAAAATGATAGTTGGAAGGTGTTGTAGGAAGACAGCTTTTACTACAACATGGCAACCCTCCTTTCTTGCATTGCAGGAGGATCTGGGCTTTGTCTATCACAGCTTCCAAGGAAAATGACTTCTTTCTTTTTTAAGATTTTATTTATTTATTTGACAGAGAGAGATACAGCGAGAAAGGGAACACAAGCGGGGGGAGGGGGTAGGAGAGGGAGAAATGGGCTTCCTGCCAAGCAGGCAGCCCAACGCAAGGCTTGATCCCAGGACCCTGAGATCATGACCTGAGCTGAAGGCAGACGCTCAACAACTAAGCCACCCGGTGCCCCCCCAAACAAAATGACTTCTCACAGCTCTTTAATGGAAATAAATATGTGGGCATTGAGATGAAGTCTAACTCTTTTCCCAGAGACATCTGAGCTCTAGCATGCCCCAAGAGTTTTTGCCCTTATATTAGCTCTAAGTAAATACCCATTTGAGGACATATCTGTGAATAACATGAAGAATATACAGAATTCTTAATATGTGTCAAGTGAAGTGTGTCAGCCCGTCTTACCGAGGAAATGTAAATGTTCATGCTCCACCCAGTTCAGAGTGGGGCCAGAAAGGATGGTCCACTTACCAGGCTTGAGTCAGATGCACAGAGATCAAGTTCAGAATTTAAGAACATACAAAACAAAGACAGAAAGCTTGGCAACTTTAAGTGATCAAAGCCAGATTGCATTATCAAGGCCATAGATGCATATGATCTCACTCTTTCCAAGATGGAGACTCATTACTGAAAGCAACTCAAGGCCAGGAAAGTACTTTTTTTTTTTTTTTGAATGAGGGAAGAATTTTTTTATTCTTCACATGTTAACAATGAAAGTTGCTACTGCCAAATGCCAAATTACTGTTTGATATGCCTAAATGGAACATGTGTGCTGGAAATGACAATTACTCAGAACCAAGGCCAGAAGTAGAATCCAGGTCAGAGTGAGATACAGAGGCCACTGGATTAGCCTTTTCTTTTTCTTTTAATTTAATTTTATTTGTGTGTGTTCCAAGATTCATTGTTCATGCACCACACCCAGTACTCCATGCAATGCATGCCCTCCTTAATACCCACCACCAGGCTCACCCAGCCCCCCACCCCCCTCCCCTCCAAAACCCTTAGCAGAAAAGTACATTTTGACAGGAAAGAAATAACCTGGAATCCTTTGGCATTGATCATGACTTTCTACTAATATTTGCATAAGTAACATTGATACAGTTTCTTAAAAAATTTTCTGGGATCATACTATGTATAAGACACTTTATTGAATCCATTCTACACATTATCCTATTAATCCTAAATCCTATGATTTAGGAATTATCCTGTCTGTTGTATAAATGCAGAAATTCTTATTCATATTACAGATTTGCCCTCGGTCAATAGTTAGTAAATGGTGGAGTCTCTCTTCTCAGCCAGGTTCTACTCTACCCAGAGGGTAGAAGGAAGACCAATAATTGTGAGTCACAGAGAACAAATTTGGGTTAAATACAAGAAACATTATAATAATAAGAATTGTCCAAACACAGAATTGGCTGCCCTGGTGGAGATCTCTCCATACTGGAAGAGTTCCAGCAAAGGTTAGGTGGCCATCTGTCATGCTCGTTGCAGAGGCAAATCTGACTGGCTAGGAGGTTGAACTTAATGATTTTACAATGCCTTTTCCAATCCTGAGGCTCTAATTTTAAATCCCTGGTAACCCCTGCAATTTCCATTCCAGTTCTGTTTCTGAGTCTTTATACAGCTGACTTGCTTCTCTAATATTTAGACTTTCTCTTGATTTAGAGTGAACACTTCCAGTTAAGAATGGAATTTGGATAATTTATACTTTAATATAATTCTTATTGGAAAAAGATAGATGCTCAACTATATACTATGCCAGCATAACCAAGATAAAGCTAGGCTATTCTAGGGCTTGCCTCAGCACAATGTCGCATTTAGAAGAAACTCTAATTTTGTATGAACAAATATTTGAAAATTGAAAAGGCTATTTAAATCTTTAATAAAGTTTCTAAAAAATAGATGCCAAGCATAATACTCAGAGAAAAAGAAACTCCTTAATTTTTCTCAATATATTTTTCTTACATGTAAAATGAGTAGCAACTGCCCCTAAATGTTTCCTCTTGTCTAAAGCCTCAAGCTCTTCAAATTCTAACCCCTGTTGATCAATCACTTTATCATAAAACAAAAAAACAAACAAAAAACACTTCTCTGCCCTTTCTTATTTAAAACAAGTGTTCTCTCCTTTACCCTCCAATTCTTGATTATACCCATTAAGCCTGAACATCACTTTCTTAGAAGGCAAGAAAGGAGCCTCTGAATACTCACATGTTATAATAAACCTTCAGTGAAATGTTTAAGAATCTCCTCAAAGAAGGGAGCATGCCTATTTGCACCACCCATAGGTCCTTCTCATCCGCAGCCTAAACCCCTATTTCCTTCTCTTCTTCTGTCTCACAGAGTCCAGTGGCTCTTCCAAGGTCTGAACATGGACTGTATCCATTAAAGTTACCTCTAACGAACCTAGGTGTGAGTGACATAGATAAGTCCAGAGGAGCAGCCATGTTGGTTTTCAGATTCAGTCACCTCCAAATCTTAGTTGTATTTCTCCTGAGAAGGAAGGAAGGTAAAAAGTTTTTGCTCCAAAGTAAATCTAGCTTTTGTTCCAAAGTTATTTGATGTTTCTCTTAATCTTTGGTTTTCCTCTGATATTTCCCCTTCCTTTTGTGGGTCTACAGGGAAGATTTTCTTTTGGAGCCCACTTTCTCATAGTGGAAGTGATTTAGGAGATGCAGTCTCTGGCTATCTCTGAAGCATCAGCTGATGGAATTGAAACTACTCATCTCTGTCTACCTGGGTCACATTTTGGGGTATCCAAATTCAGGAGTCTGTAGAATCTCTAGATTCTTATGTATTATCTAGAGTTTCAGTCTGAGTTCTATTATTTGATTTGTTCCAAGAGAGATATCAGGCTCACCCTTATTTTTTCTTTTTTCTCCCTTCCTCTAATTAGCTTTACTAACAACAAGAATTCAGTGAAATCTGAAATAGTTTTGTAACTCTTGGCTATAAATTGATACTGTACTGACCTGACCTAGGACTTTATGATCCTCCAAGCCACCTTCTACCACCTGCTGCCCAATTATCAGCTGCTGAAGTCCCTCCGGTCTGGATGAGTATGGAACTCATGAGTCCCTTTCCTGACCATGTGCAGCTATCAACTAGACACAAACACTGTAGCCTCTTTTTACTTTTTCTAGGAGATTCAGTCAAGCAGCCCATGCCAAAATAGATTGCACTGAGTGCATAAATGAATCCTAATCCTGGACCCTGTAGACTTACTTAATTGCCAGTATTTCTCCTCTTTCCCCCACCTCTTGTTTCTCTGCAAGTTTTACCCACAACTCAGTGTTCCATATGTTTGCTTTTTCTTCTGATGTTGCCATTATAGTTATCTTTGCTTGGATAGTCATCACATTGCTTGGAGTAAGAGAAGATTAATGCATTTTTTCATATATGGATCGTAACTGTAAAAACATTACATAATTAAAGACCGATCCTGACATGGGACGTCGGGTCTTTCTATTTAACAGCCTTTGTGACCCTATCAAAGACACAGTTTATAATTCACAGAGCCCACTTTGAAATTATGAAATTCTTGATGAATTGTTTTTAATTTGAATGAGTCACATAGTATTAAATATTATGTACAAAGTGAGACATTGGTGTTTTATATGGTGGTATTTCTAATTTGCAGAATCCAAATTCACATAAAAGGCTATCACACTGTAGCCTGTAATATTAGTTCCAAAGTGCACTTGATGGAATACCACAGAGCTGGCTTAATTCTCAGGGATTTTGTCTTAAAAATTTGGTCTAGGACAAAGCCTTGAACTGTTCCATTATGCCTACCGCTGACCACCACCCCCCTTTTGAGAAAGGTCTACAATTCTTTAAGATTTGAATCTCCATTACAGCCAGGTTAACACAACAAATGCATCCAGTCTAAAATCACGATGGTAGCCATGGAAATGCATGGGTCCTGCTATGGGGAACATAGTTGACAGGTGACTTACAGTTATCAACCCACTGGATCTGTCACCCCTGAGACCATACTTCCTATGGGATGCTTCTAGCCAATGACTGAACAACTAATGCCAGCTCATTCCTGGGGGATGCAGCATTCCTCTAATGAGTGATTTTGACCCATCTTGAAGCCTTTCTAAACAAATGCAGTCTGAGAATGTTCTTACCCAGTCTTCCTTCCTTCCTGTCCTCCTTTCCTGGAGTCAGACCTGCATCCCAGTCTGAAGGTTCTCCCTGCCTTCTCCTTGTTCCCTTTTATCCCACATAGGCATTTCTACCCCAGTAATCTCTTACATATCTAATTGTGTCTTTGTATCCACTGCTACACAATAATCTTCCTTAGAATTACTCAGTTCAGTGAACATTTACTACTATGTGCCCAATTATATTACCTAAATACCATAATTCTGACCTCAAAGTGGAATCCATGGTATCTCTCCGGCAATGAGGAGGCATTCCTAGGACCACTGTTGCTCATGTTGTATCAGCATCTATCCTATTTGTCAAAAGTCCATTAATTTGGCAGCCATGAAGAAAATACCTTCTGGGCTCAGTTGAAGGATGGTGATTTTAAATGAGTTGAATCAGAATATTATAGTTTTTATACCAAACCCCAGATGTATCTTCCAGAATGAACTCAACTAATGTTTAGCTACACTATTTTAGTACAGTATGTTGCATTTGTAAGGAACTCTGGTCTGACATCTAAGAAATTTATAAGGAAGTTTACCTCTTATTTATAGTCCTCATTCTTTAAACAGGGGGTCTGTTTTTTAAATACAACAAAATTTCTTGAAACTTAATTAACTTTTCCAACAATTGTTAAATACCTCCTTCTCTATACAAACTTGCCAAAATTATTATTTCATACTTCCCCAGCCCACAGTAGTTCATATTGTTCTTAATCCCTGTTCACAGCCACCTAGAGTCTTCCTTTTCTCCCAAGAGCAGCCATGTCCACTCCAGTGTGAATAAAACCAACATTTTCGTTCTCCATTTCACACTTCATTGACTATTTCTCTTCAAAAACAGAAAATGAGGAAGAGCACCAGCATTCTGTATTAATAATTTTCTTTGTTCCTGTTACCCCCTCACACAAGTATATGAATATTCCATATCCAAGTCCTTTAACTATAGCATCTTCTCATGCTCCAGCAGGCTTTAGGTCCATGAGAAACTCTCAGCTAACTTCTGAGTCCTTCCAAGTGAGGGACTCAAGAAAGTAGCCCAAACATTAGCAATTCAGCACCTCTCATGATGAAAAATCCCTTCATCCAAGAAAATTTAGGAGGCAACAGAATGCCTGGCCTTGTGGCTAATTCAGCAGTGATCTCTCATTCACACTACTGAGGTCTGGCAGCTCAGTTGGAGGCTGGCTAAGGCTTAAAGAGAAAGAAGTACATCCCTGCAGGCTGGTCACGGTCCTCCTCCTATCAATGCTTCCTGCTTCACACCCCATAATCAATCCTGGCCACCACTGCCTGCTTGCTGCTCCTTGGCCTGAATTGGTATTCTTTCTGCCTTACCAGTCTCCACTTTGATTTATGATTTATTTAGAATTGGATTACATCAAGGCTCAAGGCCAAGGCTCCATAATCCGTCACCGTCTCCACCGTGGCCAAACACAAACATTTGTTTTAGCTGCATCAGCATCCCTAAACCGTGTTGGAAGGATACCCATTGTTAATCGCTGTAGCAACTGCATCTTCTTGTGTGTGTGTGTTTTTTTTTTCCTCTGCCTCCCTCCTTCCCTGTTCCAAATAAAAGCATTGACTCCATCAGGTGATAGATATTCATAATTTAACAGAATGGTGGCAAGTCTAAGTTATGCTGTTGAAATACATCACAGCCAGAGTTGCATTGCTATTTGTTTTTGTGCTGAATAGCAGCAAGTGTTTTAAGTTATGGGTCTTACACACACATAAGGAGAAGAGAGGAGGTATATGTAATTGTCGCCAGTATTGATGATGGCTTCTTGCCTACCAAGTAAAGTCTTAAGAAGCAAAATAAGTGCTGCTGCCCTTACTGGTACTAATATTTTTATACTTTATTATTGTTTATCAATAATCATGAAAAAACCTATATTTGATATTTCAGTAGCTCATCACAGTTAAGAAAGGGCTCACCTTATCCAAACTCATCTAAGCATTACAGTATTTTTTTTTTTGCTTGGTTTTATGAATGAGGAAGTGTAAGTGTAGAGGAATGAAGTAGTAAGCCTATGCTCATAGAGCTCCTAACGCACAAAGAACTGAAGCAGATCTTCAGATTCCAAGCTGAAATCTCCTTTTCTGAAACCATCATTGCCTCCTTCACAAAGGAGACATCTATGTGGACTAATTAACACATTAAAATTGACTTAGAGAAGGACATCAGGAGTGTACCTGGATGAAATATATCTCTGAAACTGTACAGAAGTGGAAGTACAATGGGTTCAGTAACCAATGCTTTTGAGGATCTGGGGCATTCTTAGGTACTGGAAAAATAAACAGCAAATGATACAAAAAATGAAATGGATTGAAGAGACCTAGCTTTTAGTCAAGTTTATCCATTAACCCCCTTGGAGTCATTTTTCTTCTCTAAGAGTTTCTTTGTGTGTAAATTGTGAGAATTGAAAGAGATTATTTTTAAGTTGAAAAACTTGTAATATTCTCAAATTCTATCTTAAGTGCACATTGCATGCTTTATTTTGAGCTTGACACCCTGAGGAGTAAAAGCATAAGAAAAGAATGAAGTGTCTATCCTCCAGCTTCTTATAAATAATGTCCAAAGGCTTAGACATACTACACCACACAACACCAAACAAAGGGGTATAAAACTGTATTTAAATGTTACATGTTAAGGTTCAGATGGAAATGGTGTAGTTGGCCAAAGAAAAGAATTCAAGGAGGTTTTGAATGATCAAGGAAGATGTCCACGGTGTAAGAGAGACCTGACTACATGAGGAAGGGCAAGAGAGATTTGAAGGGGTGAGAAAACGGACATCCACACTTAATGGGGAAGGTAAGTACCTGGAATCCCAATAAAAGGAGTGAGCCAGAAGACTTCCATTTAGCTGTGAGTGTTGACTTTTCTGTACCACAGCCTTCTGCTTAGTTGTGAACCTTAGAAGTTGGATCAAAAGTAAGTACAAAAAGAACTGAAATTATTATACTCCATTTATTCAAAATCCAACTTTCAAAAATTTATACAGAGGAAGATGGTAAAGGAGAGGGAAGAAGATAGAAAATTAAATTATATATATATACAGGGGCGCCTGGGTGGCTCGGTGGGTTAAAGCCTCTGCCTTTGGCTAGGGTCATGATTCCAGGGTCCTGGGATCGAGCCCCACATCGGGCTCTCTGCTCAGTGGGAAGCCTGCTTCCTCCTCTCTCTGCCTGCCTCTCTGCCTACTTGTGATCTCTCTCTGTCAAATAAATAAATAAAATCTTAAAAAAAAATTATATATATATACATATATATATGTATATATATACATATTAAAGACCAGAATATAATTAGTATTGAAAGGGAGATTGGATCCAATCAACTAAATATGGAGGGAAAAGGAGGCCCAAGAAATGAAGTGACTCTTCCAATGTTATACAATGACCACAAACACCATGATCCACCCACCCTTTGTATCCTCATTCTGGTGCTCTTGGGCTCTATGGAAGCAGTGAAAGGAAACTAAAAAGGAAGACAGAGAATGGTAACTAAGAGGGTAGAGAAGGTTGAAGGGAGAAGGACCAGAAAAAGACACCAGTAGGATTCCTACTGGTGTGTGCACCTACTCAGGTGTCGGAGGGCTGATTCAAAGCTGCCAAAATGAAGTGAGAACTGGAATGCTGCTCATGCTCATCCCTCATCACCTTAACACTTCAAGTCTCTTGATGGCTGATAAATACAGGAGATCACCAAAGTTAGATCTTTAGTCGGTCTATTTCTGTCTGCATTGGATCCCCACTTTGGGTTATTCTACATGCATAGGCAGTTGAGTCAGAATTAAGTTGGCTTTCAACAAATGGCAGTCTGGACCAGTGGTTCTGAACTGAAGCACATTAGGAAATATAAAAAGTACCCAAGCCAGTACCTGAAAGGATTCTTAGTTAATCAGATACAGTAGGAATCAAGATTAGTAGGTTTTTGTTCATTTATTTACCCAGATTTTAAAAAATGAACTTTAGTAATCTTAATCAGAACATTATCTGATTATCCCAGATAGTCGCATCTAGAACATGAGCTGGCAGCTGAAATGAATGGGAATGAGGATCAGAATTAGGAAAGATCACTGATGATTCACTCCTACAGTAGTATTGATGTAGGGAACTGTGTATCTATAGTATATATAACCCTTTCCCATCAGCATTTAATGCCCTTCCAGAGGTGATGGGTCTCCCAAGAAAAGACCATAAGATATTAATACCAAAGCCTCTAGAATGCATCACCAAAAGAAACAAAATCCTTATTTTAAAGGATTATTGGGGTCACTCATAATCTGTAAGGTATCCAAATTGGGAGATTTGTAGCCCACTGAAGGTCACTTACCGCTGGCACTGACTGTTGTGAGATAAAAAAAATAAGATGACTCAAGGAGGAAGTAGAGGTCCCTGAGCTGGTCATATGCTTAATTTCCCCAGGCTGGCTTTGCACTTGTAGAGTGGTGGACTTTTCTAGAGCCCAGATCCTGGGATTGAATTATACCTGCCTTCTAATAAGAATGGACATGGGAAAAGAGATATTTATCTCAGTGACAGAGTAAAACAGAGTCCTAGGGATCAGTGGGGTTCCCCTTCCTATATTTTAAGCTGAGAATACCAGCACCTTGAGAAGAGCAATCAATGACTCTGACCCCTTATGAACCCAGGAATGTTGAGTCTCCACTTCTCTTCTGGGGAATGCTGACCTCAGTCAGCCCTGCTCTTCCCGAGGGAAAGCAATACAGAATCTCTTGTCCCATAAAGTGAATGGGTTGCCAATAGACTAAGGAGAATTATGACTGTGCTTGAGGACATTCTGAAGGCAAAACATCTCAACTTCTGCCACAGTACTTCCACTGAAAAATGCTTATGATATTGGTAAAATTGATGATGATTATAAAAAGCTCTTTGTGTTTACTGTTTGCTGACATCTTGCTGAGAGATATATATACACTAAGATGAAAACAACGAAAGCTTTTACTATTAACATGCATTAGAATAAATACTGTTGAACTAGAGAGTTGCATATATAATATACATTTATATGGTTGCATTATTATATGCATGTATACATATATGCATGGTATAGGTTAAACTAGAGAGTTGAACAAAATGTTTTAGAAGCACAGATTAGAAGGCAATCTAGTCTTATAAGGCAAGGGTAGTGGGACTAAAGACGTTTTAAAGAGTCTGTGACTTCTGAACCAGATTTTGAAGTTGAGGTATTTAGTTGGGTTGAGAATTTAGGAGAGACCTCCTTACTGGAGTAGATCTTGGGAACACAGACACAAGAGTTTTTTTAATTACCCAACTATCTGGGAGGACAGTTTCCAGACCAACCTGAATTTATCCCTACCTTCTTTTTTGTAACATTCATCATCCATAAATTTACTTTTTCAGGGTTTCTATACCTGTTAGATTTTGAAATAGACTGTCTTGTTTACCAGTATGCCCTTGTTACCTAATATTTTCTTTAGCATATAGTAGGTTTAAAAAAAAAAAACTTGTTAAAAGAGAGAATAAGGCCAGATTGTGAAGGACCATGAATGGCAGAATCAAAGCCTTACCCTGCAGGTAATGGGGATTCACTGTAGACTTTTTTAAAAGATTTTATTTCTTTATTTATTCTAGAGGTTGGGAAGAACAGAGGGACAGGGACAGGCCGAGCACACAGCCCAGCATAGGGCTCAATCTCATGACCCTGAGATCATGGCCTAAGCCAAAATCAAGAGTTGGATGCTATACTGACTGAGCCACCCAGGTGCCCCTCTGTAGATTTTTTAAACCAGGGAGCAGCACTGTCAAAGCTGAGCCACTGAGAGCTCTCTCGGTTTAGGTGGTGCTGAAATCAGCAAAAGCTGAGGCTTCCAGCATGGAGACTCCCCAGTTGCATTTCTTTTAGATATTTATTTATTTATTCATTCATTCATTCATTTATTTATTTGACAGACAGATATCACAAGTAGGCAGAGAGGCAAGCAGAGAGAGAGGAGAAAACAGCCTGCCTGCGGAGCAGAGAGCCTGATGCGGGGCTCGATCCCAGGACCCTGGGATCACGACCTGAGCCGAAGGCAGAGGCTTTAACCCACTGAGCCACCCAGGTGCCCCCCTCCCCAGTTGCATTTCTTAAGAAGCCATGCTAGCCAGTCTATTATGAGACCAGAATTCCTGTATTGTCATTGCTGTTTTTGCTGTAGAAAATGATTCTTCTCCAGCCCTCCTCCCCTGTCATAATCCCAATGATGAAAAGCACAATCAGGTAAAGCAGGGATGAAGGAGGAAGAGGAAAACCCTTTCTTCAGTTGCTTCCCAAATCTCCCCAGTGCTTTGATTTGCTTTCAGAGAACCCTTTAGCTCAACAAACAATTGCAAACTACCCAGTTGCAAGGTAAAATGAAAAGCCCACAGGCATTAATTATATATAGAGATATTTAAAAAGAAGCTACTGCTTAATTATTGTTTGCAAATCTCAGTATTTAAATTGACTTATTTGCAAATGTCTGTTTAGAAATTGACTTTGTAATTATAAAGTCAGTGCAGGGATGTCTCAGGCCCTGGAGGAGTCTCTAACGAGGAATGATAATGTAACAGTCAGAGAGAGACATCCTGAGCTGCATTTTAATAACTAGAGGTGGTTGGCAGGGGGTTGTGATGCTTAAAGGAAATCCCTAAACTGGCAAATAAAGGGGCCAGGGTCTCCCTCTTTGGCAATGGATCACTGGAACAGACATGAAGGGACAGTTGGGGCATAGAATTCTGAGAACCTGGGAAGGGTGGGGTTGGAGCTCAGGGAGAGTATAAGAGTGTGCTGTGTTGAGCATGAGAATGGGTGCTCCTTCAGAACCACATGGAAGTTTCAAGATGTCACCTGCCATAATCCGTGTCCTTCCCAATTACTGAAACCCAGGTACTGGTTTTATGAATTGGATTGCATCTCCCTAAAATCGACATGCTGATTTTCAAACCTCAGTACGTAAGCTTGTGAACATATTTACAAATAGTCACTGCAGACATTATTGGTTGAGATGCGGTCATGCTGGAGTAAAGTAGGCCCTTAATCTAACTGGCATCCTTATAAAAAAAGGGGAAATTGGGGCAAAGGCATACACACAGGGAGAATGCGTAGGAAGATGAAGGCAGAGATTGAGATGATGCTTCTATATGCCAAGGGATGCCAGATTGCCAGGAAGCTGCCAGAACCAAGGGAAAGGCAGGGAGCAGATTCTCCCTCATAGCCTTCAGAAGGAGCCAACCCTCTGACACCTTAACCTTAGACTTCAAGCCCCCAGATCAGTAAGACAATACATTTCTGTTTAAACCACCCCGTTTGTGGTACTTTATTATGGCAGCCCTGGGAAACTAATATAGTTGGTATGTGCAATTCTCGATGATGTTATCTAACTCTGCTAAGAAATTGGAGATGGACCAATCCGGAAGTAACCAGAAGTTCTCTCAAAACACTAGAATATTAGACATTGAAGGGCCCTGACCTTAAAATGATTAAGATGATCAATGATTCTCAAACACAGTTGTTTTTTGGAATCACTTGGGATGTTTCAAAAATAATGATGCCTGTGTCATATCTCAGTGATCCTGGGTTACTTAATCTTGGGTGCCTCCTGGGCATCAGTCTTTTAGAAGCACCCAAGAAGAGTCTTATTTGTAGGTAAGGTTGAACACCAGTCTTGTAGATTTTAGATTATCTTCTCCATTTAACAAATGAGGAAAATAAGCCTAGAGAGTTAAAGGAATAATTGTCCAGGTCACATTGTTAATAACTGGAAGAGGTGAGAAGTAGCCCAGACACCTTGACTTTCAGTTCAGTGTTCTTACAGGGAAGCACTGTGTCCTTTTGTCTCTAGATACAGAGTGTGAATACTGATTTCCGTTTCTCTAGGCACCCTCTAGTTCTAGGCAAATGGGGACCTTGGCCTTTGGTATTAAGGAAAAGTGCAACCTCAACATGGGCACAGTGAGATTATAAAATTATTTCACACATTCCTCATTCTATTACTTCACAGCAACCATATGATATTAACCAGAGCAGTTATGTTTCACCTTTTAATAATTTATTGATTTATTTATTTTAGAAGAAGAGCATGAGCAGGAAGGGGGGAGAAGCGAGAGAATCACAAGCATATTTCTGTGCTGAGTATAGATCCTGACACAGGATTGCTTCTCGGCCTTTTGGCTAAGATCAAGTATAGATCCTGACACAGGGCTCAATCTCACAACCTTGAGATCATGACCTCAGTAGAAAACAAGAGTCAGATGTCCAACTGACTGTGCCACCCAGGTGCCCCTATTCTACCTTTTAAAGAAGAGAATAAGTACAAAGAAATGAGACAGGGCCCCAAATGACATCACTGGTTATGAAGCAGAACCAGGATTTAAACTCAGGTCTTTTAAAAGTATTCAACTATCCTTTCATCACTTGCCCACTGAAAATGAAGTTAAACTGTCTTGATTCAATTTTAGTTTAAAATCTTTCTAAATACCCTTTATCTCTTCCCTGCCTTCAAGGGGAGAATTTGTAAATATAAATGTACTGAATTCAATTTAAATGAATGTAGTCCATTCTTTCCCAAGAGATAAAAACACCGCATGAACTCTGCACCTTCATTACAAATATGATTGCTCAAGACTCAGAGTAATGGTAGAGAGTCTGTCACAATGTTAGAGGAGTACCCCAAGAAGGGTAATGCTGCCATTTTCCATCTACAGATAGGCTTGTTAACCTGCTGTAAGCTGACCATCCTGGTTCTCATTTTAGTCAACTCTGCTACGACTTCACAAGGCTATTTAACTAGCACTACTTGGTTTCTCTCTGTAATGCTATAGTACTCTAAGCCTAATCTTGATAGTAGAGAGAATCCAGACTTTGTACTTCCACAGATACAGATCCAAAGTCCAAGCCCTGGCTTCTGTGTTCACTGATTATGGAACTGTGAGGAATCAAGTAATTTGAGCTTTCATTTTCTCAACTGGATCATAGAAAGTGTAATGCCTATTCCAAATAACCTGGTGAATAAATTGAGATCATGTAAATATCCCATATATCATGTAAATATTCATATTTATTGAGTCTTCAACCAAGTCAGTTTGAATCCTTTTCCCCAGATGAGAAGCTAAACACAATGGATATAAGACAGTCATAGTGGGTCCTGCTTTGCACCATTCCATTAGTTGACCACATTCCCAAGACCTATCTTGTAATTTCTTGCTTGCTTGCTTCCCGATTCCAGGATTTGGTTTCTTTGCCCCAGATCTAGATTTTTCACTAATAATTCTAGTGGCTTAAATTTTGCCCATGATCCAGCTTTCAGCTCTTCTCTCTTACCCTTCTGGAACATCACCTATCTTATTTCATGTTCTTCCTCCTTTCTGTGATATTTTCTGTTCCTTCATAGTAGATGCTCCTTGGTCATAACAATCTGAGTAGGCCTAAGTTTTAGTTATTTCCCCAAGAAAAAGAATAGGAATGGGGCAACATTGACAGGATGAAGACTCCCCAGTTCTTGAGGAAGAAGACTTCACAACAAAGGGCAAAGGGTAAGGTAAGCCTGGTGGGACTCAGCAAACCAAAAGAGATTAATTCAGATATTGTTGAGGATTGAGTACCTAGAACAACATTCTGGCTTGTGTTATTAATTATGGTAAACGTAGCCTTTAATCTCTGTTGGTGGATACCATTCTCCTCCTAAGGAGCCTCTGGAACTCTCTTTTATTGTGTTATAGTAGCCT
>RCUC01144127.1:0-23228 GCA_003697995.1 Taxidea taxus jeffersonii | reverse complement strand
AAAAAAAAAACCCTGAAACAATAGATTGAATGTAGAAAGAAAAGAATCTGGCAGTTTACAGTTAAGCCAGATGTTGAGATTTGCAAAAATGTAAAACAGTATTCTCACAAAACTTGTAAAAAATAATAATTTTTCATATTCTTTATGTTACTGTGTGATGGGGTGTATTATTTTTAAAAACAGTTATATTTTAAATTCTAATATGGTAAATATTAATAGATATAACTCATATAAATAAAAGCTTTTTAGAGTATCAATTTTTAAGTATATAAAGGAGTCCTGAGAGACCTTCAGAACTGACTGCTACTGGTTTAGGAAGATGAAAATTTAAACAAGTATAGGAATATATAAGTTTTAATTTGATCATGTAAGTATATGTGAGTGTATGAGCCCTTAAAAATTTGTATTTATCTGTGAAGTTTTTGTTTTGTTTTAGGTAAAAACATCTGAAGATTAATGAGACTTAATAAGGCATTTTAACTTTTTTTGGCAAAAATGCAAAATAAAGAAACAATGATCATATTGTTATAACCTTTTTAAATATTTTGTTATATAACAAATGATTATATTGTTATAACCTGTATTATATTGTTATAACCTTTTATTTTTTGTTTTGCATCACATATTTAGTGTTCTAGCAACAACATTAGTCAAATTTAAAAAAATTCTTATGACTGCTTTTGATCAAGAAATGAAGCTTATCACTTCTCATTTCTATATTTTTGTCCATATATGCTCTCCTTTTACTCATAATTATTTTTTTTTAATGTAGTTATTAAGGAGAGTGGTTCTAGAAAGGAGTAGTTTATTTGGTTAAGTAGTAATGTCTCCTGCCAGTCAGCTACTGAAATATTGGTCGCTGTTAACAAGGGTTGTAGAACCAAGATAGAGTGCAGTATTCCGTGCTCATCCAAAAGAATTCATCTGAAGTGTTGTGTATAAGTTTTTTAGTCTTGAACCTGTCCAGGAAACAGTGAAGCTTGAGATATTCTGGTGGAAAACAGTTTTCAGAAGTATGAGAAGAGATTACTTAATGGAACTTTGGTTTGTGAAATTTAGACTGAGGAAACTTGTTTAAAAAATATGTGATGTGAATATAGATAGAGGGTTAATAGCAGCAGCCAGTCAATCTTGAAACTTTGAACGCTGGGAGGCATTCATTCAGGCCTAAAATGAAGCATTCAGCGAATTACTGATGTTGAAAAATGGCATCAGTATAAAACTAACTTACTCCTCCTACAATTTTGTGGAGGTTGAAAACGCATAGGTTCCAAGGAAAAGAAACTAGTTTGTGTATGCATCTCTCTACTCAGAAATTGTTAACAAAAAAAAGCATGCATGCATTCTCCTATCCTTTGATACCACTTTCAGAGAAAGAATGCTTGCTGTGTTGTATCATGGATGTGTTAAGTGAATTAAATAAACATTAGTGATTTTTATGAGAAAAATGTTAATTCTCATAAACATCTGCTGAAAAGTCTAATTGTGCTTACTTAAAGTTTTTCTAAATTAGCTGCATCATGTGTATATGTAATAAGCGAATTATATTATGATTTTATATCTAACCTACATCTGAAAGAGTAATTACGTGGAAGCTTAAATTTTTAAATTCAGTTTTCTTGGAGTTATAGCCTAAAGCCTATAATACATATATAATTACTGTTTACACAAAGTCTAATTTGAATTTAAGAGTAATCCAATAATGTACATAGTGCAGGTGCCATTATTAAATCCATTTTACAACATGAGGAAATAAAATTAAGATTGTTTATCTTCAGAGCTTTATATTTAGGTGATGCCAAAAAACAGGACAAAAATCCAGGGTATTTGACTTTAATTTCTTGCATTCCCAATATCATATTATCTCTGTAGTATGGTACATGATTACTCAAATTTCCATGTTTAAAATTGTAATAACTTCATAATTGCTATTTTCAGTTTCCTAAAAGGAGATATGTTTATTGTTCATAATGAATTAGAAGATGGATGGATGTGGGTTACAAATCTACGAACAGATGAACAGGGTCTTATTGTTGAAGACCTAGTGGAAGAGGTGGTAAGTTTTGTTCTTCTCCTATCACTCTCAATTTTAAATATTCCATACATTTTTGGAACTTATCCATAATCAGGAGAAATTAGTAATGAAACATTTTTTAATTAAAAATGTCAATTCCCTAGAATAAAGAATTTTTCATTAAAATGTATTTACTGTGGTAAATGTTATTTATTTGTAAAGAGGATAGCTAAGCCAGCATGTTTGAATCTTTAACTGTTAATTTTCTGAAAGTTTTTTTTTTCCAGAAAGTTTTTATGAGTTCCTAAGAATTAAAAAAAAATTACCATTTGTGCCTATTTGTATCTCCTTTTGTCTTCTTAGTGGTTTTCCTCATAAATGAGGTTATGAAAAAATGATCACGGAATCTGAGTCAAATAGCGTTGCATATGTTTGCTTTCAGGATCTTTATCTCCCAAATATATGTATAATTTTCTAGTAACCTTAGCAAAACTTAGTTTTTACCACGTCTCTACATTTCCAGTATTCCCATTTTTACTGTCGCCACATAATACAACATCAGTAGTCTTGTCACACAGTGTTGATAATTGTTGTGTTTTTTTGATAGCAGGTTCTCTTTCAAGTAGCATTTGCATTTCAGACATATCAGTATTACTGATCTTACCAAACATATTACAGTTTTGGAGTTCATCCTTTTTGGATTTGGATTTGTTTAGTGTGATGGAATGGTTTTCTTTTATCTTTCACAACCCTCAGAGCTACTCTTTTTAAATTATGTCATGAACTTGATAATATTCTGAAACCTCTGCTCTGATTATTTTCTGGGAAGATTGCAGTGGAGAACATTTTTCTTTGTTATTAATTCTCTTGATTAATGGATTAATTAATTCTCTTGATTAATGGATCTTGATATGTAGAAGTAAAACATAACTGTGGAAAAGAAGTAAAACATAACTGAGGCAGTTGAGGAAATGGTATGATACACTGCATACAAATAGTTACTTATGGAAGAGCTGGGATTGGAATGCCTAATTCCTAGGTTAGCATTTGGTAATTTACAGTAGGGAGAGATATTTTTTTCAATATAGTCCAGAAGTGTTCAAACAGAATAATCTTACTGTGCTGCTTTTACTACAAAATTTCTTAGTTAAAACTTTTTTATGTTGGATTTTTTTTCTCCTGCTGTAATACCCGTGTCTCTATTTTTCTGATTATATAAAGAACTTAGAGTATAGTTTAACTTTCTCCAGCTCTTGGGATTCTGGATCAAATTTAATAAGATAAACCTTAAGAAGAATAAGTGAAAGTTATCCAATTAGTACAGGGGGGAAAAAAAGCCCAATTTAACATAAGGATACATAACTTAACATCAATAAAAGGAAAAAAAATTAAAAGAACAAATTAAGAAGTAAGTATGAATGAACAATGTGATGTGGCTGCTAAAAAGGAATATAGTCATACTTTGAATTAATAGTAGATAATTCCAAGTTAGAATTAATGAACAATTTTTACTCTAATACTTAAAATAAGTTTTCATAATGGTCTTCATTGGAGCCTAGTGATTCCTTGATGCTTAAAAAGCCATTTGCAGATTGTCCAGATTTTAGACATTAGGTTGGTGGTTGGATTTAAGGATTTTCCTACTCCGAAATTCCAATTACTGTTCTTCAGGTACATGTCTACGTTTATGCTCTAAATCTAGAATGTAAACTTTGTGAGGACTTTTGTCTCTGATTCAGTGGTATATGCCTGTAGTATAGAATAGTGTCTGGCATTAGTATGCATTCAGCAAGTGTTTGTTGAATGAATTTCATTATGCCTGCATTTTCCCTGACACTCCTGCCCTGCTAGACTACTACCACATAAAATTTGATTCATCTTTTTATCTCAGAGGCTTCCTAGTTTTCACAGAGGATTTATGGCTTTCTTAGGCTAAATTGTTTCCTCTTGTGTTTCTATAGCACCTTGTTAATCTTTATTTTATTACACTGTATAAAATTAATTTAAGATGTCAACCTGTTCTGTAGAGATTAGCTCCTTTTGGGTAATGATTATGCATTGTGTATGTGTGTGTGTGTGTGTGTGTGTGTTTTAAGCATACTGCTTTGTTTTATAATAGACATTCAGTGGGTGTTTTAGTTCACTTAGGTATTTGATGGGTAAGGAACAAATTGAGAGAGGTGAATGCCTGTATAGATAGACACTTTTTCTTTATTATTCAATGAAAACCTGGTGTCAGGTACTCAGTTTTGCTGGGTACTAGGAGTACAGGTCAACAAGTATTCAGTGAAAATTATATGCCCAGTATTGTGTTAGTGGTTATGGTGGTGGTTGGGTATTAACAAAGAAGAGTTAAGATCTTAAGGTGTGCTTACCGCCATTATTAAGGAATGAATAACACTAGTGTATCTTAAATAATAGGCATGCCAAATAGAGTAAGGTAAAGTTCAAAAGATGATAAAAGAATGATGTCTTTCTATTCAAAGTAGAAGTTTATGTTTTAGGGACTCCATATTTTACTGAGAACTAGTATTTGAAGAAGATACTGTCTGGATAGTTTAGGTTAACAAACAGGTAGGAAGCAGAGAGTGGAAAGGACATTCTAAGTTAAAAAGAAAAAGCCAATGGTGTTGAGAATACAGATAAGCAAATGGGTATATGTGGGTCCATTGTATAGATACCTAAAGAGAATTGGTACTACGAGATAGGAAATGTAGGCTTGAGTGATATGATAAAGGATTTTGGTTTTATCAAAGGAGGAATTTGTAGGGAACAGAGAGGTATTAAAGGTTTGGTTTTTAAAATTTTGTTTCTTTTTGTTTGGTTTGGTGTTTCTTAGTGCAGGGGAAAGTTGCAGTTGAAACTGATGAGTCCGGATTGTAGTGGTGAGATAATGGGGTTAGATAGGGCACAGAGGTAATTAAACTCTTTGGGCTGTGGTAATAGTTTGAGAAAAGGGAGGAAAAAGGCCTGAATTCCAGTAACCACAACAAGAGGAGAAGAGTACTAACAATAAGGGAGAGAGTTTTAGAAAGACTTTTCTTGAACTGCTAGGTCTTTTCTTGTGTATGCAAAAGTAAATATGAGGGACAGGGAGAGATGTGTTTAAATATATGATTTTTATTAATTTTAATAAAAATAGATTAATAGTTAAAATTATATAAAATACTATCTTAATGTCTTATCCTTTAGGGCCGGGAAGAAGATCCGCATGAAGGCAAAATGTGAGTTTGTGTTAATTACTAAAAGAAAAAAGAAAATATGTCATAAACCTACAAATTGGAAAACTTAGGCCAAGATTTATTTTAAAACTCCTGCTTTTGGGGCGATCTTAAAAATTGTTTTTATTTGGCTCAGGAACTGATATGTTAATATTTTCTTTAGGATCTGCTGATAGTCTTATTTTTTTAATAATGATGGTGTCTTTTATACCTGTATGTAACTCTTCTGTCGCTAAAGGCTTTTCTATAAAAATTAATAACAGTATGAATGTCACGATTCCTCATTTTTTTTCTTACTTTCTTACTGATAATGCATTTTTTGTTTTTGTAACCACATCTTTTACGTATTTTATATTTCAATTTTTCAGGTTTTTTGTTTGTTGTGTGTCTGTGTATGAGAAAGAGAGCTGTTCTCCAACATCAGGGTTCTTTTTTTTTTTAAGATTTTATGTATTCATATGACAGAAATAGAGCATAAGCAGGAGGAGTGGCAGGCAGAGGCAAAGGGAGAGGGAGAAGCTTACTCCCTGCTGAGCAGGGAGCCTGATGTGGGGCTCTATCCCAGAACCCTGGGATCATGACCTAAGCCAAAGGAAGACGATTAACCAACTGAACCACCCAGGAGCCCCCAACATCAGGGTTCTTTACCATATTTATAAGATTCTGTAAGGTCTTTCTTTTTATAATCTTTTCAGGCTCATTTTAAGTATCTTCTAAGGGCTAATTCAAAGACCAGGTATTACTGTATGTATTTTTTGCCACAAAATCTTCTCATATTTCATAAGTTACTAGCTGTTAACAATAATTTCCTATGGGAAATTTACTCTAATTTTGTCCTTACAGATCTTTTCTAGTGTCCTGTTCGTCCCTCATTTGTTTATTTATTTTTAAAAATTTATTCATTTGAGAGAGAGAGAGAGAAAGGGAGCAAGAGCAGTGGGGAGAGGCAGAGAGAGAAAGGGAGAAGCAGACTCTCTGCTGAGCAGGGAACCTTTTGTGGGGCTTGATCCCAGGATCCTGAGATCATGACCTGAGTGAGCCAAAGGCAAACACTTAATCATCTGAGCCACCTTGGCACCCCTTCATTTATTTGTATATGAATTTTCTTCTGAAGATGTTAACTCTCAATCCCAAGTCTATTTCAGTCATAGGATTTTAATAGAAACTGTTCATCTTCTGATCTCTTTTCACAGGAGCTTTTTTTTTTTCTTACCATCCTGTCAGAATTTACGAATGGAATTTAAGGCTTTCCTCTCAAGTGGTTGCTTATTCTGTTTTCTAACCATTAGAACACAAAAACATTAACCTGGATACTCTGCTTGCAGTAAACCTCCTTTAGTTCCCCACCCTTCCTTAGGTGGAACATATGAGATGTTTTCTGAGTCCATTTTCCTTATTGTTCTGTGTAGCTGTTTAACTGTAAAATAGTCTCCATGAGTGAGACTGTACCTTGTTGATTTTATTAGTATGAAGTCTTCCTGCTACCTATATTTAGGTATGTGATGAATGTGTGGAGGAAGTATACTGATAATGTAAGCAAATGAAGTGGGTCAGGTGTAAATGCTGTTTTTCTCAAATTACAATAATCTTGATCTTCCTAATTTTACCTCTTTGAGGGAGATTAAGGTACATGAAACTATTTTCCTATAGTACAAACAACAGTGCAAAGTGTTGGGATAAATGACAACTAATATTCTCTCTTTGTATTAGAGAGTAGGACGCCAAAAACGAGAAAGTGTTTGCCTGCAGTGAGGGGACTACTGTAATTGATGTGGTGCAAAGATGGGGGTCCAGTGTTGTGAAAGCCTCCATATTTATAAGATACACTGCAAATCTGTATTTTTCCCTACTGAAAATAATATCACAGATTTATTTTTAAAAGGAAAGAAAAAAAAAACGTCAAACGCCAGTAATACTTCAAATGTGTAGTACTGTTTTTTTGCTTTGCCCAAACTGCTTTCTAGGCCAGAATTCATCCTGTATTATGTTTGGTTAATTTCTGTTCTTTTCTTTTCTTTTTTTTTTTTTTTAAAGATTTGATTTATTTATTTGACAGAGATCACAAGTAGGCAGAGAGGCAGGCAGAGAGAGACAGGAGGAAGCAGTCTCCCAGCTGAGCAGAGAGCCTGATGCGGGGCTCGATCCCAGGACTCTGGGATCATGACCTGAGGTGAAGACAGAGGCTTTAATCCATGAGCCACCCAGGCGCCCCCTGGTTAATTTCTGTTCTTAATGACCTAACTCATTTACTTCCCAAGAAGTATTCCTTTATCTTTTCCCTCACGTGTTCCACAGAACTGGTACCCTTCTCTTTTATTCAAAAAAAGCCCTATGTGCATATCTATCAGTGCACTTGATTATATTTTTGACATTGATTTTGTGGTTATACAGTATGTGTGTCCCTTTTTCTTATTGGAGTAGGGACTTCATAAGAGCAGATACTCCCCTTTGTGTCATTGGTATACACTATGTGTTTGAAGAAACACTTTGGCGATTCAGGTGTTATGTGGTTCCATAAAAACTCTAGGATTGTTCTAGCTCTGTGAAAAATGCTAATGGTATTTTGATATGGGTTGCATTGAATCTGTAGATTGCTTTGGGTAGTATGGACATTTTAATAAAACATTTGCTCTTCCAATCCATGAACATGGAATATCTTTCAGCTTGTTTGTCTCATCTTCAGTTTCTTTCATTGTTTTTTAATGCATTTTGGAATGCAGGTCTTTCACCTCTTTGGTTAAGTTTATTCATATGTATTTTATTAATTTTGGTACAGTTGTAAATGGGATCGTTTTTTAAATTTCTCTTTATCCTACTTTTTATTGGCATATAGACATGCGGTTGATTTCTCTATATTGATTTTGTATTCTGTGACCTTACTGAATTCATTTGTCAGTTCTGTAATTTTTTGGTGGAGTCTTTAGGGTTTTTCATATAGTAGCATGCCATCTGCAAATATAGTGAGTTTTACGTCTTCCTTACCAATTTGGATGCCTTTTATTTATTTTTCTTGTCTGATTGCTACTGTTAGGACATCCGGTACTCTGTTGAATAAAAGTGGTAAGAGTAGACATCCTTGTGTTGTTACTGATCTTAAGGGAAAAGCTTTTAGTTTGTCACTATTGAGTATGATATTAACCGAGGGTTTTCCATGTATGGCCTTATTATGTTGAGGTGCATCCCCTCCTAAACCTACTTTGTTGAGCGTTTTTATCATGAGTGGATGTTGTACTTTGTGAAATGCTTTTTCTGTATTTATTAAGATGACCATATGGTTTTTATTGTTTCTCTTATTACTCTGGTGTATCATGTTGATTGATTTGCAAATATTGAACCATACTGGCATCCCTGGAATAAATCCAACTTAGGGTGAATGATTTTTTGATGTATTGTTGAATTCAGTTTGCTAGTGTTTTGTTGATGATTTTTACATATTTATGAGGGATATTGGCCTGTAGTTTTTTTTTGTTGCGGTTTTTGTTTTGTAGTGTTTTTGTCTGGTTTTCTTAAGAAGGTAATCCTGGTTTTACAGAGTGAATTTGGGAGTTTTCCTTCTTCTTCAGTTTTTTGGAATAGTTTGAGAAGAATATGTATTAATATTTTCTTTAAATGTTTGGTAGACAGGGGCACTTAGGTGGCTCAGTCAGTTAAGTGTCTGCCTTCAGCTGAGGTCATGATCCCAGGGTCCTGGCATCAAGCCCTACATCATACTCCCTGCTGAGGGGAGTGTTCCCCCGCCCCCCCCACCCATCCCCACCCCGTGCGCTCTCTCTCTCTCAAATAAATAAAATCTTTTAAAAAGACAGAATTCACCTGTGAAGCCATCTGGTCCTGAACTTTTTTTTTTTTTTTGAAGATTTTATTTATTCATTTGTCAGAGAGAGCGAACGAGCACAGGCAGACAGAGAGGCAGGCAGAGGGAGAAGCAGACTCCCTGCCGAGCAAGGAGCCTGACATGGGACTCGATCCCAGGACGCTGGGATCATGACCTGAGCTGAAGGCAGCTGCTTAACCAACTGAGCCACCAGGCGTCCCTGAACTTTTGTTTGTTGGGAGTTCATTGCTTTCTTATTTTATTTTTTTTTTTTTTTTTTTTTTTTTTTTTTGAGAGAGAGACAGAGTGAGAGAGCATGAGAGGGGAGGTCACAGGGAGAAGCAGACTCCTGATGGAGCTGGGAGCCCAATGTGGGACTTGATTCCAGGACTCCAGGATCATGACCTGAGCTGAAGGCAGTTGCTTAACCAACTGAGCCACCCAGGCACCCTTCAATGTCATTTCTAATAATCAGTCTATTCAAATTTTCTGTTTCTTTCTGATTCAGTTTTGGAAGGTTGCATGTTTCTAGGAGTTCATCCATTTCTTCAGGGTTGTCCAATTTGTTGCCATACAATTTTTCATAGTATTCTCTTAAAATATTTTGTATTTCTGTGATGTTGGTTGTTACTTCTCATCCTTCATTTCTGAGTGTATTTATTTGAGTCCTGTGTTTGTTTTTTCTTTATGAATCTAACGGTTTATCAGATTTGTATATCTTTTCTAGAAAGAACCAGTTCCTGGTCTCATTGATCTTTTCTATTGTTTTTTGATTTTTTTTTTAAGTTTCTACTTCATTTACTTCTGCTGTAATCTTACTATTTCTTTCTACTGGCTTTGGGCTTTGTTTATTCTTCTGTTCTAGCTCCTTTGGGTGTTAAGATTTGGTTGTTATTTGAGATTTTTCTTATTTCTTGAGATAGGCCTGTATTGTTCTAAACTTCCCTCTAGAGCATCTTTTGCTTCATCCCAAAGATTTGGAATGTTTCATTTTCATTTGTCTTATGTATTTTTTAATTTCCTCTTTGAATCTTGGTTGACCCATTCACTGTTTAGTAGCATGTTGTTTAGTCTCCGTGTATTTGTGTTCTTCCCAGACATTTTCTCGGGATTGATTTCTAGTTTCACACTCTTGTGGGCAGAAAAGGTACATGTTATGATTTCAGTCTTTTTGAATGTCTTGAGTTTTTTTGTGTGCTAATGTAATTTATCCTGGGAGATGTTCCAGGTGCACTTGCAAAGAATATGTATTCATGGTTCTGGGATGCAGTGTTATGAATATATATATATCTGTCCCATCTAGTGTATTGTGTCACTCAAAATCACTTTTTCCTTGTTGATTTTCTGTCTGGATGATCCATCCATTGATGTAAGTGCGATGTTTAAGTCTCCTACTGTTACTGTACTACTGTTAGTTTCTCCCTTTCTGTCTGTTAATAGCTGCTCAGTGTATTTAGGTGCTCCCATGTTGGCATAGATATTTGTAATTATATATCCTCTTGTTGGATTGTTCCTCTTATCATTTTATAATGTCCGTCTTTTCTCGTGTCATAGTCTTTGTTTTAAAGCCTATTTGTCTGATATAAGTACTGCTACCCTAGCTTTCTTTTCACTTCTGTTTGCCTGGTAAATGCTTTCTTGTGCCTTCACTTTCAGTCTGCATGTGTCGTTAGATCTGAAGTGAGTCTCATAGGTGGTGTATAGCTGGATCTTGCTTTTTTTTTTGTTTTAGTCTTGTAGTATTTTTACTTTCTAAATTGTTTTTTAAGCCACGATCAAAACTTAGAGTAGATCCCACCAAATTGTGGCAAAGTGATAGAGGAATGATCTGGAGTTACCAGCTTGGCATTAAGAGGTGTTAATCAGCAGGATAGATAATAGTCCTTCATGTAAATGAGAAGAGATTTTAAGAAATTTAATTACTAATTATTTTTAAAATCAGGTGTGTCATTTTATTCTAAGGTAAAATTTAAATTCTTTAGTTATTATATGCAGTAGATCTTATAATAATATAATATATATATTATAATTTCTGAATGCTTATTTTAAGTATATAGGAACTAAAACACTCTAGCCATCTAATTTGTTATGGCAGTGGCTCAAATATAATTAGGAATACTAAGTAATTCTTTTATTTCAGTCCTTGATACTGATATCTACTCTCTGTCATCACTCAATCTCACTTTCTGACTTTAAGGAAAGTATTAATCAGCCATGTCTATTTTCTTTAAAGAGAGAACTTACCTCCTATTATAGGGAAAGTTCACTTGGAGAGTAATGTGAGGAAAATTCATTTACTAATTTTTTTTTTTTTCTGGATAATTCTGTAATGGGTTCTAACTGTACCATCCTAATACAAAGAAAACAGAACATTAGCTATGGTGTAAACATGTAACAATTTCTCATTATCAGAATTAAAATCATTACTGGTACTGTTCATTATGGAAATTATAGTTCATATTAGTCCCTTATTTTACTATATTTTGTTGAAATTATGTATGTTTACAAATAACAAATGTAAAAGGAATGAGATAATTTGATCCGTTGTATTTGTTTTTATTTCATTTTATCAGTGTGAATTAAACTTGCACTGGTTGTTTAGTTTTGATTGTATAACAGCAAAAGGGAATTGAGATTTACATATTTAATTTGTTCTCTTTTTAAGATGGTTCCATGGAAAAATTTCCAAACAAGAAGCTTATAATTTACTAATGACAGGTACTTGTATATTCACTCTTTGTTTTAAAACTGACCATTTATCATCCATTTTGCCTTTAGCACTCATTCGATATTTAAACATATACAGAGGAAAGACAAAACATTTTGGTGTTAAGAGTCATTGCCAGTTGAAGATACTTAAAAGCCTTCTTTAAAATTAGTCTGAAAATCTTTAATATATGATAATTTGATTCTATATGACTTCTTACCTACTAAATGAAAGGTAGTATACATATATTGATTTTGATAAGGTAAACATTTCATTTTTTGAATCTACCTTTATAAACATTGGTACTATTTTATTACAGGTATTTAATGTTTAATCAGAAGCATTGATTAACTACAGAGTACTCCTAAAAATATTTACTTTAAATTTTTTTAGACTCTTCTTATTAAGAAGATTTACAAATAGAATGTACCCATTTAGTCAGTGTCCTCTACTTGTGGTTAGGTTATTCTTTTGAAGTCATGACAGGTATAACATTATTAACCAGAAATCACTGCTGCAGACTTATTTTTATGTAATACACACATGCAATATTTGGATGGTTGTGACTCATAAATGAGAAAATACAAAAATTTATTAAAATTGTCTTATAAAACAAGTTCTGGTGAAAATTTACATATGTTTATAACTTCTAAATATACTTTATAATTATGTTACTTAGCACTATTTTTTTTATTTGGTAATTAGGAAATAAAACTAATAGCTTAATTTTTACAGTTGGCCAAGTATGCAGTTTTCTTGTGAGGCCCTCAGATAATACTCCTGGTGACTATTCACTTTACTTTCGGACCAATGAAAATATTCAGCGATTTAAAATTTGTCCAACACCAAACAATCAGTTTATGATGGGAGGCCGATATTATAACAGGTAAGTTGTGAGAAATTTTAGTTATCTTTTACTTTTAGCAAAAATAATTGAAACTTCAATAACATATTGTTATCAGATTCAAAACTGTATAAAAGTGTCTGACTTTTTAGAATTTAAAATAAGGCCTTTAATGTAATTTAGTAGTAGTCATGTCCAAGGATTCTTCAGTGTCAAAAATGAATATAAGTTAATAACTTATAAATTGTTTTCCTTCAAGATAATTTATGTTTGTTGATTATGTGTGAACTGTTTTTGTACCAATTTTGCCAAGTCCTTAACTGTAGGGTAGCAAAACATTTGTTCTAAGAAAAAGAATATATTACATTCTTTTATTAGTGAGACATTTTACTTTATTTTTTTAAATGATTTTATTTATTTATTTGACACACAGAGAGTACAAGAAGGGGGAGCATCAGGCAGAGGGAGACTGGGGAGCCCAATGTGGGGCTCAATCCCAGAACCTTTAAGCCGGCATGCTTAACTGCCTGAGCCACCCAGGTGCCCCAGGACATTTTAATAGGAAGAAAAAGTTCTTAAAGATTAAAGAGAGACTTTACTACAAATGTTACCCATGTAACTGGATTGTTCTCAAGTTGATATTTCTTTGTTCTAATTATTGGCTCCTACTTCTCATTTTAAAAATTATAGTAAATTCATTGCTTATCCCAAAGCTCAGAATGAACTTTAGTCACTGGAGCAGGAAAATAAGTCAATAGAGAAACCATGTGATAGAATCTCAGCTCCCCCCCCCCCCCCCCCCCGTATATTAGAAAGAAATCTTACATTTTTGTTTTTCCTAATGTAAAGAATTTCCTGTATTAGATAATGCTACAGTGGCCCTGTCTTCCTCTTTTGGAGGCTTTCATAAACTAAAATGATGACATTTGCCTAGTTTAATCCCTTAATACCACAGCAGTATTCTCCATCCCATTTAGTATTTCTCTTAATTCCAGCTTGACTTTTGAGTGTATAGAGATCCAACAGTTGTTTTCTCTTAGAAAACAAACAAAAAAAAACAAGTTGTAGTTGCTTGTCAGAAGGCCTGTGAACAGTTAAGAGACATCAAGTAGCAGATGTGAGTCTCGACAGTTGGATCCTTTTGCACACGTATACAGAAAAGCTGCTTGAGTGGTTTCTACATTAATAGCCCAATCTAGACATCTTCACTGAAAATCTTGCTAGTTGCAATTTAAGCTCTTTATGAAGGTCAATTACTTTTTTCCCATTTTCCAGTTTTCTAGTGGTTTGGAATATATAAAACTGTAAATTGAAAACATATATTCTTAACTGAATTGATAAATGTCTATCTGGAAACTTTTTAAAATATAAAATAATCTACATAGATTTATTTTCAGTGAAGTTTGTTTACTGACTTAAACTTCCTTATGATATGCATTCTGCAAGATGAAAATTATTCCTACATAATGGAAGCAGCCTGTAAAATACGTAAAGGTTGGCTTTTTTATTGATAAAGACCAGAGCAAAGCAAGAAGAAAGAAGTATTTGAAGTATATTTCTTTCTAAATTATTAGTCTGCTTACAAAAGATGACTTAAAAAATTTTAAATACATGCTAATTTAGTGGCTGTGATCAATAACCCTAACCTCCCAATTTTTTCTTTAAAAAAAAATATATTTTTTTATTTTAGGAGAAAGTGATTGAGAGAGAGCATGTGTGAGTGGGGGGAGGAGTGCAGGGAGGGAATCTTTCAAGCAGACTCCCTGCTGAGCGTGAGGACTGATGTGGGGCTTGATCTCACAACTCATGAGATCATAAGTTGAGCTGAAACCAAGAGTCTGATGCTTAACTGACTGAGCCACCCATGTGGTCGCCCACCCACAAATTTTCTTTATAGATACGATCATTTGATAAAGTTCAGGAGTATTGTTATTCCGAGCATGTAATACTAATTTTTTTTTTTCAAAGAAAGGTAGAATTATGTAAATCTGGTGCCTGGAAAAAGGCAGTTTTATAGTTTGAAAATATATATTTCAGCATGGAAATATATTCTATTACAGCATTAGTGTCAGTAATAAAGTAAATCTTAGAAGATAAACATTTGTGGGGTGTTTGGCTGACTCAGTTAAGAAGAGCATGCGACTCTTGATCTCTGGGTTGTGAGTTGAAGCTTCATGTTGAGTGTAGAGATTACTGAGAAAAAATAAATGGACTTAAAAAGATACACCTTTGTGATTATCACTTACTGTTTAGATATTTAAGTGTTAAGTTGGATTATCCAATAAATGTATGTACAGAGTCATACTCTGCTGTCTTTTCTCCCCATAGTCTTTACATTACATTAGTCTTTTGGTAAAGAGAGATAGCACTCAAGTCTGTTTGTTTAGAAACTGCTTTTTTGAGACATAACTTTAACATTCCTATATTAAAACTTTTACAAAAAGCAGGAGAAGCATTTAACAGAAACTATCATGCAGCAAACATTTATTAACTAATTTACTTTTTGAAATATATTGTACAGACCCCGTGCATATACATTTAAGAGAAAGGTCTATGAGGTACAGGTCTATGAGAACAGATGATTGGCTGACTGTGATGAGTTCAGGACTGTACATGTGGAAATGGGAGACTCAGTGGAAAGAGAGCAGTTGAGGTAGTGATGAGAAGGGAGAGGGAGGAAGGATTTTGGTCAGACCTTGAAGATGACTAACATTTATCTAGGAGCTTCAAAGAGAGACATGGTTTTATTTATTAAGTAAGTCACTAAAATGAAAGTGTAGTAGTGAACATGTTTTAGTTTTCTGAGATGTAAATCTGTCTGATTTCATACCTAAAACTTGCATGGAATGTCTAGGAAATTCTGGGTCGTTGTGTCTCCCCTGACTATTTCTTTAGGTGTACCTGGGTAGAATATGAACTAAAGTAATCCAAAAAAAAAAAAAAAAAAGGCATCTTGAAATCCAGCTTATTGGTAAAAATATATTTGATCTGGTTGTCACAGACTTTTTAAGTTTGTTCTTGGGCAGTCTGAACTGTGTATTCTTTCAGCTCATGGACAAGAATTATATTATAATGCTGAGATGCTCCACAAGATCAGTTGCATTTTATAGTTACTGAGTCAAACCTTTGATATTTACTGTTTTTTATGGATTTGATGCTTTTTGCTTTGAAACAAGTAGTCATCTCCTTGATGGTATCTGTCTTCAAATGTCTTTTCTGATTTTCTTTTTTCGTTTAACATTTTTGGATTTATATGTGGCATTACCTTATTCCTCTAAACACTTATAACTCTCCTTGTCTTTTTTGATGTGAATACTTTTTTACTTGTCTCATTTTCTCCCTTGTGTAAAATGCTGCCTCTGGTATTCAGTTCATATCCATTCATACTTATTTTTTTCATTAATCTTTTCAAGTCTCCTTTTTTGCTATTTTTAACATTATATTTGCTTTAAATTAATTTTGTAGTATGGCAAAGACATTTTAATCTTTGGAGACATATATATGCACATATATATTTGTGTATCTTTGGAGAGGGGGTTGCATATATATATATATATATATATATATATATATATATACCTCTAGAGATAAAATATATATTTCAGTTCCATCAGTAGAAAAACTGGAAAAAATCAAGTGGGAGATTAAACAAGATCTGTTTTGAGAAACGTTTTCTCTCTGTCCCTAAAATAGCCATTCCCCTAGTATATTAAAGGAAAGTTTAAAAGTGTAAGATTTAAATATTCAGGACAATAAAATGGCCTACTGATTATACACACTTTAATATTGAAAAATTCATTATGCTGTGTTAAAATACATGTTAAATTATATTATATAATGTCATTTTGTTTTCTGTTTTACTAGTAAAATTTCCCACATAGTAAGAATATTTTATAGCATTGCTTTTCAAAATCATCAATAAGCCTTCCCTGTGGTAGCTATAATCTTACACGTAAAATTAGCTCCTGGTCTGTTGTTTCCCCTTTTACTTGTTAATGTTTTATGATCTGATGTCATCTGATTGTTATGAAAGCAGAATGTGTGTTTTGATGATAAAAATTCTTTTCTTTTTTTTAAAGATTTTATTTATTTATTTGACAGAGAGAGAGATCACAAGTAGGCAGAGCGGCAGGCAGAGAGGGAGACAGAGAGAGAGGAGAAGCAGGCTCCCTGCCAAGCAGAGAGCCTGACTCTGGGCTCGATCCCGGGACCCTGGGATCAGGGCCTAAGCCGAAGGGAGAGACTTAACCCACTGAGCCACCCAGGTGCCCCTTGATGATAAAAATTCTTAAAATCTACCTGAACATGCTATATAAATGCTGTTTTTCTTTCAGTTCTTTCTCAATTCCTCAGAAATACTCTTAAAAAAAAAAAAAAAGGTAGACTTTTATTCTTTCTTACTTATACTGACACTTTGAGTATGTGTATGCAAAATTGTAGTCTCTGACTCAGGTATTCTGACCTGTAAATGAATTCTTGCTTTTCTAAAATAATGAGACTGTTATAATCATATATACTATTGATGTATTTGGGTTATATGCTTTGGAAAACACATGCAAATACATAATCCTTGCTAACAGGGTCTTTGTGTATTTTCAAGATTTGCATTTTTATATGAGACAAATTATATCAATGTTAGTAATTTTTATTTTAACAGCATTGGGGACATCATAGATCACTATCGAAAAGAACAAATTGTTGAAGGGTATTATCTTAAGGAACCTGTACCAATGCAGGTCAGTGTTGTTTTTCTTTTTGCAGTAATAAGCATTTTATTTTAAAATGCATTTTTGGTGGTATGTTTTATGCACACATTCAGGCATTTAAAATTGGATAAAATTTAAAACTGCCATTACTCAGATTCTTTCAGAAAGTAAATTGTAAGAGAAACACTTACTTTTTATTTATGTTGGTTCTAGCTTCTGTGGCTTTTTGAGAATAGAAGGAGTGGTGGGGCAGAAGCCATGTTACTTTGGGTCAAGGAGTGAGCTTGTTGGAGGCAAAAATGGAGACAGCAAGGATCAATCACAGCTGGGCTTACTACATAGGTGAGCTTGGTAGATAAAAATAAAAATGAAATCCAGAAGAAGATACAGGGCTGAGGGGGTTTAAACTTTTTATTTCATTTTTTATTTGGTTATAGGTTTATGGTTGAGAGAGTTTTGTGCATGTCTGTATATTCTGCATTAAGCCACTAGTAGTGAGCAGAGTGACAATGGTGGGTGAGATGTGGTAGTAGCAATACTTGTTGTACACGGTCCTAGGGAAGGCAAGAGTAGTTAAAATCCCCAATATATGAAGAAGGATGGGTCTTGAGCAAGGGGGCCTCTTGAATCTTAGCTGCTTAATGCATAGTGTGATTGCTTATTCTGTGTATTTCTGATACTTTCTGAAGAGTGGTGGGCAACATTTGTAGCAGAGGTTAGGAACAGGTGTTTCAAAAGAGTGATAAAGAATTTTCTATGTGGGAAATGGAGGTATTGATAGTCCAAGGACATAATGTTTTGGGTGCCCAGCTACACTTCCATAGTGACTGGTTATGTCTGTAGCTTCTCGGTTTTTCCTCCTCCTACCAAGTTAGTTTCAGATGGTTGTACCTGCTTTCATAGCAGTTTCAGAGGTGGGGGATCATTATTCTGATGCTTAATATCAATTCAAGAATCATCATCATCTTGTCACACTTAATACAGCTTCATTTCCTCATACTCTGCTAGTAGAATGTGTGGTCCCCAGGAGCAGGGGTGTTGTGTTGTATTCCCAGGGCCTGGAGTGGTGTCTGTGTTACGGAATGAACGACTGCTTTCCAGCACAAGCAGTCTCAAATTTCAGTTTCTCCTTGGCACCTTCCTAATAACCATAGTCAGCCCTGATGTCTCGCTTTTGTTGGCACTTCTGGCAGACATTGTTCACTATTCTGCTTAGTGCATATTAGAACGAACTTTTTATTTAAAAAGAATTTATTTTTTTATTTGACAGTGGTGGTGGGGAGCACAAGCAGTGGGGAGTGGCAGCCAGAGGGAGAGGGAGAAACAGACTCCACGCTGAGCAGGGATCCTAATGCAGGGCTTGATCCCAGGATGCTGGGATCATGTATTCCCCCCTGCCCCGGGCTTTTTTCTTTTAATCACATAGTTTGGTACATGTTTTCTAGGAGCACTGCTCAGGGTATTTTTATTAGGGGTCAGAGGTGCCTTTACCCACTGTGTCCTACTGCTATATCTTGAATTCTAATTTACGTTGACTTTTGTTGGTTTTGTTTCAGAAGCCTACACATTTTATTTGTCTATAAATTAAGTCATACATTTTCACATCTTGAAATTGTGCTTAGAATTTTTTAAAGTTTTTAAGAAAAACTTACTTTTTAGAATAAAAACTCTTACTTAACACAGTAAGTAGTATTTGACATTTAAACTTTCGTACTTAAGTTATAAGGTTGTTTTAAGAAGTACTTCAAATACATAGTCTGCCGCACTCCCGTGTTGCAGCTTCATAATTCAACAAACCCCAAATTGTTGTCATTTGCAAAAGTGCCAACTAATGCCTTGAATACTTCAGAAATACTGATGCCAATTAGAAAGCAATTTCATTATTGCATAAAAACCATTAAATGCTATTTCAAGTCTATTAATTAGGGCCTGGCTTAAAAAAGTAGGTTACCATAGGAGTTTGGGAATCCTAATACTTACCTATCCTTCCCAGCAGGATACTAGTACAGAAAAGAAAGTATAATAATAACCTTTTATTAATGGAAAAATTGATTAGCTTACTCCCCCTGAGGTGACTCTGCATACCCCCACTCAGAGTAAGATGCTGGAATGGAAAGAGCAGTCCTAGGTACTTATTTTGTCCTAGGTGCTTACTTTGTAGAGCTGATACTTCTCAAGACAGACATTAGAAGAGAAGGAGCCTTTTGAGACAGTGCAGCCCACAATAAAATAGGCAACATTTTTTAAGCACTGTGTTTTAGACACTGTTCTTACTAGTTTATTTAATTTTCAACAACTTGATGAGGTTGCTGCTGTATGATAGGGAAATTGAGACTGGAGTGGGTAATGACTTAGGGCATCGAGTCATCCTTGACTCTTCTTTCTCTCTTATGCTTTGTATCCATACTGTTGGGAACATCATACTGCCTCTGCCTTCCAAACAAATGTAGCACATGACCACTGTCAGAATCTGACTTTGGTCTACCTCTTTCCACCTTTGCACCTTACGCTGCACAACAACAGTCTGAGGGATCCATTTAAAATGTAAGTTAGATCATTTTACTCTCTGTTCTACATTTCATTCATAGTGAAAGCCAGAGTCCTTACAGTGGCCTCTCAAACCATAGATGTCATCTCATTGGTCCTCTGAACTCCTCTTTCTACCATCCTTCTCTCTCATTTGTCTCCACTCATACTGGCTTCTCTGCTGTTTTGTTTTTTGTTTTGTTTTGTTTTTTAAAATATGCCAGTTTCTCTCATGCTTTAGGATCTTTGCTTTACCTGTTGACTCTGCCCCAAAATGATTTTTTTTCTCCAATATCCACTTGTCTCATTCTCTTACTTCTTTTGCTGAGAAATTAGCTTCACAATGAGATTGACCCATATACCTTATTTAATACTGCTACTTGCCCTACCCTGTATACAAAGCACTTACCATTTCTTAATCTACAGTATGATTTATGTATTATGTTTATTATCTTTCTCTCATTAGAATGTAAGTTCTTTGAGGATAAGAATCTTTGATTTGCTCATTGATGTTATCTCCAGAAGTAGAGCAGACCCTGGCACTCAACAAACATATTATTGAGTTAAATGGGTAGAGAGTAGGCCCTAAAGCCTTCCCTTAGTCATCCAGTCATTTAGTGGAGTTTGGAAAGTGGAGTTCTGTCCTTGGCCATAGTTTCTTCTAATATATTGGAATCCTTTAGAAGTTGTAGGTAAGTATATCAGCCCCTACTCTAATATAATTTAGAAAAGAGCTTTGGAGATCATCCTGAAATCAGATATTTAAATTCAGATATTAGTGTAGTTGTGTCTTAAAGAACAAACCACAAATATGCCCCATTGTGTAGCCAATATAAATATTTTCATCATTATTATTATTTTTAAGGATTTTATTTATTTGAGAGCAAGATAGAGTGAGAGAGAGCATGAGCTGGGGGAAGGTGGATGGAGAGGGAGAGGCGGACTCCCTGCTGAGCAGGGAGCCCAATATGGGATCATGACCTGAGCTGAAGGGAGACACTTAACTGAGCTACCCAGGTGCCCTCAAATATTATCATTATTGAATAAAAGACTGGTAGGTACAAATCTATGTAACCAGGAAAGTAGTCATTACTGTTTGTCATCTGGGTTCAGTGTATCCTTTTAAATTTTTTATTCTTCAGCCTTTTTATGAATAATTCTTAGAAGTAGGAATAAAGGTATAGTCCAAAAAAGGTTATTAGAAAATTTAATAAGAATTTAAACATAGCAAACTCAAATGTTTTTTACCATATTTCTTTGGTTATAAAGGCTTGAAATAAGCAGTTGTTAATCCACTGTCATGCATGGACCTGGAACATACCATTTTGTAAATCCTAATTCCAGATTTCTGATACATCTCTAATTAATTCTTGCTGTATAATTACTCTGGTTATTCTTCCCACACTTTGATTATCAGATACTGTACTGATTCCAGATGTAAATCTTTCCACTGGGTTTTAGTTTATGATTCTTGCTTTTTGTTCATGTACTTGAATTGTCAACTGGAATAATTTTGAAAACTTGGACGGCTTATTATTTTTTTTAGGAGAGTACCGTCTTCTTTGCTTCATAAGGGTAAAATATTTTTCTGTGTAGATTTTTAAACATCAGTTACAGTGATAAATGTGAATTTTGAAATTTCTATGTTTCCTTCTATAACCTTTGAATACAAAGTACCTTTTGTCCACTTAAGATCATATTAAGTGAATCTTGATACACAAGCATAAAAATTTAAAGAATCCTTATTTCTTTTTAGCAAAACAGGACAGCCTAGTTTCTTATCACAAACTATTGTATGATGACATCCTTGCTATTAAATGACTGACTAGACAGAAACACAATACATATTTCCTCCCCCCCACCCCTAGAAATACATCGTTTACTTAGTATTTCTTGAGTTTGAGGAAGTCTAAGGATACTGTCATCTGAAGAATTGCAGTCTGAGATTTTTGCTTATCAAAAATCAATTTTATCATTACAGTAGATCCCAAAGTGCTGCTGCCTCTTTGTATTCATCTTTTGATTCTTTTAATAATTGTCAAACCTCTTCCTATGTTAATTTTTTTCTCTTTGCCATTAGTGGAAAATCAAAGGTTCTGGGCTGTGCTCAATGAAAGCTAATAAAAAGATAACATAGATGGGCTTTTATTTTTACACTCTTTTGAAAGATGCTGCAACACTTGGTAACACAGTTAAAAAAAAAACAACAAAGTGTGATGCAATAGAGATAGTGTATTTCACTCTTGCATCATCCTGTAAGTTAACGGTTGGCAAACTTTTCTTTTAAGGGCAAGATAATAAATATTTTAGGGTTTGCAGGCCTTCAGTCTCCGTCTCAGCTGCTGAGCTCTGCCTTTGTACTGGGAAAGCAACCACAGACAAAACATAAAGCAATGGTGTGGGTTTTCGATAAAACTTTATCTCCAACACCAGGCAGTAGGCTGGATTTGGCACCTGTACCATGGCTTGCCCACCCCTGCTCTTTAGCATACTTGAGAAGTAGTTGTTGAATAATGATGAAAATTGTTCTTAGGATGATGGAATAACAGAATGTTTTAAGATAGAGGAAAAAATGCGATTTTTGAAAATCTCATATCTTAGATTTATAAGAGGATCAGATGGACCTATGAAGTCTCTAAGAAAACAGTCATAAAATATTAATCCTAGCAAATAGTAAGAACTGCTCAAAAAAGAAACTAAGAAACTGAAATTGGATCCAGTGGATCCCAGTGGTAATACTGATGACTGATTTATTTTGGAAAGATCGTTATTAAGATACTCATCTCTGTAGATTCTTCCTGACATCAGAATTCTTTTTGTTACTTGGGAGGATTTAGCAGTTAAGGGACACATGTCCATTCCTAAAAGTCAGAGTTACATAAAACCATGGAATAAAAACCACAATGTTATGGGCAGGTGAAGTTAGGGGTACAACACTCAAGAACCTCATCACTAACATATAAAGATAAGAACCTAATAAAATGTAGCCTAGTTTTTATATGTGTTAAATGTTTAAGAAATATTTAACTACTACAATAAATACGACCCTTGACCTTGAAAAAGACCTGAAGTTTCCTTGTCAAGAGGCTATCAGAGGGGCTGTGGTTATGGTAAAGTGGTAGATGGATTATGTGAAATCAGATGGTGTTGTAACACCCTGTGTGGATGGATGGATGGGTGGGTGTGGCATATAACACTTAGTGGATGGAGAGGGTTGTGAGATGTGTTTTGTATATCCCTATGCATCTCATATCAGCTGGGTGCAGTTCTCTACATTCACCTAGTACTTCTCACAGACACAACTGTGCCTAAGCAAATAGGAATTGGTTTTATGTTTGAACTGGTTTCCAGTTTATCAGTTCTCTTGGGACCAATTCATGTTGTCCATGTTATTTG
>ML105138.1:16263-28880 GCA_003697995.1 Taxidea taxus jeffersonii | reverse complement strand
AAAAAAAAAACATTCTTACGAGGTGTAGGACATTTTTGTTGTTTTTTTATAGTATTCCACTCAATAGCTTATACAGAACTTTAAGTTTGGGGGACCTAAAGTTCAGGAATAGTGGGGAAGCAGGGAATAGTCCTGTTATCTTTAGGAATGCATTTGATAAAAGGGTGTCCCCAGTAAATAGAATAGAGTCTGCTAAGACAAATGTCACAGTAACCTATAGAGGAGGAAATATAATTCCACGTGATGAGAAGTGACCAGCTTCTTAAGATACAGCACATGTGGCTTAACGCGCCACCCCAAATAAGTTGATGGTGTGTCAGTAACAGTGTTCTAGAAACGGGCAGTATGTTTGTTCCATAGCTAGAGAATACATAACGGGGAGGACACGACTGAGCCTCTTGTTCTCTTGAGCCATTGGGACAGTGCTCACTGAAGGGCTGGCCTCTGTTTTGAACTCCAGAACCTTGGTAGGACTTTGAACACTCGGGAAGGTAAAGAGCCTGCACAGTTCTGAGCATGTGCTGTGTGCCGGGCAGCGAGCCGTGTGCTTCACACGCGTCCCTCCCTCATCGAAGGGATGCTTGGGAAGAGAAGCAACAGTAGAGTCAACAGACCACGAGGAAAGGTAGAGAAACACTGGATATCTGACCAAGAGAACAGAAGAGTGGGAGGCTAGCTTCATAGCTATGATGTCCATGCAAGCTCAAGGTGAATGTGTCCTTTGTTCTGGAGGGAAAGAAGCAAAGGGGGAACTCTTTAAAAGCCAGCTTAAAGACTAAAACTTACTAAATACCAAAATGACACATCGAACATGAATTCTGAGATTTTTCCTGTGGATGCGATTTAAAAGTAGGTTAGGTAGGGATGCATTTATCTGCCCTGGAGTGGAAGTGGGGGCAATAGCTAGTATATTGGGTCCCTTTCCACTGAATGACGTAATGGATACAGTTCTAATGGCAGAAGCCCCTGTCCCTGGAGAAAGCATCATTCCTTGTTACTTGTTCTGTGTTCACCGCGTCTGTGGCCGACTTCGTGTTCCTGCAGATCCGACTCCAACTTGCCAGTCTCCCAGAAGGCTGTGGAATTTCCAAATAAGCAAGTCTAGTATTCCAATGTGCAGATTTGGGTCTACTTTATTTGTTAAATTTTAATGTTTCTCCCTGGAAAACTCAATATCAAAGGCTCAAACTCTGTCCAAATTCATATGATCTCTGATGTTGCAAAACAAAATTCCTGATTTCTGTGGGCAAAATTTTAACTGTCGAAATTGCAATTATAGGATGCCCTGAAGATTTTTGGTATGTTGCTCTAAGGATGTCTCTTAAATTCTCCTACGCCCAGCCTATTCAATGATGGATTTGTTGGAGCTGGTTTATTGTTGCCATTGTTACTACTGTTGTTTCTAATGAGAGAGAAATTTATGTGAAAAGGAGGGTCAAAATTTAAATTCCTTCCAGTTCTTTTTCTATGCAGTTTTCTAAAGAAAGCTATTTTTTTCCCTCCAACAGCTAAATTTAGAGTTTCAACCTTTCTGCCTGTTGAGTAAATAGCTTTTCATGAATTAGAGCTAAATCCCTTTCCCAGAACATCTTTCTGGAGGAAGAGCATTTTGTCCTGACACAGTGGGTCTTAGGTTCCCTCTGCAACATCCGAAAAACCCCAGAAGCAGTTTCACATGAAGCACATTTGCCTCCTGCCACCGTAATAATTACAGTCACATTTTTGCATTTTCTGCATGGCCTAGCAATGATTTGATTTTTCCTGTGGGCTGCTTAGATTTTTTCCTCTTGTATGATTAATTCCTCTGTGTTTTGAAAAGTCAAGGGATAACAATGGCATACCAACATCTTTGTTGTTTTTCAGCTTTATAAGGAGATTGTCTCTTTACAAAAGGAACACCCAGTGAATTGGCACAAGAACTATGCCATCGCCTGTGAGCGAATGTTACGTCTTCAGGAAAGAGGTGTAGACCCCGAAGTCTTGTTATCGGAAACCATCAGACACTTCCGTCTCTACACCCAGAAAGCACAGAATGATCCACAGCTGCCTGACCTTTTCGTTGCTCTAAAGCACCTAAGAAAAGAACTGCAAAGTCTGAGAAGTAGGAAAAATGTCTAAGGCAGCAGGATGTGAAAAAAGCTGCTCATCGTTCAGCTTCCAGAATTCCAAAGTCCAAAAGTTTTTCCTCTAGGAAAAAAAACTAAAACAAAATTTTTAAAGATTGAAGACATTCATGTCCCAGATCTAGTACAACAGTACTGTTTAGTGGGGTGTTTGAATGACTGTGATGTGCTATGTGTGCAAATTCTGTGTATCAGTTAGCGTTTCAGTGAGAATCTTCCAGAAAACCTTCCTACTTCCGCAGTCTCTTGCCTAATGACTTTGCTTGATTAGATGCTAGAAGAGAATGGGCTATTTTCACATACTTTAAATATCGATTGTGAGTCTTCTATTGGGATCAGTTTTAAAAATTGCTTATTGCTTATTGGGATCAGTTTTGAAGATTAAATTCATAAAATAGTAATACCAGACCAAAGACACATTTTTTGTTTCCCAAAAGCGATATCTTTTTTAAAGAGGGAACTTTGCTCTGCTTCAAGTTAAAAGTCCTTTTTTTTTTTTTTTCCCGAGTAGCTATGGTTGTTACATAATCTCACACTTCAAGCTAAACACCAACCCAGTGAACATTCTGAAAAACGTTGGGAATTTTATTGTCTTTGATAATTCTCTGAAATCATTAAAAAATAAAGCTAATTTGTTTGCTTTCTTTCAGTTGCATAAAGTGGCAAATAAAAGGATTTTGTATTTCCTTAGTTAATTTTATATTTATGTTTTACTTCTGTTTGGGCTTGTAAATCCAGGCCCAATAATTAGTAGGCTCCTGCTGCCAAAATGCAAAAAAAAAAAAAAAAGGAGAAAAAGGCGGGGATCGGGGGGCGGGGGGTTGGGGAAGTGGTTCAATAAATTCATTTCTGTTACAAGCATCTTTTATACATATTACTAAAGAGAACATAGTAAGAAATGCAAATAATAGTTCTTTATTTTATTATGACAGTTAATTAATAGCAACCTGTTTTAATGAATAAAGTCACTCCGAGTCCTTCAGCATTTCCTAAGTAGAGGCCAGAATCTGTAGGGATTCTTTTCCCCCCAATTGTATAGCTCCTAGACTCCAAGCGCTATATAGGCCCCTGTATAGAAATGCTCACTAATGAAGAGGGAGGGCTAGAAGCTTGTCTGCATTCAAAGATCACTGGTGAGTCATTCAGCAAGAAAAGGCCCCTTACCAGGAATAGTCACAGTTCCGTGGCATTGTACTAGCAAAAGGGTCTGATCAAAGGTCTCCCGTGGAGCTTGCATGGTTCCCTTTCATACTACGACCATAATTAAAACCACTAATTCTCTTTTAAAATGCTGCAGGATGCCATGTAGGCATCTGTCTGGAGTGTCCTTTGTGATGTCATAAGCTGTTAAGGACCAGTGCCGAGGGCTTTTGAGTGAAATGCCAGTCATGAAGGTGCTTCAAGACAAGGGTGCCTCTCAAAGCTTGACAGGGCCTTGACTGCACAATTCGAGCTGAATTTGCCCCTTGTCAGCTGCCAGTAAATAAATCTCAAAGGGGGAAAAGCTGAAGTTTCATTACCTGATCCATGGGGCTTTGTTGGTTTTGGCATCACACGGGGGAAGCTCTTGCCCCTCCATTCTCTGGATTTGAAGATGTCCATTGGAGCCTGCAGTGCCTGGACAGGGTTCAGAGCGGAACCTTTTGAAGAGTGTCAATAGTTGTAACAGTTCAGCTGTTAGGAAGACAAATAAATGGAGGAGCTCATTAATCCGCTTTTGGCTCTCGGTGCCTTTTGCCCTTTTATCACAGCCTTATTAGGCTCCTACTCATCTTGAACCAGAAAAAAATGAATTGGAGTTGTTGAGTACTAATTGGCAAAGACTTTTCATCATGGGCCAAGAACTTTCACTGACTTGAAAGTAACTTCTCCACAGGGAAGGACCAAAAACCTGGTTTACCTTAAAACAAAAACCTGTTGGATGCGGCATGGTGTAAAAATGGACGGAAGCCCTGAGAAATCGTCTAAGTTTATCCGTTTGAAAGAAATCGTGTGCAATTCGGATTTCCACTTTTCTTCAAGAGGAAAAGTACGATCAGATTCAAATGAACTTTCCCTGGCCAGGCGTTGTTTTTTTCGGTTCAGGAAAGAGATGGTGCGCACGGTGAGGTGAGGGAGTATTGGGAGATCCATGGGCATCTGTCCACACGTGGTGTCAGAAGGACCTCACGGAAGGCAACGTTGCCTGCTGGTGGCCTTAAGGATGGCAAATGGCGGCCTCTTTCTGAGGATATCTGCCTAGTACATCTGTGTCTCTGCGGAGGCGCTCCATCCATCCGTCTGGATGGACTTCCGGTTCTGACTGTGGTCGCATGGTGCATAGATTGTTCTGTCCGGTATTTTGTGTGGCAGTGGCTTTGGACCACTCTCTCTTGAAGAAAGCAATGTTATCTATGTGATGGCCCAAAGTAGATAGGGTCATAATCATTTAAATTGCTAAAAACCCTCAGTACCTGCAAAAAACAGCAAGCTGAGCTGAGACTTGGGCATGTTGGGCTTGTTCCCAGATCAACTCTTCTGAAGCATTCTCTCCTTTCTCTTGTGCTCGGTTAAACAAGTTGCTTTCTTTTTCTTGCTCTTCCTTTTCCTTGGCTGGTGCACAAGCACCACAAAACCTGACAGAAGGGGTCTCCTTTAGTCTAACCCCCTGACATGGAAGAGCATGCGAAGGAGGTGACTTCTCATGCAGGATTTGGCCAGGATTCTCCTAGCAGTGTTCCCGGAGTGCCATGGGTTGGCAGGATGACAGGAACCCCACAAGGCCAACTTCTGCCTGGACTTTGGCCTGAGAGGCCTTCATTTGCCATTCTTAAGGCCATCAGTAGGCAATCTTGCTTTCTGTGGGAGCCAGCAAAATCGCCTGCCTCTCCCGGCACTGCGGTGCCCTCCTGCCTGGCCCCAAGGCTGGCGCACAGCCGAGGGCATGCAGGCAGGGGACAGCGGCTCCATGCCCTCTAACCCCCCACACCCAGCCGCACACGAGCTGGGCTCCGTTCTTACTGTTGACTCCTCTTTTCTTTGTGTTTTTCAGAGGCCCCATTTCTTAAAAAGTGTTTTTGTCCTATGACCCAAAATAAAGCCAAAATGGAAGGGCAACAATTACTAGTATACTTTCTTGAGATCATCTAATAGACATTGTGAAGTGTTATCTCTGTCCATCTTCCTAGTATTTTCTGATGATAGAACCATTGTTTCCTTAGCCTTTATGATACCTAAACAAAGCCCATTTTGATTGAGTGTTACAGTGATTTTTTGATACCCAGCTGATTTCTTTAAGTCATCAGGCTAGGACATATGAAGACTGGTTTTTAAATTTATATTTTAAAGGTTAAACAATGGGAATCCTTAATCACAGTTCCCATCAGTATCCCTTGGAATTTAGAAATGTTAATACTTTTAGTATTCAGAAAGAAGAGTTTTAATATCAAAGGTTGAAGAAAAAAATGGATCCTGTTACAGCAAATCTTTTTACTCTGTTTTAATGCTGGTATATTTTGTAAATGCACCAACATAGAGTATTACTGGTCTCAGTGGCTCCAAGTCCTGTGGTTAGGTGAAGAAAAGAAATTGGAGCCCAGGAAAAGATTCACACTACTTTATTCATCCTCCTATTTTGTTGTGGATGCAGAATCATTCTAGAGCTTATACTCACAAACAAATAAGGAACGTTTCCAGGGATTCTGGGAACATCTAAAGGCCAAGATCTTGGCACAGCGTTACCGAGCAAACAGGGAGCTACAGCTTTAGCAGCGATCATATTCGATGAAGACGTCATTGTCAGTACCCTCGAAAGGTCTGTTTGATTTGGATCAGCATAGGACAGTGCAAAAAAAGCCTCAGGAATAACACAATGTGCTTACCTGGATATAGGAAAGCAAACTAATAGGAATATATCTTGAGAAAGGGATTTTTCTGAAAAAAATTCTGATTTGATCTTCAACACTGTAATGTACACTTGGTGGAAAGATATATACGGAAAGGTTAGCTTAGGTCATAGTACAAAAAGAAAAAAGTTGGGGGTGGAGAGGTGGGTAGAGGTTCCCAAACAATAGATGATAATAAAATAATAAAAAATAATTGCAGAAGACCACAATGGAGTCCCCTGGATCTTTTCCTTAAATCCCAGGTGTTACTGGTTGGGGTTAATTTTCAGTGACATAAGTATGGTGGTGATTTCAGAAAAGTCGAGTCAATAAGGTAGAGAAACTTATAAGATGTGGATCAAACACAAAGGCAGATAACTGGCCCGAGTTTCCATCCCAGGGATGGAGCTTCTCCAGCTCCCCAGTAGTCTTGCCTCATCCATAGTTGCCATTGGGCGTGGAGGATGTTAAATAACATTCTAATGAAAGGTAGATAGAAATCCAAATCTGAGATTTAACCCTCTCATAACTTCAGTTGTTGTAAATCTGTGTAAATAATATCAGGGGACAGAAATACAATAGGTGGAGTATAATCTCTCTGTATTCTAGATTACAAATGGACATTATGTCCTGTTTTTGAAAATATGCACACCACAATCATCATCTATGTAGAAGTGTTACCTAAAAAGAGGTAATTTTGTAATGACCTTTTAAAGAAGATATTTTGGGGACACCTGGGTGGCTCAGTTGGTTAAGCGGCTGCCTTCAGCTCAGGTCATGATCCCAGCGTCCTGGGATCGAGTCCCACATCAGGCTCCTTGCTCAGCAGGGAGCCTGCTTCTCCCTCTGCCTCTGCCTACCTCTCTGTCTGCCTGTGCTCGCTCTCTCTCTAATGAATAAATAAAATCTTAAAAAAAAAAATTTTTTTTTTTTTTTAAAGAAGATATTTTGAATTTCTCTCATCTCAATGAAATAATCCCAGGATGGTGGAACCATCAGAAATACCCTTCCTACCTGTGGTTGTTGCTTGTTATGGGAAAGTGCAAGCCATTGAACCCAAAAGAGAACACGGCTTGGGAAGTAAGACCCAGTTTTCTCATCATGGGCTTATGGTGGGATGGGACCTACATGGGTCATCTGGTACCCTAGATCCTTGAGTATCGTTCGAGACCCAGGAAATCCCAGGGATACCCTGGCATGCCAGGATGTGAACTCAAAACCATCTGGGATCTGAGGACAGGGTAAAAGATGCAAGGACTAGAATCTTCTTGCAGTATCGCCCCTCAAAATAGGTTTCAGAAGTGGAAGGAAAACATTATATAACTCTATCTTTTATTAACAGTGCTTTTAAAAGTTACTATACAAAAAGCAAAGTCTCTTTTAAAATACTTGAGCATGGGGCGCCTGGGTGGCTCAGTGGGTTAAAGCCTCTGCCTTTGGCTCAGGTCATGATCCCGGGGTCCTGGGATCGAGCCCCACATTGGGCTCTCTGCTCATTGGGGAGCCTACTTCCTCCTCTCTCTCTCTGCCTGTCTCTCTGCCTATTTGTGATCTCTGTCTGTCAAATAAAAATAAAAAAAAAAATTAAAATACTTGAGCAAGGGCCCCTGGGTGGCTGGCTCAGTTGGTTAATCATCGGACTTCAGCTCAGGTCATGATCTGGGGGTGAAGGGATTGAGCCCCGCATTGGGCTCCCCGCTCAGTGGGGAGTCTGCTTGTCCCTCTGACTTTCCCCGCACTTGTGCTCTCTCACCCTCTCTCAAATAAATAAATAAATAAACTCTTTTAAAAAAATACTCTTAACAAAAGCTACAGAAACTTTAAAAGAGGTTGTTTACAAATGGAAGACGATTCATTTATCAAAACACCAGGGTTCCTGTGACTGGAGAGTTAAAAGCCAGTCTAACAGATGAGAGGAAGTTTCAAAAAGTTTTGTTTATAAAAGAGTGAAAACCCAAAGTTCAATTATGCAGCACTTAAAACGGGAAGTTCACTGATGGAAAGCACTTGTACTTAGCAGTTGTTTTTAGTAGTGCGTCATAATTTGTTTGCTACAATTAGAATACATTCCTCCAATATTCCTTCAGCTGTGTATCTACCTAGTGTTTATGTTTTTCTTTCAGTGATCAGAATTTTTTTTTAAGATTTTTTAAAATTTATTTACTTGAGAGGGAGGGAGCAGGAGACAGCACAGAGGGCAAGGGAGAAGCAGACTCCCCATTGAGCAGGCTGCCCCACACTATAGGGAACTTGATGGATCCCAGGTGTCCAGGATCACCACCTGAGCCGAAGGCAGACACTTACCCCACTGAGCCACCCAGGCACCCCTCAGTGACTAGAATTCTACGCAGTCACCTGCATTCTCCTTGAGGCCATTCCACAGCATACCGGGCTGTGCCTCCTTATGGCGTTTGTCAGCCTGGGTCATGGCGTCAATTTAGTGGAAATTGGGACCATCTTTTTCTTAATGAAATCGAATAAAAATATGATGATGCATCCAAGGTAACAGGGGTCCGTGTTCTTTCATGAAACTTTTAGTTTCATTCCTTACCTATGGGTGTGTGGTTACATGTGTAATAGACGTATCAGGCTATGTATTGAGAGTGTGTGTGTGTAAAAAGCACTTGCATATACATATATACATGTATGCTAACTAGGTCATAATATAAAATGTATTTGTTATTGTGGTTCACAGAAAAGAATACCTTGGAAAGCCACCGGCTGAGGAGGATTTATCCAACTTTGTTGGATGTGAATGCCAAAAAGTTAGTGAGAGATCATCTAGTATAACCAGCACGACAAATTCAGTTTCTTGAATGAGGGAACGGGCCTGCACTCAGTAAGCGACTTGATTTACTTCACACAGCCAGGTTGTAGCGGAGCTGGGACCAGAGCAGGAGCTGTTTGGCTCAGTAAATGTGATTTCCATCACAGCTAAATAAAACCAGCTAAATAACGTCCACTTTGTGTCACGTTAAAGATCCCAAATAATGCGGCCATATGAAAATGATGATAGACTTTTCTAGATGTTGATAGTATCTAAAACTGAGAACTATGTTGTAGGGTATTGTTTAAAAGCCATAGACTGACCTGCTTTCTTCCCCTTCTCCAAACCTCTGGGATATAATTTCTTTTTTTTCCCTTCCCTTTTAGACAGAGCCTGTATCCTTAGCCTTTGGCAGAGAATTTCCCTACCCATTCTGGGTTTAGGAACATATATCCAAATCAAAATGCTGTAAATGTGATAAGAAAAAGTCACTTTGAAACCTTGGAGCTTGTTAGCATAGATTATATTCCAGCTGAATCAACTACTGGAAGCTCCATTCAAAAAATGTTGCACTAATTTATATTACTTAACCCTTCTGAGCGGGGTTCATAACAGTATTTCTGTGTTTTGCAGAAGGAAATATGTCCCAGCTCCACTGGAATGTTCACTGAGTTGGGGATTCGACTTCTGTTCCCAGAAACCAAGGCCATCTAGAGCTAGTGTTCATGATCGTTCTGTTTGCTTCAGCCACTCTATTAAATTTTTTTAAGTGTCCAAAAAGGCAGATTCCTCTTCAGAGACCTAAATGTCTGGTTTCCTAGTTGTGAACATTACCAATCCAGTGTTTAGGTAATAGTGATTTCTTTCCAAATTTGGCTCTTGAGTCATATGTGTGATTTGTAAAAATATAGAACAGTGGTGCTATCAGTAACTATTATGGTTATTGATAAAGCAACTAATTCCATTTAGTAGCCATTGATTGGCTTCCGTGATCTGAAATCCCCCTAAATATCTTATGTTTCCTGGCAGAGTTGGAAGTGGTTTGGCCCTTCATTTTTGGGAAGCAAATATGTCTGGTGCCCTTGAGACAAAGACCACATGAGCCACACTGAAGAACTCTGGACTAAAGGTAAAAGGTAAAACCCATTTTGAAGGGTTAGCATTTATGTGACAGTACTTTTCTCCTCCTCCACATCCACTGTGGACAGTCAGTTGATCTCAGATCCTGAACCTGTTGACTGTCACGAGCCAATAACAAGGTAATGTGTGAACAAAGCAAAATGTGTGAACCTACGGAAGAATCAAGCAAAACTAGAACCTGGTTTTAAAGCAATTTCTTGAAATTTTGGTAAGAAACAAAAACCTTCGTCTCATCCCTGAAAGTGCCCATCACAGAGCCGCAGTCTCCCGCAGGAAGTCACCACGGTCCCCTGCGATGGGCAGGGCCCCTCCCGTGCAGATTGCCTTGGTGGAGAAGAACACGCGAGGATGTATACCTCCTGGGCTCATTTTGTCCCTAGAAGAGCAAAGAGCAGGAACTTAGTCCTTCCCAACTCTTCCATTCACTCTCCCAGGTTCCAAGCTGTTCCAGAAAGCATGGGCCTTTTGTGGATTGCACTAGAAGCGCTTTGTAGTTTTGGGATCAGAGCTAGACTCCCAGCTCTGCCGTTTACTAGCTGGCTAACGTGGAGCAAGTGTCTCTGTGCCCTGATTTCCTTTTCTGTAGAATGGAGATAGAAGAGATTCACTGATGATATGTCCGTAAGGATGAAGGGGTTGCTTTGTATAAAGTACTCATGGGCTTTATACCAGCTGCTCACAGGGCCAGCTGTTTCCATTAACATGCCAGTAAAACCAGCTTTCATCCATTTTATACACCGGAGTAAAATAAGTCTAAAGAGCCCCCTGCTGCCTGCTCCCTTGCCTCTCTCTCCTATATTTAAAAAAGGCCTCCCTTTTTATCTGGAAAACTTAAATAGTTCAATTTAGATGATAATGGTTAATTATTAATTGAATGATAAATAACTTATGTATCTAACTTCTATGGAAAACTGGCAGTTATAAGAGAGTAACCAAGAAGCACTGAGAGATGAAGAGTCAAAAGCAGTCCCATTCATGAGGAAAGCATCCGAGCGCACACATTAGGACGAGCGATCCCATGTGACCCCAGTACCATGCTGGTCCTTCCCTCTTCCTGTTGGCTTCCCCAAAGCATGGTCCACCTGGAAGGAAACTTCAACGTCACTACCTTCTCGCCTCAGACTTAGATTTTGCCATCTCTACGTTGGATCTGGATCTGATTCTACTTTCCCCCAAACAGCCTGGATTCTTTTTTTTTTTCTTTTTTTTTTATTATTTAAGCTTTTTTAATTTAAACATATAATGTAACCCCACCCCCCTCTCCCAAACCCTCTCCCCCCCCACCCCCCTCAGTTTGTTTTATGACATTAAGAGTCTCTTTTGGTTTGTCTCCCTCCCGATCCCATCTTGTTTCATGTTTTCTTTTCCTACCACCTTAGCCCCCACCCCCATTGCATCTCCACTTCCTCATATCAGGGAGATCATGTGATAGTTGTCTTTCTCCAGTTGACTTATTTCGCTAAGCATAATACGCTCTAGTTCCATCCATGTCGTCGCAAATGGTAAGATTTCATTTCTGTTGATGACCAGCCTGGATTCTATTGGTCCGGAAAACCTCTCCTGTTCTCCGGAATAGTCTCCTTGACACAGCTTCTCAGAGCACTGAGAGGACTGGCATGGGGCAGAAGGCTTGGAGTCGTGAACTCGGGACCGCTGCTGGGCTTTCGAAACCACATTTGGGCCAGAGTCATGGGTGTCCCGGTGGGGATGAGTGGGGTGCCCGTCAGTATGTTCTGCAGATGAGTACTGCACCCACTCACCTATTTTTTTCCTCACTGATTTCATCAAAACCTTTTCTGAGTCCCTACAATGGGCCAGGCCTGGGTTGTGGTTTTTGGGGGGAGAGGGGGAACTAGACAGACAAGGGCCTGTCCCCTGTGGAGCTTCTGTCTGTAGAAGGGGAGAAAGCCAAAATGAAAACCTTACAGATCTGCCCAAGGGTCCTTTTTCACCACCGCTGCTACTCTCTCACCCCACCGAGGGTAACCCACCTGTGTCTTCACTGTTACTAATGCTGATGGGAAACTTTACCACCACTCCCTCATACAAATGAACAAGCTCCCACCCAGGCAGAGGTGTGCATCTCATCCTCAGGTTATCTACAGCCCTGCTGAGCCCACAGAGGGCTGCGCTGGACCCACTGCCACGTGATCCTCCTCTGCCCATGACCCCTCTTCCCCACCATCATCCACGATCCTCTGCCTTCCCTGGTCACTCCTCATCCTGCAGAGCTCAGTGGCACCAGATTAAAAAAAGCACGAGTGCTGGGCTGCCTGGCTGACTTGATAGTGTGCGACTTTTGATCTCAGGGTTACAAGTTTGAGCCGCGTGTAGGGTGTCTATACTTCAAAAACAAAACAAACCCCACAGTGCTGTCTGCCAATAGCAAAGAAATGTTCTCACTTCTCCCTTTGTCACCCATAGTAACAGAGAAAGGAGAGACAGGTGTGAGAAGCCTGTCACGTGCTCTCTTGGGCTCGTGCTTACCTCCCCTGAGACTCAGCACTCTGGCTCCAGAGGCAGACTGGTTCTTTCAGGCCTTCCACACGTGCCCTCGCTTTGCTCCACTGCAGGAGAGGACGAGGTCCCACTTCTACAGAGCAGTGAGAAGAAATCAGCACTTCTGTAATATTCTTGCCCAAAACGTATAACCTCACCTTCCTTGTGAGAAACACCACATAAACCCAAACGGAGGGGGACGCCTGGGTGGCTCAGTTGGTTAAG
>ML105138.1:0-14519 GCA_003697995.1 Taxidea taxus jeffersonii | reverse complement strand
CACCCCAAAATATTCCACCAAAGGTAAGTCCTTGTAGCGAAATAATTTTGGCTGGATGGAATATTAAACCTGCTACTATAAATTTCACGCCTTGCATTCCTAAAGCAGATGCAGTGTGATGATGCCAAAAATTAATTGGAAATCATGCGACTTGCCTTGTGTACTCTATCCAGTAGAGGGCATAGCAGATAAGCGTTGTGTGCGTTGGTGACTTAGCGACTGATAAGGCTTGTTTGTAATTGCTTCTGTAAAGATATGTAGCAACATGCTTGGATGCTTATTTACATTTAGGAATGTGGTTCAGAATAGGAGGTTTAGATTTATAACTTTGTTTTTGTCTGTCAATACATGGGAGACTTTTGGTCGTTGCGAGCATTATATTTACAAATGGGCAATGTTAAATTGCTGGATTTAATTGTTACAGTACAGTGAATTATTCTATTATTTCTTACTTTTTTTATCCTAAGGAAAATTCAAACTTTCCAGGCTTTAGGGCAGGATAAAATGGCTCTGAGCATGTCAGCGTCTCAAGAGCACATTATTTTCTTATTGGATTGCATTAACTTTACAGATGGAAATTTGAAGGAGAATTAGAAGGCTTAGGGATGGGAAATTTGGAGAAGAAAAGAATAATGTCTTAAGATTTCTGGAGGGGTTAACTGGTAAGTCATTTTGAAAGCTGCTGATGCTAATTCTCATAGCAAGAGACATAGCAGACCCTAAAATTATCAGGAACGAGGCACAGAATCGCTAAGAAGGAAGAGAATCTTGTGTCACACTCAGAATTGCCGAAGGATTATTCAGGTTTCCTCTTCTCCCTTGTTCTCAATGCCTGTTATAACTGGCACAGATTTTTCTTGGGTAGACTAATGGGGCAATGTTCCACGATGGGGGCAGAGAGTGTTAGTTTAAAACTCAAGCAGCCTTCTGCCTCACATGCACATACTGCGACCCGAAAGCACAACAACATGACATACGTTAACAAACACTCGCCACAAGCACCATACCCTGCAGCTGAAAGGAAGGCCGTGGGAATGAAGCTCAGCATCACGGAAGCTGGCACAACATGGCGCTAATCGGAAGGGCGTGGATCCACCTCCTGCAGGCGAATCAATGATCTCCGGAAGCGTGGCCAAGAGCGGGCAAGTGCCTGCAGCCTGCCCACAGGCGTGATCTGACCCACCCATGACCGGGCACCAGCTGGTGATTCTGGAATCCTGGTTGCTCCCCACCACAGACTTCTCCCTCTGGAACTCTTCCCCACCATTTTGGAGGTTCCCACACCCCACACCACCCTCACCACCCCCAGAGCAGAGGCGCTCCACGGGGAAAATGGGCTGAGCAAGAAACCCACCAGAGAGCGGGTCCCTGGAAGGGAAACCAGGAGTGTGGGCTTAAGGGTGGCGGGAAACTTGCTGTGTGCCCTTTTTAGCTGTAAATTTTGTACCTTGAGCAAGTATTGCCTAATATTAAAATTGTAGTGAAATGGAACCAACATCTACAGGTATGGAGAGACTTGCCCATTCCTAGACCTGTGCTTGTTGTCAGCCTCTCCCCCTACCTTGGGAACTAGTTTCTCCTTCTTGTGCTTTTCATATAGGAATACTGGCCCATTCTCCCAGGCATGTGCTCTACGGCAGATCTTGTCATCATGTCTCCCTTGAAACTTTGGTGTGTCGTTTATATCACAAGGCTTCTTTGCAAATGGAGTCCCCTGTGTGTGTGCATGCGTGTGTGTGTGTGTGTGTGTGTGTGTGTATCTTGTGCGAAAAGATGGTGACACTGAAGGATTCCTACAAGAGAGCAGGGAAGGACAGAGAGACAACAGGGAAATAAGGGGGAGGACATTGGTCATTAGAAAGGTTGTGGCAGAAAAATTAGACCTGCAGGCTCATCAGTTTATGGTTGAGTTTTAGGACAAGTTCAAGTTAATGTGAAGGTTAGTGTCTCCAGAGCTCTGCCTCCCATCTATGCCTCAAAATCCTATTGGTGGTACTGTCACAAAAAGTCCTAGGCATACCCCAAATGGCAAGAGCCCTAATTTGGCTCCTCTGTAGCTGCAGCTGCCAATAAAAGACCTAAATCTTGCCTTTCAGATAGCTGCTTCTCCTGCCTTGAGATCTTTCTAATCAGAAACTATATTTAATATTGCAAATAAGTACTTCCATGGTATATGATTCAGGTTCCTGTTGGAAAAGACAGAATTCATACCAGCTAGGGAGGCAAGAAAGGGACCATTCCAAGGCACTAAACGGCTCTCAGGATTGCAGGGAGATCTGAAGAGACAGGCTCATTAACCTTCCAGAATGACCTCAGCACCGCTCTGCAGAACCTGACCACCATCAGAGCTAAATACAGCCTTCTACAACCAGGAAGCTCTGTCAAAATTGGAAGCGACTGCTCCTGCCTTCAACTCCAGAACCTCAGCATCACTGTCATCCTCGGGACGCCACGTGGTCAGGAGGTCCCTGCACTGGCTCCATCCAGAGCCACCCAAGGGTCCACTGGAATCCCTGCCTGCAAATCGCCGGCCCACCACACTCACAAAGCTAGTGATCAGACACAGGAAAACTGAATCTACATGACTGAGCTTGCCAGCAAAATGAACAGAAATGAGAGCTATGTCTCAGTCCTGCCTTACAAATCCCATGGAGTGCATCTGAGTGGGCTGAGCCATGCTCACATCTGAAACTCCAGCTGCAAGGCACCTGGGAAATGCAGTTTTCATTGCCCAGGCTCTACAGTACAGAAAGCCTTCTAGAAGGTAGTGGAGTAAATGTGGAACATTAACACAGTGTTTTTGCTATACTTCAAATGCTTACAGAGATGAATACGTGCTTTTTTTTAAAAGAAGTTTATTTATAAACTATACGCAAGAACAAATAGGTTTTTTTAACCAAAAAATGTGCATTCAGAAATGGACAAATTAGTAATATAGGATTGTTCCACCTGGAATTTACAGGTACTGAGTCAACACAGAAAGGGCAGGGGAGGGTGGGAATTACTTTATTTCCTCTGTCGTAGCAGTAGAGGAATTAGCAAAGATCATTGTGTTGTGTCTCTTCCTCTGATCAGGACCTGATTAGAACATAGAGCAGAAGGACAAGAGGCAACTGATTTTACCCACTAATGACAGGGAAGCTTGTGGGAACTTTCTTGCTCTGAAGACTAGAAGTGAGAAAGGGAACAACTACATCATTAATGGAATGGGGAAAGATACAAAGCGGTCATGGCCATTTGTAGGAACTGGATGTGCATGCATGAGCAATGAATCATGCTTCCAGAAAGCACCAAGAGCCTGCCCACAGAAAAGCAACACAAAACAGAAATGGGAGCCCCTTCTACTTTCCATTGTCCCTTGAGAAGCCATGTTAGGACAACATGGATGTGAGCGGAAGTCCATCCGCTCACAACGTCACAACGTTGCTGGAAGGCAGTGTGGGAAGTGCCCCTCACGTGTCAGAACTGGGACAGTGCTACAGGAAAAGAACAGCCTAAAGAAAGAATTTCTGGGAACCCGAAGTCAAATGACCAAGAGACTACAGTACATACACCACTCCAAGCCTTCGGAAGCTAGAAGGCCACTTATAAAGAAAAGCATAACCTACAACCAAATAAAAGAGACCAAGGATTGCAGAAGAGACAGGAGGTGGACGGGAGCAGCAGAGATTAATTATCCTGGGGCGGGGGGAACCTCACAAAGCTTCATGCAATTTAAGATGGTCAGTTACAAGTCCACCTGAGGACCAGAGCGTGCGTGAACAGGCAGCAGTGTCCCGATGGCCACACAGAATGGGATTCCTGATGTCACCAGTGCAAAGGCATTGTGTCTAGAGGGAAAGCAGGATCCACTGTTCTAAAGCTCTGAGTTAGGGCGCCTGGGTGGCGCAGTCAGTTAACTATCTGCCTTCAGCTCCAGTCATGATGTTAAGGAGTCCACTTCTCTCTCGGCCCCTCCCCCTGCTCACACTCCCCCAACCCCAAATAAATAAATAAAATCTTTAGGGGAAAAAAGCTCTGAATTACTTATGACCTTCAGCATGGACATGAACTGTTTTACTTATTTAACAGGTGTAGGTTTTTTTCTTTTGGGGGTTTTTTGAGCACCCGCTATATGTCAAATAATATGAAAAACAAAGGTATGGTCCATTAAGGGGTTTATAGTTTTAGAGGGCCGTGGGTCAGCAGAGAAGCAATTACATTACAACAGGGTAACTGCTCTAGTAAGGGAAGCATAGAGGATTATGCAGAATCCTGAGAGGGAAGAGGGGAGAGGGGACTGGGAGGAGAGCTAGCAGGCAGAGGAGGGGAAGGGCTTGTGCAGCAGGAGGGAGAGAGTATTGCTGGAAGAGGAAAGAGCAAGTGCGAAGCCTTGGAGGGAAAAGGGAGAATGGTGCCTTTAAGGATCCTAAAAGAATTCTGGGTGGTTGAGAGGTGGAATTGGAAGTGGAAGAGGAAAGAAAGGAAGCTGGGAGGCAGTGTGATGGACCGGCTCATATGGGGTCTTAGGAGCCCCATTCAAGAGTTTGGGTTATATCTTGAGGGCAAAGGAACTCTCTGGAAAGTTGCAGACAGCGGTGGGATGCTTTGTGAGTTCGATGACAGCGGTGGAGGGACTAGCCTGGAAGCAGAGCCAGGGTGAGCAGAAGAGAAGCCCATGGGAGGTGGCTGCCATCAAGCAGGGGTGCCGACCTGATAGGGCTGGGTGGCCGCGGGCGTGAAGGAAATGGGCCTGTCCTGGAGACCCACAAGTCCCCCAGCCCCCCCATGCGCGTGGTCTCTCACCCTCAACACAAACAAATTCTGTGCTGGCCACCTTCTCAAGGACTCCTGTCCTGTGGGCCTCTGCTGCATCGCTGGTGTCTCATTCCTTCTCTGTCTCTGTCTCTCTCTCCCTTTCTCCTCTTTCCGTGATCCAGCTCTGCCTTTCCCTCCAAGCTCCCTCCTCTGGGTCCTTTCATGTTTCAGCCTCACTGGCCCCAGCTGTTCCAAGCCCTTTCCTCCCCGAGGGCCTGTGTGAAAACCACTCCACCTGCCTGCAAAAGACCTTGCCATTTGCACCAGGTTGAATAGTGGCTCCCAAATAATCAGGTTCACCCAGAACCTCAGAATGTGACCATCCTTGGAAGTAGGATCTTTGTAAATGTAATTAAGATGAGACCATACTGGATTCTTTTTTTTTTTTTTAACTTTTTTTTTTTAAAGATTTTATTTATTTGTTTGACAGAGATCACAAGTAGGCAGAGAGGCAGACAGAGAGAGGTGGGGAGGCAGGCTCCCCACCGAGCAGAGAGCCCCATGTTGGGCTCGATCCCAGGACCCTGGGATCATGACCTGAGCCGAAGGGAGAGGCTTAACCCACTGAGCCACCCAGGTGCCCCAACAGGGGTCCTTATAAGAAGAGGAGAGAACACACAAAGTTACGGACCCAGAGCAAAAGCGGCCATGTGATGACGGAGGCAGACATTGGAGCAGTATGTCTCCAAGCCAAGGAGCCAAGGAGTGCCTCACAGCTAGGAGGAGGCAAGGGAAGATTCTTCCCAAGAGCGTTCAGAGGGAGCATGGCCCTGCCGACATCTTGATTTCTGACTTCCAGCCTCCAGAACTCTTAAGAACAAAATTCTCTTGTCTTTAGGCACCCTACATATGGTCACTTGCTATTGCAGCCCTAGGAAATGAAGACCCTATTGTCACGCGACCCAGCCCCTCTCAGCTCTGTGTCTTCCTCCAGAGGGCCTCCCTGGCCACCTTATTGAAGATTTCTCCCATGTTTTCTTCTTTGTTGAAACTAGTTCATTTTCTTTATAGCCCTTATCGTGAGAGGAAATCATTTTTTTTGTTTGTTTGTTTTTATTGTCTTTTTCCCACCCCAAGCACCGAGAGGGCAGGGATCATGTCTGTTCACCTCTCTGATACTGGTCTGAAACCTGGTAGGTGTTCAGTAGCATTTGGTAAATGGGGGAAATAATGAATGCAAGGAAGAATGAGGTATTCAGATGCTAGAATGGACAGGACTCGTGACTGGCTAGATGTGAGGGAAAGGGGCAGGGATTCTGGGTTTTGGCTAGAGTCAGGAATCTGGGTGTCCTTCATTGGGTCGCAGAACATGGAAGGAAGAACAAGTTTGGGAAAAGGTAATGAGTTCAATTTTGAGTCTGAAGTGCTACAAAATACTCAAAAGTAGAAGCCAATTAATCGGTATCCCTATTTCTGTCTTCTCCCTCACCCCTCCTCTCACCCCTCCCCTCACCCCATCCCATCACCCCATCCCCATCTATTTGTAATACAACAGCCAGCATGAGCTTTTATTTACTTATTTATTTTTTAAGATTTTACTTCTCTACTTGAGAGAGAGAGAGAGCGCGCGCACAAGTGAGGGGTAGAGGTAGAGGGACAGAGAGAAATAGACTTCCCACTGAGCCAGGAGTCTGATGTGAGGCTCGATCCCAGGACCCTGGGGACCATGACCTGAGCCAAAGGCAGACACTTAACCGACTGAGCCACCCAGGCACCCCTAGCGTGAGCCTTTAAAAACCTGCACAGATGACATCCCTCCTCTGCTCACCACTTTCCAGCAGCTCTAACACACTATTTGTCTTTGTTGTTTATTGTCTGTCTTCCCCTGCTCTAATAAAACAGATGCTCCATGAGGGCAGGGCTGTTCATGTGTTTTGTTCCCTACTCTATATCCAGCACCTACAACAGTGTCTGGCAGCCGGGAGTCCTCAAGAAAAAGTTTGTTGAACGAACGAATAAGATTCCACGAGGAGTCCAGATTTGTGAGTCTGGCCCTCAGGAGTGAGTTCTGGGCTGAAGGGGAGGGTTGGAGGCCATGGGCAGATAGATGATGCATGAAGCCTCCAGAGTGCGTGTGATCTCCCACGGGCAGGGTGGAGAGTCGGAGAAAAAGAGGACCCAGGAAGGAGCCCCAACGAACACGAAATAAGGGCAGAAAAAGTAGCACCCTGGAAGGAGACGAGGAGGCAGCAGCCCGTGAGGCATCAAACGGCTGAGGGGAGAGAGCTGGGCGGGGACAAAGTGGGCCACAGTCAAGTATGGCAGAGAGGAAAGAGTCCAAGATAGGTGGCGTTAGGAGCTGGCAGAGGCAACCCTCCGATTTCAGGGCAGAGGGATGAGGGAGGGACGTTAAGAGGCCGGGATGGACCGCTTTCCAGGAAATCAGACTGAGGAGGAGAAACAGGCAGATTCCCGGAGGAGGGCTAGGGGTCAACAGGGAGGGGTTTTTTTTGTTTTTTGTTTTTAAAGATTTTATTTATTTATGTGACAGACAGGGATCACAAGTAGGTAGGGAGGCAGGCAGAGAGAGAGGAGGAAGCAGATTCTCCATGGAGCAGAGAGCCTAATGCGGGACTCGATCCCAAGACCCTGGGATCACGACCTGAGCCGAAGGCAGAGGCTTTAACCCACTGAGTCACCCAGGTGCCCCAATAGGGAGGTTTTAATGTCATGGTTGGAGAGAGCAGAGCCGGCTTGAGTGCTGATGAGAAGGAGGCAGCCAAGAGAAGCGTGTGCACACCGTTGAGAGACTGAGGCTCCTGACACAGCAGGGAGAACAGGTAGAGAGAGGGACTCATCCTTCTGTGCAGGAGGGGCCGCAGGAAAATGGGCAGCGGCTTACAACAGCAAGGATTTGTTTCTTGCTTACACGTCTGCGATTAGGTTGGAGTTCAGCTGATCTCCGAATTGGATACAGCTGGCTTCGGTTCCCGGCCGTTCAAAGTACCTCTCGTTTCTCTGGGACCAACATGAGATCATGTTCCTCTCATTGGAATGGCCGAAGCCAGCAGAGAAAGTCCAGCCACACAGCTCTTGACAGCACGTCAAGAGGTGGGGGAGCTACGCTCTGCCCTCGTGGCAAGGCTGTGAGTGGGTGGGAGCGGGTGAAGAATGGAGGCAAAGATGTAGCCTGCCAGAGGTGCTAGCGTTGCCATTTTTATTACCACCATCCCATCGGGGCTGCCTGTGGTACATCGCTATAGCTCCCAACCAGCCTCTGAGAGATCCTGCAAGACACCAGGCTCGGCCTCCCCCCATGGCACGGTCACAATGTCCCTCCTCTTTCCAAACCCTGCCTGTAAGAGAAAGCCCAAAGTCCTCTGCCAGGTATCCAAGGCCTCCAAACCCAGCTCTTAAAGGGCCTTCCCATCTCTAGGATGGGCTCTCCACTCTGGCGTCTAATTCTACTCCCCTGCTGCCCCCCCTTCTCAACCGCTTCATCACTTACCTCACGTTCCCTCCTCCACGGTGAGGCTTCCATGATTTCACCCCAAACCAGTCTTCTGAACTCCTATGATTAAATGTCAGTTGAGGGGCAGTGGGTGGCTCAGTGGGTTAAGCCTCTGCCTTCTGCTCAGGTCATGATCTCGGGGTCCTGGGATCGAGCCCCGCATGGGGCTCTCTGCCCAGCGGGGAGCCTGCTTCCTCCTCTCTCTCTGCCTGCTTCTCTGCCTACTTGTGATCTCTATCAAGTAAAATTAAAAAATAAAAAATTTAAATAAAATTTAAATAAAAAATAAAAATAAAAAATTTTAAAAAATGTAAATGTCAGTTGAGTTTGTGGTCCCCTTTTAAAATGTAATTATATAGGACCTTAAACATTGTGACTTGAATTAGGAATACCTTTTGTTTATATATTTACTGGACAAACTTTTGTTTCTCTCAGAGGCCACCTGTCAACCAACGAACGGGGTTGGCCCCACATGGTTGGCCACTGAGTGGAAACCTGGCAGTTTTGCCCCTGAGGGGTTTCCAGCTGAGGTCTAGAAACAGGTGGGTCCACAGGGCAACCACAGTGTAATAAATGCTGCCCTGGGGGTGAGCCTGGGCCGCCAGAGGAGTCCATGGGAGAGCGCCATAGTGGATTTAGAGGAAATGGAAGGCTTTCTAGAGAGCGGAATGATAAGGGGCTAACCAAGCCTAACAAGGGTAAGGTGTCCTGGGTGGGGAGAGCAGCACAGGCAAAGGCAAGGGGATTGAAAGGATGTGGTGTGTCTGGGCAGTAAGTAGGTCTGTGTGCCTCGTAAATGGGCATGGGGGCTGAGTCACAGGGAGATGGGGTGGCATGGTAGGTTAAGGCCACCTGCTGAAGGCTCTTATGTGCCACCCTCAGGAGTTGGAACTTTATAGGGGAGGTGAGGACGGCTTGAGGCCAGAGAAACAGATGTGGAGGGAGTGGAAGGGCCTCCCCTTGACAGCTGTGCTCAGAGTCACTGGAGCTAGGATTTAGCTTCCCACATGACAACCAGGTGCCAACATATAGTGAGAGCCCTGTGCCATTGCATGGCCTGCTTCCCCCATCAGGATGCCTCAGCCCAGACCTGAATGGGGGTCTTGGAGATGATGGAGAAGTTTCCCATTCACAGACAGCCCCTGGATTCCCTGTGTGAACCACATCCCAGCGGACTGAATCGTGACTCCCCAGCTGCTGCAGGCTCTCTTCACACCTGCCCCCGATAGCCTGGGAGTGGAGTAGCCTCTGAAGCCCTGTTAACTTAAAATTGACCTCCACTTTATCCCTGATTTGGAGGGGCTCTTCTCTATGAACTGAAGTTGGCTTTCTTGTACATTGATCGTGGTTTTGCTTCCTGGAGCACATTAGGTGAATCCACTTCTAATAGTACTTAGAATAGAAGTACTTAGAAAAAAAGCTCCTCTTCTAATAGTACTTTCCATATTTTATCAAACACAAGGCCTCCCTCAGTCTTCTCCAGGTTAGACACAACTAATCTCTTCACACTCACGCACCACCCCCCTCTCAAAAAATTGATCTCCACAGGTTCATACTGCCCATCGTGGTCACTTCTGGGGCCATGGGGATTAAAGGTCCATTTTCCTCTGAAAAGGTGGCTTCCAGAAATGAGTCCAAAGCCATAGGTACGAGCTGAGCAGCACAGAGGCTAGGTGGGGGTGAATAGGCCCCTCCCTTTGCTGACGCTGCTTCAGATCAGCAACCCTCAGCTGGACCCGCTGTATCTCTGCTCGGCAGGGAGCCTGCTTCCCCTCTCCCTCTCTACTCTGCCTCTCTGCCTGCTTGTAATCTCTATCTGTCAAATAAATAAATAAAATCTTAATAAATAAATAACAGAGAGCCAGTTTCCATTCCAAACATAATGGACTTATTTCATAGCACCCTTTTGGAGTTTCCTGATTTAGAAAACTGGAGGTATCTTAGCATCAAATAAAGAAAATTCATGAGTTTCAGAGTCAAATAGAATTGGGTTTGAATCCAGACTCTGGCACCTATTATCTATGTGACCTTAGGCAAGTGATGACCTCCGATGAACCTCAGTTTTCTCATCTCTAAAATGGCAATATTGATATCTAGCCCCCAGGACTGTGTGGACATTAAATTTTATAACATAACAGGTGCTTAGTAAATGTTAGCCTCCTTCCCTTGAGCCGTGCTACTCACTGAGCCTTTACTTCTTCGAAGACAGCTCTGAGACACAGGGAATGCACCCTGCCCTGGGCAGGAAGAGCCTTGGATTCTGGTCCTGACTCCTTCGTCATAGCATGAAAGCTATGAATTCTGTTTGACACGGTCTTTATGGCTAATGTGCACATCAGCTACAGTGCAGGTGGAAGTGTCTTTGAAAAGATAAGGACTTAATAAATATTAGAAAATAAAATATTATTTTTATTTGGTCAGCAGATATTTAAAATGCATCTGTTGGGGCACCTGGGTGGCTCAGTGGGTTAAAGCCTCTGCCTTTGGCTCAGGTCACGATCCCGGGGTCCTGGGATCAAGCCCCACATCGAACTCTCTGCTCAGCGGGGAGCCTGCTTCCCTTGCTCTCTCTCTCTCTCTGCCTGCCTCTCTGCCTACTTGTGATCTCTGCCTGTCAAATAAATAAATAAAATCTTTTTAAAAAAATGCATCTGTTGAGGGCCAGACACTATACTAGGCAGAGAGGATGCCGTAGTATGAAATTTCACAATGTCCTCCTCCACCTTACTGAGGTTTTGAGGAGACTGAGTCCAGTGCCTCTATTTATTCATGAGGTTGGAGAATCTCTCAGTCCTTTGCTTTACAGACAGACCCTACTAGATTTAGCTCAGGCTTTTGGGCAGACCCATCTCCAGTCTGAAGTGAACTCCCTACCAGACTACTCTCTGGGCGGTGTGTGATGAAGCCACAAGCAAATGTTAGGAATTCTGTTCTTCTAAAGACCTGAGTTTGAATAGCACCTCCACCATCTTTTAGCAACTTTATCTACATTCCTGAATATCCCTAAGCCTCACTTGCTACCCTGTAGAATGGGCACACCACTCACGTGGAACTGCACAAATGGGTAAAATACCAAGGTGCACAGTTGCTGAATTGTATGACAAGACTTTGTTTAGCTTTGTAAGAAACTGCCAAACTGTGTTCCAAAGTGGCTGTACCATTTTGCATTCCCACCAGTAATGAACGAGAGTTCCTATTGCTCCACATCCTTGCCAGCATTTTATGCTGTCAGTGGTTAGCCACTCTAATAGGTGTGTTAGTGGTAGCTCATTTTAATTTTAATTCTCTGATGGTGTATGATGTTGATCATCTTTTCATATGCTTATTTGCTTTTTGTACACCTTCTTTGGTGAGGTGTCTGTTCAGAACTTTTGCCCATTTTTTAGTCAAGTTGTATGTTTTTTGTTGTTGAGTTTTAAGAGCTCTTTGTATAGTTTGGGTACAAGTCCTTGCAAATTTCTCCCAGTCTGTAGCTTGACTTCTCATTCTCTTAACAATGTCTTTGGCAGAGTAGGAGTTTTTAATTTCAATAAAGTTTAACTTATCAATTTTTTCTTTCATAGTCATGCTTTTGATGACTAAAAAGTCATCCCCCAATCCAAGGTCACCACGGCTGTCTCCTGTGTTTTCTTCTACAAGTTTCACAGTTTTGCATTTTACACTTAGGACAATAATCTATTTTGTGTTAATTTTTGTGAATGGTATAAAGTGTCTAGATTCATTTTTTTGCATGTAGATATCCATTTGTTTTCCTGCATCATTTATTGAAAAGACTATCTTTTCTCCAGTAAATTGCTTCTGCTCCTTTGTCAAAGAAGAATTGATAATATTTGTATGAATCTATTTCTTTGGGTCCATTCTGTTCCATTGATCTATGTGCCTCATCTTTTGCCAATACCATACTGTCTCAATTTACTATAGCTTTATGCTAAGTTTAGAAGTCAAGTAGTACCAGTCCTCCAACTTCATTCTTCTTCAACATTGTGTTGGCTTTTCTGGGTCTTTTGCCTTTCATATAAACTGTATAGTCAGTTTGTTAATATTCACAAAATAACTTGCTGGGATTTTTATTGGAATTGCATTAAGTCTATAGATAAGGTTGGGAAGAACTGACAGCTTAACGATATTGAGTTTTCCTATCCATGAGCATGGACTGTCTCTCCATTGATTTAGATCTTATTTGATTTCTTTTATTGGAGTTATTTTAGTTCCCTTCTTCTAGATCTTGTGCATATTTATTAGATGTATACCTAAATATTTCATTTTTGTGTGCTAATGCAAAGATTGTTTACATTATACTATACTAGATAGGAAGTGAAATCAGTTGCTAAGGAGAGGAATGGTATTGTACATTTATGTTTAAGAAGATTATTCTGCAACAGTGTGGAAGACAGGTTCAGTTTGAGTAAACTTGGAGATAGGAAGACCACTTTGGTGGTTTTTTTTTTTTTTTTTAAACATGTTCAAGTAGAATAAAGACCTAAACTGAGGAAGTGGCAGAAGATATGGGAAATGGTTAGTCTAGCTCAAGAAATAAGGCAAATAGTAAGGATCTTCTTTTCTGGAGGAGGCCAATCAGACAGACCTTCCAACAGCCTTGATCACTATTCACCTAATCTTGATAAGCCAGGGAGGTGACACTGAAAGACCAAATTGGCAGTGTTAGCTGCCTACCTCACATCCATTTATCCCCTGCCTCTTTTCCTGCCTAACACAATACTAATTTTGCTCAAGTACCCTCCTTTCCCACCTGACCAAGTACTACAGGGGAAGCCTACTCTAACACAAACTTGAGGGGTGGCTTAATTGGTCTAAGGGTGACCTCACCCACATCACCAGGACTGGATCAGGAATGGGCATGTGGGCCAATTCTGGCCAGTGAGACAAAAGAGAGAGTCTGCTGAACGGGGTGGGTACAGAGGCTAAAAAACATTTCCTCCATCCTAAGTGAAAACCACAAGAAGAAATAGTCTCTTGATTTGCTCTGAAGGTTGTCCTATCTTTGTGGCTCCCAGAATTTCAATAGCCATATTGCTCTCAGCCGGAAGATGGAGCCAACAGTGAAGATGGTATGGCGTAGAGAGAGCGTCATTGAGCTGCTGACTCAAGGAAACCACATCTCTTCATTGTTTTAGGCAATTTGGGGTGGGATTTCTGGACATCTGAAAGTACCCATCTGTTAAAACTGCCCTTATTCAGCAACTAAGCTGAAGGAAGCTTGCCTGCTATCCACCCATCCCTCTGAGGATGCTAAGTTTTTTCTTAGTATCTGACAGTAAGAGTTTGCCTGCTTGTTTTCTGCTGTACCCCCCACATGACTTAAGAAATATCTAATGAGTCAATGAATGAATGAAATACTCAGGAGCTAAAACTTGAGACATTTGTCTGGCTACTCCGCATTTCCCACTTTGTTTCCTCCCATCAGGATTGAGTTGTGAGTGATGCAAGTATGCCCTTGACAATTGCCAAAGATTATAGTAAGAAATAGCTATATCACAGTTGCCTCTACATTTGCTATATAAAAAGATTGTCAAACACACTGTATGATGCTTTTGGAGTTCCTATGCGAAGTCCCCTCAGATAAACTTAATGCCAGAAAAAAAGCATAACTCTCTTGGAGAATTGTTTTGCTTCCTTCCAGTAGGTTGTATGGACTATCTAACTGGGTATCCTTTTTTGCCCTGGCTGCCAGGAAGCTCAGTACCTAATCTGAAGCTAAATCACAGTGACTCTATTACACCTGACAGTCAATGCTTGCTTCTTTCTCCTTTCTATGGCTTTGCTTTTCTAATTTTAGTTGAATGACCTTACTGTGTTTGCCTTATTGTAAGTTGCTACAAATCCTTTTCAGAGAGAGGTATGTATTAAAAAAAAAAAATTAACAGCTCAATTTTAAAAAGCCATGCAGAGTCTGAGTTGGCACCACTTGCTCTTTGTAATAGCCTGGGAGGGCCCCCAAAGTAGCCTGGTGCTTTATCTTTATAAACACATGTCAGCCAGAGCAGCGGTGCTCACCAGAGATCTCAGGAGACAAGGGCAAAAATCACCAGTCATTTTCTACTGAATGGGTGTCTGGAGGACCATTCAGGCTCCTAGTGGCTGGATTTGGTGGGGCGGATTAACGTGGAGAGCCCTTGGAAAACCAGCATCCACCCTGCCTGCCCTGCCTATTGTTCCAGAGGTGAGTCGCTCTGTCTGATTTGGAAGATGGAATCTCTCTGGTCCCTGGCCCCCAGCCCCTCTGGCTTTGTACAACCCAGGGTCCTGTGTG
>ML105137.1:39811-59190 GCA_003697995.1 Taxidea taxus jeffersonii | reverse complement strand
GGTCCTCCCCTAAAATCAGGACTCTGTAGGCTTAGGGGTGTTGGCAGAGCTGGCCTGAGTGACAATAAATCTGGAACCCAACACAGTGGACAGGTGGAGAGTGAGAGAGAGCTGATGACATGAGTCCCTTGTAAGGTGGGTTGAGTGGACTAAGGAGCTTTAGCAAAAGATAAGACTGTCTCCAGGCTTTTCTCAAGTACCGCTATCCAGAGTTCTCTGCCACATGGCAGCAGCAAAGCCAGAACTAAGGATGTTGCCTTCCTACCCAAGCTGTTTATTCAGGTGGACTTGGGACAACTTAGATTGAGGCATGAAGGTCAGTATGTACAGTTTTCAGACGGACCTAGGCCAAACCAGATCTCGGCTGTCCCTATTTGAGCAAATACACTTGAAGCCTACTTGGGGCTTCTTGGGGGAATTTTATTGCCCTTGAAACTACAAGGCTGACCTTCCAAAGCCCTTGATCCAGAGGCACGTCTTGGCTCTTCCCCCACACCTGCAGGAAGGGACTGCGATAGCACAGCAGCCCACCCCCAAGGGGTATAAATCTAGAATGCCATCTCAGGTGGACCAGGTGGGCCCCCCCCAAGGGGACAAGTCAATAGCTACAGAGCATGTCAGCCAGGGGAGGTTCCCCTGGGGGGCAGGGTCAGGATTGCCAGAGGGACCCCTCAAGTGACTCCCTGACTGGTGGAGAAGAAAGTCTTTTCTGTTCCTGCCCCGTGGGATTTGATCACTGCTGCAGTCATGTCCTTGGATTTTCTTTGTATGCCTGCTCTGAATGGGACTTCTTATTGTAGTCTTCCTGTTCCTACCTGACATTGTCTATTGGTGTAGAGAAGTTGGGGGAGATCTCTTGTTTCTTCAGGTTGTGATACCAATAGAAATGACACTCACCCTGAATGCTTAGCACTCAGGAGCTCCCAGTTTTGAGCTCATCAAAGTATTTGGGGTTTGGGGCTCATCTCCCTCGGAGAAGGTGTGAATGTGTCTAGGTGTGAGAAGACAAGGGCCCAAAAACACTTGGCGGCTGGAGGCACGGATAGCTTCAGGCACTGTTAGACAACACCCTACTGCTAGTTCTTCCCCTTCTTTTAGCTGAGAAGACAATGTTTGTCTGGGCACCTGGCCGGGCTGCTTCCAGCCTCCCTTGCTGCTAGTGTGGCCAAGTGCCTGGATGAAAATGAGCAGCAGAAGTAATATAAAGGACTCTGGGTCAAGCCCTTAAAGGGAAGGGACTTATCTCCCTTCTCCTTCCCCTTCTCCCCACCCTGCTGCTGGAATTTGGTTGTGCTGGAGAACCACTTTGGACTATGCAGTCCAGGAATGGCTGATTCTGTGTCAGAACCCCCAAACCCCCAAACTTTTGTTCTTGAGGCTTTTACAAATTCAGTGACTCTAAGAAAGTATAGAAACCATATACTATAAAAATTACTGATACCAGAAAGCCATAAAAGCAGAAACTTTAGGAAGCTTTGCATCAAGAGTAAAGATTAGAAGACAATAAAGAGATTAGTGCAAATTCACAGTATGAGTGATTAAATTGTTGGTATTAGCAACGCAAGGGTACGCAACTTTTCGGGTGGCCTACACATTAGTGAGGGGAGACCTTCCCCATTCTGACTCTTGCTCTCCTTCCCTCAGTAAAGTTCCTGATAGAATGAGCTGTGGATGCAGAATGTCCTCAGAAGTCTGGGACTATACAGGGCAGGAAAAGCTAAAGACATCCATAGAGGAGACCATGGGCCCCCAGAACTCCCGAGGGAAGCCAGCCCCTTTGGAAGTATTATTCTCAGGGTGGGGGACTGACAGACCCAAGCTCATTTCCAGTCCACCATAGCCTCTCTTTGCGAGCGTTTTGCTACAGGATTAAATACTGTCATTCAGGAAGAGTTAATGCCAACGATCCACACACGTAATTGACAGTATGCTCATAAACCATCTCCTAGGTTCTGAGCCACACAGCATGAGTAAGACTCCCTCCTCATACAAGAGAAGAAAACATAGCATCTTCCCTCTGGCTTTCCAGTGTCTCAGAAAACCGTTTCCCCATAGCGGAATCACTACTGTAATCAACGTGACATTTTGTGCATGTGTTGTCTGCTTCTCAAAGTGTATCGTGCATGCAAAAGAATCTCACTCATTAGATTCATAGTTTTAATTATTTGTTTATGTAAGCTCTTGATTACAAATTTGTAACTGATGTTGAAATGTCCGGGGAAATTTAATGTTAAGTCTTTATGCTTTAGTTGATTATGTGTAAATGGCGAATAAATATTTTTGAAATGCAATTGCTAAATATGAAAGGGAATGTTGTTTTAGAGATTTAATGAGTTAGCACCTTCATTACAGAAAAGACAGGTAGGTTCTCCTCTCTGGATTAACAGCCCCTCTGAAATTAGCACTGTGCCAAGCCACGAACAGGTGTGATAGCTCACTAACTCCTGGGGGGTCTCAGTTTCCTCATCTTTACAGACAGGGGGTTGGATTTGATCATTGCTAAACCTTCATCTCTAAGATACTGGGTTATTATTAAAATTCAAGAACTGTTTTGTTCATGTTTATACCACATCTTTACCAAACTGGAACAATCAACCACACAGAGAAATGGAAGTCATCTCCCTCAAAATGACATTGACCTCTAGCCTGTCTTTCTTTCTTTTATAACATCGCAGCTGCCGCTGTGTAAATAGACTGTCAGCATTTTGTCATGGCACATGTCTCATTGGTAGGTTTGCTAGGCACACTTACAATCAAAACTCAGCCCGTCTTGCAGATAATTACCAGCTTTTGCACATCTCAGCTGCTGTAGTAAACTTTCTGATTCTGTGTGCCAGCTTCCCACAGCGATGGGGAAAAATCCCCCCAAAACAAAAAAGCAAGAACACAAAAACAAAAAGCACAACTGCCTGCTTCTTAGTAGGCATCACATTTTTTGCAAAAGGCTCAACCTTTGAATAGTGTTTCACTGTTGACAATGTCCTTTTCTCACAATCACCCTTGTCTTACAGATAAACTCAAACCCAGGAGAGCCCGAATGGGCTCCTCAAAATCACACAGCTAGAATGAGGCAGGGCAGGACTCGAACCTGGGTTCAAGCCCAATGGCTTGTCCGGAAACATACCCCCAGTTTATAGCAACATCTCTGTATCACATAGGGTTGTCATGAAAGCAGATTTCCCCTTTGCTTGAACGTTTAGGCAGGTCTCCAATTTTATAGAAACAGTAACACTAATTCTAATGCCTTCTTCTCACTGTTAGTTCTGGCAAAGGTTGTCTCTAAGGCTGGACAGACAAAGAAAAAAAAAACCTGTGGGCTTAATTGAAATGTATAAATTAATAAAGAGAACTAAGACAGGAGCTCCAAAACGTTGGTGCCCTTCTGCCTGCTGTCCATGCCTGGAGCCTATCTCTGTGAGGGCGCTATGGAGGAGTGTAACTTTCTCCCTCCCAACTGTTAACTGCCAACTGCTAACTGTTAACGGCCCAAGGTTGCCTCGCTGATGTCATGCTAGGCCATGTGACTAGCTCTGGCCAATGAAATGTGAGTGCAAGTGACACCCGCCATGTGCCAATGAAGAACTATTGTTTATTTCCACTCAGCGTATTCTAGATCGAGGCTGCTCCCACTAGCTTGGTCCCATAATGAAAAGGATGTGGAGCAGAATTTCAGTCAAACTATGAAGATCAAGTAATGTGAGGGAGAAATAAAATTTGACTGTTGTAAGCCACTGCAGTTTGGGGCATCATTTGTTCCTGCGGCCTGATTTCCCCTAGGCTGACAGATTCGAGCAATGATGCTGTTGTATTGGAAAGATCTGTCAACTCTGAGAGATGGGAGGCTCCTCGAGCCTGTACTTCCTGTCCCAATACCTAACAGAGGGCCCAGCATATGGGAGGTCACGAGGGAATCTTTGATGACTAGCTGGCTGGATGAGAGGAGGGATAGATGACCAGGAGGATAGGAGAATGATGCGACAAGTTCAAAATGGAGCACAGAGTCCTCAGGATAGAATCCAGCTCTTTTAAAGGTCACGTGGATATCAATCTATGCTCTGATTTCATCAATCCCACTGCTCTCCAAATAATCATGTAGGATGTTGCTGATTACCTCGGGCCTTAATATCCCACCTTCATTCATCCAAGTCTACAGTCCTTAAAACATCTTCTCTCGATCTTGCTGTGTGTGTCTCCATCAGTCAGCCACTTCTGTTGACTTACCAGGAAAACCCAATAGGAAACTGACATAATAGCTGTCTACCTTGTCTCTGATCCCTTAGATACAGCTGCCGCTCCAAGCTGCCATGCCCCTTTGTGCTAGAAAAGCAATTTCTGGCAACAGCTCTCGGTCCAAGTGTTCACTGGGAAGACACTGTGATGTTTCTGTTTTCTTTCACTCCCTGCTGTTTTCTGCAAGCTTCCAAGGCAGCAGAAAAGCATAGTAATTTGAGTACAGTCTGTACAGAGTCAGAAACCCCTTGATCAAATCTTAATGCTGTGTGGAAGTCTGGAACTAGAATGGCCCTGCAGGATTGTCCCAAGTTCAGCAGAGACTAACCAGCCTTCATCTCCCCACAACAAGCTGTCATTGGATGCAGGCTAGAGCAGAGAGATCCATGTCTTGAACCTGCTTTTCCCTCTCCAAGGTTACACCAAGGTGTAACCCCCTGGTTACACCTGTGGCCTCTCTACAGAGCAACTGGTTGTGACTCTGAGCTCAGGAAACTGACTGGACCACGGCTTGGAAGCAGGAACATACAGATCGGAAGGACCGGTTTTAAAAACTTTTCTTTTTGCTTCTTCCCTAGATCTGACAATAGACTGATGCCTCTCACCACAATTTGCCATAAAAAATCTGACCTGAAGCTTTCAGGACAGGTCACTTGTTGCCTGCCATATCCAAAAGTCCTCAGAGTCATGAGCAACTTTTCATTCCTGCCACCTGCTTCCTAAACAACCCAAACAACTCTGCTGTTCCAGGGGCAGTGGAGGTAGCCATCCATCCCATTCTTTTCTTTCCTTCGGCTAATGACCAATTTCCAGCACCCCTTTCTCCTCCGGATCTCTGTTCTAAGTCAGAGCCATCATCTGTGGACTTGACCCTTTCTCTTGAGGAGAGCTGTTGACAGCCTAGATACAAAACAATGTACCCAAACAGCACAATGCCAGGGCTTCTCCGTGGTTGGACACCATGATCTAAAATTTGCATTAAGGTCCTCAGACTGTGCTTTTCTAAGGTGGTTCCACCAAGTTGCCCATGTATGAGGAGCCTCCCACGTATGACCCCTCCTGGCACCAACCTCCTCTCTTGCTCTGGCCTATCTCCCTCTCACAGGCCACATCCACCACAGATGTTCTCCTTTGTCTAGCAATAGGGTAAGGAGTGCAGGCGTTGCCAGGAAACGTTGCCCCGATACAGAAACTGAGGGACCACGCAACAGCTTGGGGAGTGGCAAGGGGGCACAGGACGGTGAGGTGTGAGAGAATACCAAAGATACGCCCAGTGGCGCAACACAAATCAGTTCTTAAAAGCTTGTTCAAATTAAATTTCCAGAGATTTTTGGGGAAATTTTGATTCATGGTAGTGTTTTTCTGAGGAAGCATAAACAAATGCAAAGGGCAATTCTAAGAAAGGGAATTCTTTTTTTTTCTTTTTTTTTTTTAATTTTTAAATTTTTTAATTAACATATAATGTATTATTAGCCCCAGGGGTACAGGTCTGTGAATCGCCAAGTTTACACACTTCACAGCACTCACCATAGCACATACAAAAAAGGGAATTCTATTGAACCCTTCAAGAGATTTAGTTCTTAGAAACGTGGAGAAGTTCCAGTGCGTATGCTGTGTGTCTGGCGCTCTGAGGACAGGAAGAAGAAAACCAGATGCGTTTACTGTGGACCGGAACCTATTCTCAGCACCATCCACATGTTTACAACATGAATCCTCCTCACAACCCTATTGAAAGGTCCGTCATCAAAGGAGCGAGACTGATACAAAGCGAAAGTCAAGCAAAGCTTTATTTCGCGCCAAGCATCGAGAATCAAACCGACCGGTTGGGGCCGTCTCTTGTAAAGAGGTGACCCCTCTCAGCCTCACAGACTAACTTTTATGGAGTAAAAGCCACGTGGTTGAGTCTGGCTACACACACAGGTGGCCAATGAGATTTCAACTTACTCTAGTAGATATATGCGCGCCCCACTGATTGGATATCTCCACCTGGCCTGACCTGCCCTTGAATCTGGGCTTTGCTACCTGGGACTGGTTTTCCGGACTTGTTTTTAAGTAAATTCCTCTGGGAGGGGCAGGCTCCATCTAAGTTTACTGCATAAACAACAAAATGGCTCCCTCTGGCTCAGTAGGCCCTTACACCTATGAGGTAGGCTCTATTGTGATCATCCCCACGATGCTGATGGGGCAACTGAGGCACACAGGTGTCCAATAGCTTATCCAAGCAGCAAGTCTGCCCGATGGTTGCAAAGTGACAAAGCCGGTTGCAAAGTTGCAAAATGCAATGCCACCATTTTGTTACACGGAAAGAAATTTCTGTGTAAGTACCTGAGTACCTGCGTGCTCAGTTATCAAAATCTCTAACTGAACTCGCGGAAACCCTAGGTAAGTATCATCACCTTCTGTTTTACAGAAAAGAAAACTGCAACTCAAAACAAAACAAAAACCTATGTGACTTAGCAGAAGCACAGAGCTAGCAAGCCAGGTTTTGAATGCTGACATGGGATTCCACCTTGTAAGGGGGCTAAGCAACAGAAAGAGATGAGAGATGAGAAGTCGTGACTGCTTTTGGCACAAGGGTCCCAGCCCAGGCTCATGGCTGGAAGTGGAAATGATCGTGTCCGTGCAGGCCGCCTTCTGGCCAGCAACTTCTCTATCTTAGTGCCATGACCTAGTTTCCCTCACCTGGTAGCTCTACGGCCTATTTCTTTCTTAAGAATCATTTCATAACTCTTGCAAGTAACTGGGACATGTTGAGCATGATGGGAAAAAACAAAACAACAACCCCACAACATTCCTTCAAATGTATGGAGCAGTATTTGCCATCCAGTAGAAAGACTGGAAGGGATATTAAGAAGAGTCTTGAACTGCCCTTTCCCTTATGTTCAGGTTGGTTTCCTTTTTATAGCAGCTGCCCTAACTCACAGGTGATGGGGCCCTAGATTGCTGGACCAGCTTTTCGGTGGGACCCTCTGCACATGGAAAGTTCAAAACTTATTAGGATTAAGTCATTCTTTTTTTTTTTTTTAAGATTTTATTTATTCATTAGTTAGAGAGAGAGCGAGCACAGGCAGACAGAGAGGTAGGCAGAGGCAGAGGGAGAAGCAGGCTCCCTGCCGAGCAAGGAGCCCGATGTGGGACTCCATCCCAGGACGCTGGGATCATGACCTGAGCTGAAGGCAGCCGCTTAACCAACTGAGCCACCCAGGCGTCCCAGGATTAAGTCATTCTTGAGTCTGCTGTGAACATTGCAGCATAAGTACCCGAAGCTGGTTCCCTAGTGTCAATAAAATCCACTGTCCATGTAGGGTCCCAGAGCTGACATCCAGGAAAGAGTGAGTTAAATCTTGGGAAGGGATGTAGATATGTTATTTAGGCAACGGAATCCACTACTTTTGAAAAGGCTGAGCCATTAAATGCTGTGATAAAGGGCCTGCCTAAACAACTAAATGGATAAAATTACAGGTGAAAGCTTTCTTTCCCTCTCCCTTTGTGCCAAGCCCAAACCTGCTGGTTCTGGTGTTTCCTCCTCCTCCTCCTTCTCCTTCTTCTCCTTCTCCTTCTTCTTTTCTTTTTTTGCAACAGGCCTTAGGCACTTCGCTGGTTTTCATCTCCTTTCCCACAGGCCTCCTACTCCACTCCTTGGGGTTTCTTATCATCGGGTCCACCCAATTGCCCCATTCTCCAGAAACAAACCCACGAGGCCTAAGGATTTTGCAGAACATGGGATTACAAACACAGCAAATATAGGGAAGTTAAACATCCTACAACTTTCTTGCAGATATGGCCCTTTGTCTTCAGCGCCTGACTCCCTCTCAAATGTCGACCAGAAGTCCTGCTGGGGACTAGAGGACTCAACCCTGAAGGGGCGGCTAGCCCACTGTTCTCTCTTCTGACCTGACTCCCACCCTAGAAAATCTTTTCAACATACAAATCATGAGACTGACGCTCTGCTGACTGCGCTACGGAGACACCTTCAACATACAAATCAGAATGCATCACCCCTTCACCTGCCCCCCATTCCCCCTCCCTGCAAAACCCTCCCTTGTCATCCCATGGTGATTAGAGTCTCTCCGGGATCCTTACCTGGAACTCTGGGTCCTCCGTGATCTGGACTCTGCTTCTCCAGCCTCCTCTCTATCACTTTCCCATTCATCCTGTGCCCCAGCCTCGTTTAGTCCTCTTGCTGTGCTTTGAACAGCTCCAAGTCTCTCCACCTCAAGAGCTTTGCTCTGGCTAGTCCTTCTCCTTAGAATACCCCCATCTATAAAGCTGGCTCCTTCTCATCTTGTGATCTCAGCTGAATGTTACCTCCTCAGAGAGGCCTTCCTGGATCACTTTCTCTGAAGGGGGACTCCCTCATCCCAGCCGTTCCATTCTTTACCATATTTCCCTCTTTTGTTTTCTTCAAAACCCTTAACCACTCTCAGAAACGACCTTGCTTATTCATGTGTCTGTCTCTTGATTGTCTGCCACCATCCACCGCTAAGCAGGAAACTCCATATGAGGGCAAAGACCAGGTCTATCCCACTCACTGTTGTCTCTCTAGAAGCAAACAGAGCATGTGGGGGCCCGCAAATATTTGTAAAACAAAGGAATATATTGTGTTATTTCACCTGCCACCAGTTTGTTAACTGGACTCACCATTTCAGGTCAATTGCCTCTTGTCCCAGAAGCCAGTGTTGACCCTGACCTTTATATCACACTCTGGGTTACCAGAACTGCCGCCACTTGTTTTTTAAGCCACCCATGATAAAAGGCCATGTGTCAGATGCCGTGTTAGGCAATAATTTCACTAAGTCAAAGGAGACATGCTTCCTCCCTTCAAGAAGCTTCTAATCTAATGCAAAGGCAGGCAGGTAAGGGTGATCCCTCCAGGATGCTCTGGTAGAAGAAAGAAAAATAGACAAGATGAGCATCTCAACCAGACCAGAGGGTTCTGGCCAGGCTTCTAAGAAATGACTCTTGAGCTAAGTGTAAGAGCTAGAAAGAGAAAAGCAATATATTTTGGGGTGAGGGAGTTCCATGGGCTAGGAAACTATGGTGTGGACACCATGGGAGCTAGACTGACCTAAGCAGGCAGTGGGCTCTGGGGAAGGTATGCTGGGCAAGGAGTTTGGGGGTCTGTTTTCTGCATAGTCTGTTCCTAATGAGCTGTGTGATCTTGAGTGGGTTACCTCCTTTCTGAGTTTCAGATTCTCACTCTGGCTGGCATTTAGTGAAACCTGAACTTGTCTTAACATTTCATACCTTCTATTTAGTCCGTAAGTATTCAGTCTCTCTGCTCACTGTCCCTTCACAACACCAGTTTGCTGGGGGCTCATTTTATGTCCCGCAGAGTACTGAGTGTTCTAAAACATAGTTAATGGAAAATGTAGTCTTTGCCCTGGTTGCAGTTGTAATTGGGAGAGGGGAAAAAACAGCCATAATAAAATTAGGAAAACAAAGCAATTGAACACATCTTACATCTTTTGCTAATTGTTGAACATGTACTAGTCCTGTTGTCCCGTGTACATGCCAGCAACATCAGTGCCAGAGACCCTGTGTCCTCATTCGATTTAATCCAGCCTCCCTCTTTCTAGCTGTGAAACTGAGGCCTACTTCTTCTACTTCTCTAAGCTCCCATTCCATTGTCTGTAAAAAGAGGAAAGTGCCAAAATTTTGGGTTGTTATGAAGAGCAAATGAGCTGAAACAGGGGAGGCTCTTAACACAGGGCTTGACACATGGTATGCCCCCATGATAATTGTACCCTCCATGCTGCTGGATATTGGCATGCATAACAGTAGAGGTGAAACATCAAGAACAAGGTTGAAAAATGATCAGTGAAGACTGAGACTGCACACCTTCTGGAAGACCCTTGAGTGAATTTTTAAGGAAGTGAGTTAGCTCATTTGTTGGTGAGCAATCAGCAGGAACAAAGATCCGAGGCTCTTCTCATGGTCAAGTAGAAGGCGGGGTCAGGACCAGAATGGAAGTAAGAAGAAGACACTGTGGTGAGTCAATAGGATCTTGATGGTTCTCCTGGTCAAGGACTTTGATATTTTCTCTGAAGGATGAGGCCACCAGCATTTTTTGACCCTTCCAAAGACCTGTTGCACAGGCTAAATTCCTAGTGAGTGCAACAGAGGTCTGGGACTTCCTGTTTCCACCTAGCCCACCCATAACACAGAGGCTTATGTACGTCCTATGTGCTAACTTACCTGTAATCTTCCAGGGTGTCAAGGTCATGAGTGGTAAGGGAAGAACTGTTCCAAGTTAAAGGAGACTAAAGAGCCTTGATAGCTCAACACAGTGTGTGATTTTTCTGTTGGAATCCCTGACAAAACTTGAGTGAGTTCTGTGTAGATAGTCATAATTATCAATGTCAGCTTCCTGACTTTAATGCTTATATTTTGATTACATAGAATAATTATCGACACACTCTAGATGACAATAAGCAATTATGACAGTTTGTCTCCAACATGGCAATGAATTCCTTCTGCCCTATGTATGCTAGTCGGAAGTGCAGCCTGTTCCTGTGCTTCTTTGAATGTGGCCTGACTTAGGACTGCTGTGAGCAACAGAATGCTGCTGAAGTCATGCTATGTGGCTTTGGAAGCTAGGTCCTAAGAGGCCTTTTAGCTTCTGCCTGGATCTCTTAGAATGCTTGCTCTGAGAGAAGCCAACTACAACCTAAGAAGTCTGAGTGCCCAGAAACCACCATGTTTGAGGAAGCCTGAGCTAGGCACGCAGGGAGGTTGTGCAGAAAGATTCTCTCTGGATGTCGCCATCTGAGACCCTTCCAGTGAGAATTGCCTCACTGAGTGCATCAGGCCCTGAATTCTGACAGGCATGAATACATTGCCTGAAACACTGTGTTTGGGGGTTGTTTGTTACACATTTATACACAACAAGACAATAGCTATACTTGAATGGTAATGGAACTATGGGTATATATAAACATCTTGGTGTTTTTGTCTTTTTTTCCCCTACTAAGCATATGCTAAATTCATAATTAAAGAAATCGCTTTTTTTCCCCCAGCACTTTGAGTTAAGAGTAGCATTGCCCAAAGTGTACCTTCTAAGACATGGCTGTTTCCACTAGACAGAATAAATTATTCACCATGATATCTATAGCATCCAACACGATGGCTGATTGGGTTAGGTGCTTAGTAAATATTTATTGAATAATTGATGTATGTAAAAGCATTGAATAAATTCTCTGAGGATGGAAGGCTATTTATTTATTCATTCATTTGTTTACTTGAAAGAGATTTATGTTAGTCTGGCATCATACTTTTTCCCAGCTAGTTCTCTGCTCTCTTTAAAGATACTAGAAAGGGAGGCCATGTGTTGAAGCTATGATTTATTGTTTTTTTTTGTGTGTGTACGTGTATCTCTCCAAGCAGGGATTAATCCAAAAGAAATATTTCAAACCAAGGTATTTTCAAAACGTTCATTGCAGTGCTATATTTAGTAGCAAAAACCTCTCAAGTGAATGTTCAACAATAAGGGGATAGTTTTGGAAATTTCTGCACATCAACTTAATGGAATATTATGCATTCATAAATTTCATTCAGTGTCCACAATTCAGTGCCAACAACTTAATACATAGACTAAATTAAATCAAAGACACGCAATAATATTGAACACTGTATAGAAGCAAAATTAGTTGTTGGTTTCTCAACTGTTGGTTTCTTCTTTGTTAGGACTTGGTTTCTCAACCTTTAGTGTTGCCATTTGGGTCACATAAGTCTCTTTTGGTGGTGGGATTTGTTCTGTGTCTTGCAGGATATCAGCAGCACCCCTGGCTTCGACCAACAGGCCAGTAGCACACCCTCCTGCTTAGTTCTAACAACCAAAAATGTCTCCACACGTTTGCCAAATGTCCCGTGGGGCAGGGGCAAATTTGCCTTTGGTCTCGTGTAATACATACTCAACATATACCACCACTCTATGAAAACCTGTATATACGTGAATAAAAATGAGGAGAAACAATGAAGAAACAATACTTGGTAGGATTCTGATGGAATTCTGGTCGTAGTTTCTTTTCTTAGGTTTTCAAATTGCTTTAGCGGTAAACGCAGCCTGTGCCTGAGATGTGCTTTCTTTTTTTTTTTTTTAAAGATTTTATTTATTTATTTTTCAGAGAGAGCGAGCACAGGCAGACAGAGTGGCAGGCAGAGGCAGAGAGAGAAGCAGGCTCCCCGCCGAGCAAGGAGCCCGATGCGGGACTCGATCCCAGGACGCTGGGATCATGACCTGAGCCAAAGGCAGCCGCTTAACCAACTGAGCCACCCAGGCATCCCTGAGATGTGCTTTCTAAACAGCCAGATGTAGGAAGAGCTTTCAGTCCAGGAGTACCAGTAATACCCTCTTGGCTGTGCCCATTCCCCTGGTGGGCTGTTTCGTGGTCTTCATTTCCCTTATGCCTCCCTGAGATCTAGCACTCTACCAAAGGCCCTGGCTAGCTGAAATCTCGTGACATGTGCACCAAGATCATGGGCGTCTGCTTCCAGCAGTTCCCGGATGACTCATGGTCATTTCTGGTGCACCCGTGATCCCAGCTGGGATGGTTAATACTTGATTGGGCCCCATGGTGCCTAGATATTTGGTCAAACATGATTTCGGGGGTTTCTGTGAGGTTGTTTCTGGATGAGATTAACATTTAAATCTGTAGACTGAGTAAGCAGATTGCCTTCACTAATGAGGGTAAGGCTTCATCCTATCAGGTGAAGGCCTGACTGAGACAAAAAGACTGACCCTCTCCTGAGTAGAGAGAGTTTTCCCTCCTGACAGCCTTGAACTAGAACACTGGTGTTTCTTCCTGTCTTGGACTCAGACTGAAAGATTGGTTCTTAGGTTTCGGGTTTTGGACTCAGGCTAGAAGTAAGCGTTGTTTCTTCTGGGTGTCCGGCTTGCCTAATCACTCTACAGACCCTGGGACTTGTCAGCCTTTATAGCTGAATGACCAAACTGCTTACAGTAAGTCTCTTTGCCTCCCTCCCCTCCCCCTGCTGTTTCCTATTGGTTCTGTTTCTCTGGAGAACCCTGACTAACATGCCAGCAAAGTTCACCTCCAGTCCCAAGGACTGAGGGCCTTTCCAGAGAAGTCCCCAACAAGATGTCACCAGCCTTGAAGTTCATCAGAATCAAACCCAAGCACACACTATTCTGGTTTCCACATTTAATTCCCAAATGGCTTTGACCTTGGGCTGGCACCATGTGGCTTATTCCTACTCAGATCTGACCTTTCTCAATGGGCGAACCCACAGTAACCTTTCCCTTTGATTCTTCTTTTGTTTTAAAGACATGATTTTGGCAAACCATCCACATGTCTACCCTGGAAACAACTTCAGTTTGCTTTTGTGTTGATCTTACTCCTCCACCCTTGCTGCTGGAAGCTGACAGAAATCAGCAATGCCCTCCCACGTGACCGAAAGAGGCCAGTTCTTTCCTCATTCATTGAGCGTTTTTGGAAATGCAGCAAAAATATACCCTGACCGATGCCTTTGGCTCCCGTGGTGCCTTTGCAAACACAGCCATATAGCGTGGACTCCGAAATGTGGCTCCTGCGATGGGACATTGTTTTACTGAGCTGGTGATGGAGAGTGAGTGAGACAGGACACAGACACCATTAGCTGGCCACACTGTCCCCTTAAGATGCTGATGAGCTTTTGGGGACAGGCATACACACTTCCAGTTTCAAAATATCCAAGTGTTACCAAATATTCCAGTGGCCTGGACCAGGAGGGAGTCCAGACTTGAATTTAAGATCGTAGGTTTGGAGATGTTCTTAGCGGGACTCAAAGAATCCAATGTGAGAATCCAATTAAATAAAACTAATAATAGAAAACCCACAGCACTTCTTACATGGTAGGTACTGATTTAAGAACTTTACATGTTTGAACTCAAGACAGTGGGAAAAACATTAAAAATGATGAATGCATTTGGTAAAGGAAATGTGCTATTATTAGAAATATTAATTCCTGTTCATTGTTTGAAATGTTAATTCCTGTTCATCACGTTTGCAGGAGTAGCTCTATCCAGAAGCAAGCTCTTGCCATAACAGATATCACGGGGACCACTGAGATATTAACAGGGACTGGAAAACAAATAATCTAGCCAGACAGATGGGGCAGACTCCACCCCTCGAGGAAGCCTCATGGCCTTATCCCCATGAAAGAATCTGCCTCCCCCAGCAGAAACACATGGACACTGATAACACCCAAGCTGCTCGCTACTCAGCTGTCAGATCATGACTTGCCGGGCTGTCCTTCCTGACTGTTCTCATCCTCCTCCTCTCGGTCCTACAGAAGCCACTTCGTCTTTCCTTCCTTTACTCTTTTTTTAAAAAAATATTTTATTTACTTATTTGAGATAGAATGAGAGTGAGCAAGCAAGAGAAAGCACAAGCAGGGAGGAGCAGCAGAGGGTGAGAGAGAAGCAGGCTCTCCACTGAGCAGGGAGCCCAACATAGGGCTCGATCCCAGGACCCTGGGATCATAACCTGAGCCGAAGGCAGACGCTTAACCGACTGAGCCACCCAGGCGCCCCTCTTTTTTTTTTTTAAGATTTTATTTTAAAGTAATCTCTACACCCAATGTGGAGCTCGAACTCACAACCCCAAGATCAAGAGTCGCACGTTCCCCCAACAAAGCCAGCCAGGTGCCCTTCCTTCCTTTATTCTTGATTGCATCTTCCAAATACTGGCCATATTTCCTGAGCTTTGGGGTCCAAACTGACCAAACCTGGTGACCCAAAGTAGAGCACTACCTCCTCATTACTTGACACAACCAGGTCTGTTTATTGAACTGTGCTGCTCAGGACTGAAAAGTCACGCGCTTTCCAAAAGAGATGAAGATTGATGTCTTTTGCCGTAGAAATGGGAGCAGGACAGTGTCCTGTCAACCTCTGCTTCTGCCCAGTGATTAAGGTGACTGTTCATCCCAGTATTCCCCGAGACGGTCTTGGCTTCTGGGTGTCGTCTCAGAGTAATTACTCATAGAGACTCTTTCACTCTCCAGAGTGTCCTGGTTTGATAAATCTCATGGTCACTCTATTGGCGACCAGCCATGGAGGGCTGCATCCAAATGTAGTGAAAGACACATTGAGAATGGGGGCTGGAAGACCAGGGCTGTAAGAAACCCGACTCCAGGGGTGCCTCGGTGGCTCAGCTGATTGGGTGTCTGACTCTTGATTTTGGCTCTGTCATGGTCTCAGGGTCCTGGGATCTAGCCTTGCATCCGGTCCCCGCTCAGCAAGTAGTCTGCTTGTCTTCCTCTCCTTCTACTCCTACCGCTCCACGCCCCCAACCCACTCACATGCTTGTTCTCTAAATAAATCTTTAAAAAAAATAAAAATAAAAATAAAACTCCACCACTGGCTCTATGGGCTTAAGCAACTCACTTCCTCTCCTGGATCCTCAGTTTCCCGGTCTGCAAAATGGGCATGGTTCCTGTTCTGTTCTCTTCACAGACATGTGGTGTGGAATACGTGACAAACTGGTAGGGAAGTACTTGGTCAGCTTTGCACACTCAGCACATGAAAGCTCTTTTTATGATGACAATTTAGATTAGCAGCCCATTGTTTCCTATTATTACCTAATATCTTACTACGTTTGTCCTTTATGCAGACAAAGAGACTCCATTTTATTCCTTTTTTTAATTTTAAAATTTATTTATGGTAAAGTCATACAAAATATAAAAATTAAATCACATGTAGTCACACATTTTATAAATAACATTCATGAAAAGGAGTAAAAATTCGTAAACCTGAAAATATTCTGGAAAATTTCTTGGCAGGTGGACCACAGGGCACAAAAACTCCCCAGTATATATTTGTTAGGTTCCTCAGCTTATAGTGAGAACAGCAGCATTGTTTAATTTTTGTCTCTGTATTTACCCAATATATGTATTTATTAGCAAAATGCTCTCGTAGCAAAGAAATGTCAACAATGGTTAAGTTTCTATCTAAAGCCAGTAACATAAGTGTTGAAAAATGTCTGTCACATTGGTGCTACAGTGACCTTATTATCTTTCCAAGTGAATTAAAATATTATATAACTACATTAATTAGTCTCCTGAAAGTAGCAAAATTTTTCTTTCATAAAATACGTATTTGTTTCCTACTAAAATGAAGCAGGGACATAAATCACACTTGGGCTGCAGTGTAACCCATCTGAGTTACTTAATGTTTCTGCTTCTCACTTTTTTAATCCACAAAAGAAGGTTGGATGACACCTCTTATTTCCCAACTGCTTTAGAATTCTGTTAATCTATAATAAGGAAATAGCAAAATACTAGATGAGACTCCATTTTAGAATAGAGACCGTCACGGGTAACAGCTGACATGTTGCTCTTGACAGTGCACAGATGTCATATTGTAAAGCACCACGTTCTTTGTGACTTCTTTCTCTCTCCTTCCCTTTCCCAGCCTAATAAAGAGTCACCGTGTCATTTATCCCAAAGGAATGTAGTGGATCTTTCTGGATCCTGGTAAACAAAGAACCTAAAGGTCCCAATCCTTTGTGAAAATGCGCATTCTTGGTCACTCAGCCTGGTGTTTCCTTGGACATTTATTCTTTCGTAGCAAAGAAAAGTCCCAAGGCCAACTGCTAAATCTCAGTGACCTGAATGCACTGGCTTTCCCGCTAGACTTGTTTTCTGATGCAGAATCCTGCCTTCACCTTTTCACCCATACTCACTTCCTAGAGAGATGATGTTCAAGGAAGGATGACTTCCTTCAGTGACACAGACATGTTTTTTGGGCAGATCCTCTGAGCGCTAGTGCCATTAAACCCACAAACGAGAAGGCGTCACCACTGTCCATGTAACACATTCCCAGGTTTGCTTGCTAGAAACAGGCAGGCAGCAGGGCTTCGTCTCTACTTTCTCTATGCACTTTCTGAACAATTAGTGGCCCAAGGCCATTAGAGATATCATTTGTCACACCATAAACTCTGAGAAGAAATCCAAAGGAAGCAAACTTGGAGTGCAGAACAATGAGCAGTGAGTCAGAGATGGGCCTGTCCTTAGGTCTTCCAGGATGTGAATTTATGAAACCTGTTCTTAGGGTTTCCTCTGCAAGTAGAGGAAATCCCGTGAGTGAGTTAAAAAGTTATAAAGATACCCCCTCGTATTAAATTCTTCTTCTTCTTCTTTAGATGTGGAAGGGAGATGAAGAAAAAAGGAAACTCATTCATTCGTCCAGTAAATATTTATTGAACTACCAGACACTGTTTTAGATGCTTAGAATACAGCAGTGATTGTATAAATGAAACACTGCCTTCTAGAATCGACACGCTAGTCAAAGAGAAAGACAATAAACAAAGAAACAAACAAATATAAAATGGAATGTCAGGTAACCATAAGTGACTGAGGTACAATTTCCAGACAGGGGGGCTGGGGAAGGGAGGAGGGGGCACTAGGTTCCTGTTCCCAGGAAGGGCTTTGTCTTCTTTTGGGAACCCCCACAGGGAAAACTCTTTGAGCCCCAAAGCAGACCCTTCGTATGTGAAAGGACTTTAAATAATCCTCTCTCAAGACAAGAGCTTGGCAAAGAACGCCAGGTTATCTTGCAGCAAAATCTTATTTTTGCTGCAAGATAACAACAGCAAAATAGTATCCTAGTCTGTCTCTTGGCAGTCCCTCAGTAACAAATGATATTCCCCCAAGCACGTAAATGGCTCAGGTGAACGGAGACTTCAAGAATTAGACCTGACCCCAAGAACTAGAATTCTCTCTAGCCAGGAATGAGGTCTGGCTAGCCTTGATTTTTCCTTTCTGGAGGAGGACTGGCTTACAGCAGAGTGGGTGCCCAGATGAGGACATTTGAAGACAACTAACCTTGGAGAAAATCTGTGGCCAAGGAGGAGAAGTGACCCCTGAAATCCTGGAGAGTTCTATTTGGCACTCGGGACAATAGTCTCTTTTCCTCTACGCTAATTAATTCCAAATGGTTCACATTAGAGAGAATCCATAATCCTCATAATCCTCCATTACACCCAGGTTTATTCTGGTTAACCCTGATTAATACCACTTTGTGTTTGCAGCAAGACTCCAAGCTTACACAGGATTCAGTGGCTCTGGGGTCACGTGCATTTTGCGACAATCTCTCCAAATGGCTGCCTCTGGGGCCCCCTGCTGACACAGTTTAGAATCATTTACTAGGACTAAGGAAAGAGCGATTATGAGAGTGGCACAATGTAGGCTTCTTTCCTTTGATCCCTTGCCCTGCTGTAGCACCAGAATCTGATCAACCTGGACGTTTCTTGGCCCTGCCAACCTCTGAGCCAGCCACCCACCCACCTTCAAAAAAGACGGTAGGATGTCCTCAGTATCAGTTTGAACCCAAGCAATCCTCTGCGTTGGGGATGGATGGCTCTTGGACTTCTGATGCCTTTGGTGCTCTGTGCTAGTCCATACTTTCTCGCTCAGCCAAGACTCTCCTCTGTTTGATTGCATCCTGGAGGCGTTGAACCAGGTGCAAAGGTTCGTGGATTAAGGACTGTTGCAGTAGCAAATCTCTGTATGTCCATGGCTTTGTCCCCCTGCCAACGAGGGACAGGGACACCATCATTCTAACCACCTTCTCTTTTGAAACACAAATATCCCTGCAAAGAATAAAACCCGACAACTGAGGAATCCGTGCAAGCCGTTATGATCAGGTCACCAGCTCAGTGCTGCGTCGGTCCGCTCAAGTAGCAGAGTACCATAACAAAATGGCACAGGCTGGGGTGGCTTAAATGACAGATATTTATTTTCTCATCATTCTGGAGCCTGGAAGTCAGATCAGGGCACCGGCATGGTGGGCTTCTGGTGAGAGCCCTATCCCTGGCTCGTAGACGGCTGCCTTCCGACTGTGTCATCACATGGGGGGGAGAGAGAAAGACCTTTTTGTCTACTCTTATCGGACTTCTAATAATCCCATTATGGGGCCCCACTCTCATGACCGCCTCTAAACTAAACGTATTTGCTACCCGAAGGCCCTGTGGCCAAATACCATCACACCGAGGGTTAGGGTTTGGACGTAAGAATTTTGAAGAGACTTAATTCAGTTTACAGCAAGTACCAAGACCCTCCCTCTCTTAGACACAGGAGAATTTTGGGGGTGGCCCAATCTATCCCAGTACTGCCTACTTTAGACATTTATTTTTTATTTTTTATTTTTT
>ML105137.1:0-39411 GCA_003697995.1 Taxidea taxus jeffersonii | reverse complement strand
TTTATTTTTTATTTTTTATTTTTTTACTTTAGACATTTCTTAAGTGAATAATACAGTCCTTATGGTTTAAACAACTGTAAGTAAGGTAATTTGCAATGTGAGGCTGAAACCCTCCCAGAGAATCCATGTAAGACAGTTGCAACTCTGGTTCTCAGTGACACGGCTGCCTGAAAACAGCCGTGGCTGGGGAAGGGCATAAGCCCCCTCTGCCAGCGCCCTGAGTCGGCCAGCCCGGGGTGAGGGCGAGCGATCCCTACCCCAGCGCAGGGGGGCCCTCTCTGGAAGTCAACAGCAGGTGACACTCAATATTGGTTAAATAAACGCATGAAAGAACAAAAGAAACAAGGAAAATGGAAGGAGGAATAAAAGGACTTGATGAATTTTCCCAGCTTCACCAAAGGATAAACCTCCCTTGCCTTCCTGACCTTGCATCCTAGGAGTTTATTAAAGCATTCAATAGCCATCGGCTCCTACTATGTCCTACATGCTTGGAATGGAAGAATTAGACCGGATTCTGTGTTCAGCTCACCTGCTACCTTGGGGGTCAGATATCTTCACAGCCTCCTATAACATAAGACAACCTGATGGGCAGATTCACTCATTTATTCATTCCTGAAGCCAGTCTTAGATGTGGAAGGGAGGGCAAGAACTCAGGCCTGAGCAGAAGGAGAGGTTCACCTATGACCTGGGGGCGCTGACCACAGCTTCTCCTGCCCACCCCACCGCGAATTTATGAGCTGAAATTGTTCCTGGGGGTTATCTGCTTTGGGTGCAAAGGTCCAGGCTTTTATACTTGTTTTGGGCTGCCCAGGGAGACTGTGACTTTGGGAGAGGCTGTTCTCCGCAATGGAGGCAATCCTTGAGGGGGCTGAGAGCTGAGGGCTCCCTGCTCATAGCACTCCCAGACGTTGGGCAGCAAGCCTTGTCTATTTATTTATTTATCTATTTACTTATTTATTTGAGGGGGTGGAGAAAAAGGACAGAGGGAGAGGGAAAGAGCAAATTTTAAGCAGGCTCAGCCCAGCACAGAGCCCAGCACAGGGCTCAATCTCATGACCTGGAGATCATGATCTGAGCTGAAATCAAGAGTCAGACGCTTAACTGACTGAACCATCCAGGCGCCCCAATGAGTCTTTTTTTTTTTTTTTAGAGTTTTTTAAAATTTATTTATTTGACAGAGATCACAAGTAGGCAGAGAGGCAGGCAGAGAGAGAGGAGGAAGCAGGCTTCCCGCCAAGCAGAGAGCCTGATGCGGGGCTCCATCCCAGGACCCTGAGATCATGACCTGAGCCGAAGGCAGAGGCTTAACCCACTGAGCCACCCAGGCGCCCCCCAACGAGTCTTTTCTTAAAAGGGAATCTGAGTGACGCATTTCTGTGTCCGTCAGTCATGGACTATGGGGCCTGACTTCTCTGCTTTATTTCCTACCATTGTTCATCTCACTTAAGTTGCCCCTTACTGTTTCTTGAGCAGGTCAAACACATACCCAACTCAAGGTCTTTTCCCTTACTGTTCCTCTGTCTTAATTGTTCTTCCCTTAGATAACTGTCTGGTTCTTACTTCCTCTTCTTTCAGATTTCCCCTGATATATCTTCTTATCTGAGAGATTATTCATGACCACCTTAACCAAAATAATAGACCTTCGTCAGCATGAGAGAGAGAGAAATAGACATAGGTACATAGATACATAGACGCGGTCGTGTTGCTCGTTGATGGTCTCTCCCACATTATTTTGTTATATTCTCAGGGCCTAACAATATGCAGTAACAGGAGCATAGGAGGCTCTCGACAAATGTTTATTAGAGTCAGACACTGTGCTAGGTTCTAAGATAGAATGGTGAACAAAAACAGGAATGAACTATGCCTTCATGGAGCTTGACACTTGGGGAGGCAAAATAAAATAACAATCGCACAAATAAAAATTAAGTTGCAGTCAGAAGATAGGCCTTGGAGAGAAACGTGGTGCTAGAAGGGCACGTAACAGGGATTTGACCCTATGAGGAAGGGTGTGGAAAGCTTTTGTGAGGAAGTGATGTATGACCTGAAGTCTAGAGGATGAATAGGTTTTGACTAGGTGAGGAAAGGTGTCAGATTCAAATTTATCTTCGGAAAAGATCACTCTGGGCTCATTGAGGAGATTGGATGAGAAGGGGCAATGGGCATTTGTGGGATTGTTAGTGTGCTACTGAAATCCTTCAGGTGAGGGTGATAGTTGCCTGAATTTAGGGTGGCCCAGGTGGTTGGGAGAAATATCTGGGTTTGAGATTCTGTGTGAAGTACACAACAGATGAGGTTTATGGATTGTATACAGGAAGGGAGGGGAAAAGGAGGTGCCAAAAAGGACTTCTGGGCTTCTGCAGATCTGGATGGTTGGGAGAGAAAATTGGAAGAACAGGTTTATTTTGTGTGTGTATGCATATATGGGAGAAGAAAATGAGAGAGAAGATTCTCACTTTTGACATTTTGGTTTTGAGGTGTTACTGAGATCCCTAGGATGAGATGTCAAGTAGACCGTTGGTGATAAGAGTGAAGAGCTCAGAAATGTAGCCTGGCTGGAGATATAAAATTTGTGAGTCGTCTGCACAGGAGGTATTTTATTATTCATTTACTTATTTATTTATAAAAAGATTTTGTTTATTTATTTGGCAGACACATCACAAGCAGGCAGAGAGGCAGGAGGAGAAATGAAATCTTGCCATTTGCGACAATGTGGATGGAACTAGAAGGTATCATACTTAGCGAAATAAGTCAATTGGAGAAAGACAACTATCATATGATCTCCCTGATATGAGGAAGTGGAGATGCAATGTGGGGGGTTTGGGGGCAGGAAAAGAATAAATGAAAGAAGATGGGATTGGGAGGGAGACAAAGCATAAGAGACTCTTAATCTCACAAAAGAAACTGAGGGTTGCTGGGGGGAGGGGGGTCTGGAGAGGGTGGTGGGGTTATGGACATTGGGGAGGGTATGTGTTATGGTGAGTGCTGTGAAATGTGTAAACCTGGCGATTCACAGACCTGTACCCCTGGGGATAAAAATACATTATATGTTTATTTAAAAAATTTTAAAAAAGTAATTTAAAAAATGCAAAAGAAAATTTGTGAGTCGTCTGCACAGGAGGTATTATTTATTTATTTATTTATAAAAATATTTTATTTATTTATTTGGCAGACACATTACAAGCAGGCAGAGAGGCAGGAAGAGAAAGAGGAAAGGAAGCAGGCTTCCTGCTGAGCAGGGACAGACAGATGCAGGGCTTGATCCCAGGACCCTGAGATCAGGACCCCAGCCCAAGGCAGAGGCTTTAACCCACTGAGCCACCCAGGTGCCCCACAGGAGGTATTTTAAAATGTGGAAGTGAGTGAGGTTGCCCAGACATAGGACATTTCAGGATAAGAGAGAGGTCCTGGAATGGTGTTAAGGAACCTCAACATTTAGAGAAGATTGGGCTTGCAAAAGAGACTATCAGGACTGCTAATGATGTTGGAGGACAATGAGGATAATGTGGTATCACTTTAAAAGAGTGTTTCTATTATCAGCTTATATGAGATACACCAGTATCTTGGGGTGCCTGGGTAGCTCAGTTGGTTGACTGGTGAACTCTTGATTTTGGCTGGGGTCATGATCTCAGGCTCCTGGGAATGAGCCCCAAGTTGGTCTCCATACTCAGCAGGGAGTTGGCTTCTCTCCCTCTCCCTCTGCCCCTCTACCCCTTGTGCATGCTCACTCTCTCTCTCTCAAATAAATAAAATCAATCTAAAAGAAAATTACACCGATGTCTTATGTCCATGTTGTTTTCTGAAAGTCCTCATTTATTTTAAAGATGATAATATAATCTAGGGCAAAGATAACTAAAGAGTAGCAAGGCTCTGTCACAATGAAAGTGTTTCTAGAAGAGAGGAATTCTCAGCAGGCTCAAAACTCCTGAAAGAACACTTGGGAACTGAAAAATACCAGCACAGAGGTCAGTGGTGATGTTAGTGATTTATTGCTTTTCCTGCAGGAGAAATGAGTTAAACAGTCAGTGGGAAGCCATTAAATGGAAACACTGTGAGAGAGGCGGCCGGGAAGCCTAAGAACTATTTTGGGACCGAAATGGTAGAATTGAGAGTTTAGTTGTTAGTGTTAAGGATTCCAAGAAGGTGGGAAGGAAAATGAGTACCAGTAAAGAGCTCCTTTTAAATGTAGACCAATCCTCCCTTGTAATAGGAGGGAGGAGAGTGGCTAGGGAGCAGACATATGTAGATTTGTAGGCTTGCTATGGGGGAGACAAGGGATTGCCTCCCATTTTCTGTGTAACGAAAGACCAGAGTTTAAGGGCTTCTCTAGGTATTAGTAAGGGCGCCTTATTAACTAATTGTTTTGTGCGTGGGTGGATGCCTCAGCTGTTCAGCTGTTTCGCAGGTAGCTAAATATACATCCCTGTTCACAGCAGTGGCCACAGAAACAAAAGGAGCTTAGTAAATGCTAGATTCATTTTTCTTATACTGATGATGATAAAGCCGATAAATGCCCTGATGGCAAGGGAAAGTATTCGCTCCAATCGGGCCCCTATTATAAGGCGCTTGACAAGGAGCGAAAATCAAGCGGACAGACCACAGACAGCTCCAGGGAAAGAAATCCACCGGCACGCCTCTTTTGGTCCGGGACCGTAAGGGTTAAGACCAACGAGACGTGGCCATCCCTGCTTCCTAGAGAGACTGCGGCATAGCCTGCAAGGGGGCTAGGGCGACTTCCTGTTTCTGCCTTCCGGGCTGGGGAGCTTAGGATCCCGGGCTGGTGGGGTCAGGAGGAGCTGGGGGCTTCTTGCTCCTGGACAGCTGGGCCTGCTGGGGTGCTGGGCGCCTCGTGTGTGGCCCCCGGAACAGTGAGTTCCTTCTGGGGGGAAGGGAGCCAAGGGCTGCGGGCTGGAGGAGTGGCCACTGCACCATCCAGGCTGCAGTGTGTTCCCGGAGAGGGATGCCGCGGTTGCGAGGGGCCGAGGCCCGGGGTCTCCCGCCGCCCAGGCCTTCGCGCTGCCCTCGCCTCCCTCGCCTCCCTGGCCAGGCGGGTCCCTTAAAGGAGCTTGTCGGCTGGAGAAGGTCTGACCTCCTGGAACTTCACCCCGCAATGCACCCAGCCTCTGCCCCCTGCCAGCGGTTCTTAAAGCTAAGCTTCAGGCTGTGCATTTTCTTTGGAAGACTTTTTAATTCAAAGCGCAGCCCCATCCTAAGCACTTCTGCTCTAGGACAGTGGAAACAGCTCATTTCTGTGAATGACATCTAAGGGACAGCCTTGTAATACCATTTATGGCCCGAGTTTGCTACCCATTTGCTGAGCCAGTGTTCCTCAGGGACCTATGCTACCAAAGTTAATAGTTTCTTAGCCGGGAAAGTGCTGCACGGGTCTCTGTTACGTGGACTTTTACTTCGTTTGTAAAGACTTTGATGGAAATCGAAAACTCAGACAGCAAAACACATTACTCCATAGGAACAATTTTCTTTTTTCCCCCTTTTAGGGGTGTGAACCCCCCCCAAAACACTAGGGCTATTTGTCATTTAGACTAGCGTCACCTTTTCCTGTAACAAGTCCCTAGTCGCTGAGAGTACTTAGGGAATGCCAGCTCCGTTTGATACCACGTCTATAGATGTAGATCTTTTTTCTTTTTTTAATCCAGTTAATGTTTTTCAAAATAAAGGTGCTCTTTGAGATTCATTTGCAGTTTGGGGTTATGCCCAGCTCTACCACCTTCTCTGGTTTACTGTAAATAGGTAAGAGTGTGAAAGTCAGTATCCAAACAGGCTTGGGACTGAATTCTGCTCTACCGCCTTCTGGTTGTGTGACCTTGGGAAAGTTTATTAATGTCGTTTTTATTCATCTATAATAACATGCTGGTAATTGTTTATAGGCCTCCAAGGGCTTTTATGAAATTTAAATGAGAGTAAAGTATTTAGCTTACTTCCTGGCACATAATAGGCAGTGATAAAGTAAAAATTACACCTTTTTAATTCTCCCCCAAACAATTTTTTGTTTTGTTTTGTTTTCATGTGTGCCTTTGTACATCCTTATTTTAGGCTCTTGTTTTCCCCAAATAATGCTGTTCTTTATATCCTGAATGGATTGCAAGCCCATATATACCAGCCTTGCAGTGATAGATGAGTACCTTAAAGTAGGGCAAGATTCCTAGCTGACTCCAGAAGATAAAGTTTAGGCTAAAAGGAATATTGTGATTATGCTAGGTTGAGAAAGTCAGAGGCAAGGAAGAGTTCTCTCATTACCTTCCTTTTTATCTTTAGGGGTTATAGGCTATAATTATTCTGGCCCTGCTTTGTCCTATTTTTTCTTTTTTTTTTTCTGATATAAATTTTAACTTCATTTTGAAATTGAACTTAAAATGTTTCATTTTTCTGTTAAGGGCCAGCTTTTCTTTCTGAAAAAGCTTCTTAGACCTCCATATCCATTTTTTTGAAGTCCTGCTATTGTTACTGTTTCCAAAAAAAACCCTTCATGTTTTCAATTAAAACTGTACCTAAACTCTGAGTGGACAATGAGTATTAGTATTCCTTCTGTTTTTTGAAGCTTGATCCTCAGACTTTTATGTGAAGATTTAATTTTTTTATTGGCATTTCCTTAGAAAAAGTAAATTGAGTTGACCTTAATTCGAAACACTTGCATCTGGAATAAGAATTTTTTTTTTTCCCAAAAAAAGACTTCAAAAGACCATGTTTCTTTTTTTCAGCCTGGGGCACTGTGTGCATACTGTGGTTATGTTGCAATGGTTGGGAAGGAAAGAAAAAGAGTACATTTTAGCTGATGCCTGCAAGCATAACCTGTTTCCTTCCACAGGATTTCTGATCCCTATCCTGGTGTGACCGCTGATGGAGCAAGAGCAAAAACTGTTGGTCTCAGATTCTAGTGGCTTCAAGGAGAGGGAGAATTTGAAAAGCCCTTTTACAGGTGAGAGATCAAGAAGTTGATCTGAATCCATTGGAAATTCAGTGTAAGATGTGCCATGGAGTGCTATAGACTGTGTAGAAAGAACAGAGCATTTGGATGGGACAAACTTTGATTCCTGCTCAACTAGTTGCCTACAAGCCATGTTAACTTTTACAACCTCAGTTTTTTCATCTTTAATAAAAATGAATATCTGTCTCATATTTTTTAGGATTAACAAGATACTATATGCCAAGCTATTGTTCTTAATAAATAATAGGTATCATTATTATTTCTATATTTTCTCAGATTTTAACTAAAGTATAGTCAAGTTTTCCCTTTAGAATGTGTCTTATTCACCTTCTCCCCTACTCAGATCCCCTTTTTTCTTTTAGGGCTTCTAGAATAAAGTTTAATGAAGTTTTTAGGTCAGTAAGCCCCCCCTTGGTAATTGCTGACAGCTGTTCAAATACTTCATTAGTGTCGTTTCCAAGCACAAAAAATTCACTTGCTTCTCATGAACACTTAGAGTATTAAAAAAAAAAAACCAGTTTTAAACTTTTTTTTAATATAAAAGAATTTATGAGGTTTTACTCTGTTATTCCCTCCCTTCCACTGCAATTCAGAATTTCCTTTCCCCGGCAGAGATTAGGGAATGTATTTAGAACATTTGTTTATTCTTACAGACCATGAAAGTAAGAATAATTTGGAAACTGCTCAACACAATAACTCCAAGGCAGAGAAAGAGAGAGCCTCAAAGTGGTCTAAAAGAGATGGCCTGCAAAATTGTAAGCATGAGGATACAAAAGAAATTCCATTGACATGGTCCCAAGGAGATGAGATCTGGTGTAATGATTCCTATGAGAATGGTGGCAAGTCAGAGAATCAGGGAAATTCTACAGGAAAAGATGAAAAACCCAATCACTGGAGTTGGGACCCAGGGGAACAGTGCAGTGGCTCTGTCCAGCAGAATTCAACCTTCAGAGACAAACCCTACAAATGTTCTGAATGTTGGAAAAGCTTCAGTAACAGTTCTCATTTGCGTATTCACCAGAGAACCCACTCAGGAGAAAAACCTTATAAATGCTCTGAGTGTGGGAAATGCTTCAGTAACAGCTCTCACCTGATTCAACATCTGAGAACGCACACGGGAGAGAAGCCCTACCAGTGTGGTGAATGTGGGAAAAGCTTCAGCAATACCTCCCATCTCATTATCCATGAGAGGACTCACACAGGAGAGAAACCCTATAAATGTCCTGAGTGTGGGAAGAGCTTTAGTAGCAGCTCCCACCTGATTCAGCACCACAGATCACATACCGGTGAAAAACCATATGAATGTCCTGTTTGTGGGAAATGCTTCAGCCACAGTTATGTCCTAATAGAGCACCAGAGGATTCACACTGGAGAAAAACCTTATAAGTGCCCTGACTGTGGAAAGAGTTTTAGTCAGAGTTCCAGCCTGATTCGCCACCAGCGGACACACACAGGTGAGAAGCCCTACAAATGTCTTGAGTGTGGAAAAAACTTTGGTTGTAATTCGACCCTAATAAAGCATCAGAGAATTCATACGGGAGAAAAACCCTATCAGTGTACAGAATGTGGGAAGAGTTTCAGTCGAAGTTCAAACCTAATTACACACCGGAAAACCCACACAGGCGAAAAGCCCTATGAAAGTTCCGAATATGAGGAAAGCTTGAGTCAGAACTACAGTGTGATAGAAGAATGCAGACTCCAGCCAGGGGAGAAACCATACAAATGTTGTGAATGCGGAAAACGTTTTGGTCTCAGCTCTCATCTCATTAGACATCAGAGAACACATACGGGAGAAAAACCTTACCGGTGTTCAGAGTGTTGGAAAACTTTCAGTCAGAGTTCCACCCTGGTGATTCACCAAAGGACACACACAGGAGAGAGACCTTATAAGTGTCCTGACTGCGGCGAGTGCTTCAGTCAGAGCTTTAATCTTATCAGGCACCGGCGGACTCATGTGGGAGAAAAACCTTACAAATGCACTGACTGTGAGAAATGCTTCAGCAGAAGTGCCTATCTCAATCAGCATCGGAAAATTCACATAGAAAAGTCTTTCGAGTCCCCTGAAGTTGAAGATTTTCCTCATGGGTGGACTTGGAAAAACTGTCCAGGGGAAATGGCCCTCCTCTCTTCCTTTTCAGTCCCAAGTCCATCTTCCTCTTGAGTTTCAAAGCCTGTTTATTTTTTTAATTTTTTTTTTCTTTTTCTTACTGGGCCATTACAATGATGGTGTGGCTACAAAGTTTTCTTTGGTGTGTCTGCCGTAATGTCTGGAAAAAGTCAACCTTTCAGGTTAGATGATAGGAAGGCCCTGATCCCCAGCTCATTACCTCTGCCCAGTGGGAGATGCTGCCAACGATGGAGAAGAAATGTTTTTTGATTAAGGTAAGATTGGAATAGCTTCAGAGGCAAACAGAAAGAGAAATGCTGGGAATAAGAACACCTGAGAGCTTGAAGCTGAGCTAGCCATTGAATGTGCCTATTTCCTCTTTCCTGACTGGGTGGCAATAAGTCATTCCTGGCCTCACGGATTTATCCAGAGAAAGATTCTTTTTGAACAAATAATATGATTTCCTGGCTGTTTTGGTGGCTGTTAAGAAAGGAAAAGCTCAGTTTTTAAAATGCATTTTTATTTGCTGAAAATTAACTTTCGTAGTATTTAGAACTATTTTGTCTAATACAATAGCCACATGTGGCTATTTAAATAAATTTGTACTGAGATGAAATGAAACTTAAAGTCTGGTTCCTTAGTTGCTTTAACCATTTGCCAAGCATTCAATAGCCACATGTGACTGGTGACTGCTGTATGGGATATCATATAAAGTTCTTTCTTTCAAAATTATTATTCCTGACGGACTCATAAAGATTTCTTATAAGACTGTAGGAAATGTACTGTGAGGTGTCTGCTCTCCAAGAAAAATTGTAACACAGAGTAGAAATGGGATAGAGGCACTCAGTCTAGAGATTGGCCATTCTCATGCTTGTATTTCTTAAGTTCAGCCATTTTGGTAATCTGGTGATATGATCCCATTGTCTTGGCCAAAGCCAGATTAAGAGGTAGAATTCTTGAATTCTGTTTAAAAACTTCTGACCAGTAGTCTTTCCCCCTCAGTTTTCTCATTACACAGCTCCTAGACAGATCAGATCCTGGGTTCTTTTTCTTTTTCTAATAATTAACCCCCTGAGTCTGTGCCAGTGTTCAGGGACAGTTGGCCATTGGAGATGGAGACTCCTTAGTTCCAGTCTTGACAGTTTTTTGTTTTGTTTTTGCCTCCTGACTGACTTACAAGGTGTGTGGATCCTCCCTGTTTGTCTGTCCAATGGGAAGAATGCTTTGTGAAGTATTAAGTTATTTCGTATACTCCTAGCCCCGATTTTTCCTGCCAGTGCAGGGAGTAGATGTGTAGGAAGGTCAAGACTCCTAAATTGCTCAGGATTTCTGGTCTCATTTTTGGATTCAAGATACATTTTCAGAAGACCATGTAGATATACAAATTAGGAATGTAGAGCCAGAAAGGGCCAATTAGAGCTGCAGCAAAGGGCTGTAGCTTGTAGGTAACTGAACTACATGGGGAATATTTCTTCCTTCAGGTACTATGCCTGATACTGGTTAGGCAATTAAGCTGTTTCATATTGTTATAAGATTAAAAAATAAGCGAAAAGTTAACAAAAGATTTACAAAGTATTTGGGGTGATTTTCTGCTCTCAAGAAAGGGGAGAACATAATAGGTTGTCATTGGCTTTTATGTGACCCTCACCTAACCATCTTTTCACCTTTGTATGTTCGGTAGGATCGTTCAAATGGTCTTCGACTGTAACATCTGGGGACAAGTGTTTATAGTATTTTTTACCACAGACAACTAAGAGTTTGATTAATGTTTGATAATTAAATTTGGGCATTTGCTATTGAGGCCAAAATTCAGTTGCAAGGCAGGAGCTGTTGGGGTTGTGCCCCATCATCAGTCACGTTATGTGTGGCAGGAACTACACTGAAACTTCCTCCTCATGTGTAAAGCAGAGATCATGGCTGTCTCATGGGGTTTCTGTCAGGATTTTTAAAAAATATTTTATTTATTTATTTGACAGAGATTATAAGTGGGCAGAGAGAGAGGAGGAAGCAGGCTCTCTGCTGAGCAGAGAGCCCAATGTGGGGCTCGATCCCAGGACCCTGGGTTCATGACCTGAGCCGAAGGCAGAGGCTTTAACCCACTGAGCCACCCAGCAGCCCCTTCTGTGAGGATTAAATAAATGTTTGCAAAGCAGCTAGCACAGTACTTACAGTATAACAATGTCTAAATACATGGTAATCAGTTATTATTGGTGGAAATAAATTGGAAACTGTCCTCCCACATTTGCAGAAGAAGCAGTGCAACCCCAGCTCATATCCTACGCGTGAGTTCTTTATGACCAATCTCAGGAACCCTGAGGAATACGGTTTTGTAAAAGCGCAAGACTATATATAGTGTTTCAAGTTTGCAGACTTTTGAAAACCCTTTTATTTGATTCAGCTTATTGAATGTTTTTGTTGTTGAAACAAAGGATTCAGTTTAAGTCAGGAAAGAATGAAATCGCAAGTTCAATTTCAGCTAATTCCCCATCTGAGGAGATTAACAACAGGTACAGTTTCTGGCCTAATAGCATCACCAACTCTGTTTTATGACTGCCCACGATTGCATAAAACCGGTTTCACAAACCTTGATGTCTATGGAATCATAGATGATCCCATTTTAGATGGGTTAGGATGGGCTCCATGAGTAAAACAATTTAGCAAGAATCATTGTCTCTTTAGATGGAAAACAGAAGAGAGATGTGTCACTTATAAGGAGAACATAATAGTAAATCTAACCATATTTGATGCTTTTGCCTCAACTTCATTAATCAGCAAACAGGTTTTTTTTAGCTTCCCGAGAAGTAAACATTCTGTATTCCTTGTTTTTCTTGCCAGCACAAAGAATATATAAAGCATTCTTTCTTTTTTTGTACTTGCCACACAAAATGTGACTGATGGTACACCACCCCAACCAACAGTGCCTGCCTTGCAACTGAATTTTGGCCTTTATTTATTTGAGAGAGAGAGAGAGAGAGAAAGGGAGAGGGAGTATGAGCTGGAGGAGGGGTAGAGGGAGAAGCAGACTCCCGCTGAGCAGGGCACTTGATGTGGGGCTTGATCCCAGGCCCCCGGCATCATGACCTGAGCTGAAGGCAGCTGCTTAACCAACTGAGCCACCGAGACGCCACAATAAAGCATTGTTATTTAAGTGATTTGTTCCATAGTTTTTTTTTAACTAAAGGGAAGGCTCTTATATTCATTTTTTCCTACTCAAAGAAGGGGCTTATATTTTTCCCCTACAATGGAATGAGGAAATCCATGTCAACACATATACCCACAAATGTAGTGGGGAGTTTACTCCCTAGCTGCTGTACAGTCTACCAGAAGGCATGCAACAGTGAGTCTCTCATCATAGTACCCGAGGTGAGGGTTTGCTCCCATCATTCCAGGTCATCCAAGGTGGAACTACCAAATGAGTGTTCTCCTTAGTGCTGTACAAATTTCCTCATTGATGGTGAGAGGTAGTGGAATATGGTTTTTGACTGTTGCCTCTCATCCGTTAGTCCATTGTGTTCATCTTGGCCAGTCTCACTTTCTGAAATCAGGATAGTGACAGAACTGTCATTGCTTCTTGATTTTGTATTTGAGTTTATGTAATTCCTTTCAAACAGTATGGTCATTCATTCAACAGAAATTTACCTGATGCCTAATATGTGTTTAGTAGATGTTCAAATGACCTTGGGACGGGCAAATATAAGGATAAACTAGTAGGAAAATGGGCAGCTTTTCGGATGACTACCTTCTTGACAGCTCTTGAACTATATAACTTGTATTGAACCTTCCATCTTCAAATCTTCATCTTCAAATGATTTGATAATCCCAAGGAGCTGGAAATAACTATATATTAAAATGGGTTAGGTTTGCTCTGTGAAAACACAATTTGGTGAAGTGTGACAGTGTTTTGCACATAGTGGCAGTCAGCTGTGCCTGAGCTTATGTGTTTATGCTCATGCCCAAGAGTATGCTTTTCCAGGATATGCCTTCCCATTGACTGTCAACTCCTTGAGTGCAGAGAATGGATTTCATTTTTGTAATTCTAATGCCTCACACAAAGCCTGGCATGTGAAGTGTTTATTGGTTTTGGGTGAAGGGCATTTGCCAATGGTGAAGTTTACTGGAATAAGCTGTCCAGTCTCGAGATCTCCCTGGGTCCCTCTAACACCATTATCTTCCAGTCCATAGAGGCTGGGCTAGCTTGGAAGTGAAAGTGACTTCCCTAAGAGGCTGGATCTATCCTCACACTGACCCTAGAGGACCCTTCAATGTCCCAATTGTTCGGAATCCTCTGAAAGTAAGACCCTGGGCTTTTGATTCAGAATGTCCAGGATAGGTTAAAAATCTGTTTCAAATTCATGTTTCCATCACTTTGTACTCTGTACCTACCTTGTAAGATTTCGTTATCAGTGAATGAGGTAAGGTGTCTGGCATATTATAGGTGTTAAAAAAACAGTATTTTCCTTCCCTGTCCGCCCTCATCTGTGCATAATTTTGCCAAGGATAGATTCTATGCACAGAAATGTTTAATCATTTCTTGGATTGATTATTTCTAGGTTTCTAAAATAAAGATTAACAGCATTTAGCTCATAGGCTTGTTGTGAGGATCAGTGAGATAATCATGTAATGGGCTTAGCATTGCTAGTATCTAGTAATCACTCAGTGTTAGCTGACAGACTATTATAAAATGCCTCTTGACAACCATGGGTCTTTGGATTCATCTCTGAAGGTAGCCCCAGAGATGTGGGCATCCCCTGGGGCCACTAGAATGGTGCAATCCTGTTGTTACTATTTCCCCCATGAACATGAAGGGGCATGACTAGGAGGACGTAGCAAGCTGAGTGTGTAGGCTAGTAATGTAGCACATCATTATTATTTTATGGCAGATGTTTAGGCAACGACTGCCTTTTCTGTTTAAAAAGGACCTTTCCTTTAATTCCCCGTCTCTTTTATTTCACTTTTGTTCTCTTTTACTTCTCTTTGGCCCTAACCTTTTCTGCCTTGTCCATCCATATTCTAACCCAAACTTGGGCTTTTTCTACCCTTTATTTTGTTCCCTTTTCTTCCCTCTCCCTTCTTCCCTCCTAGTGAAGCAGGAATGAAGTCAAGGCTAAGGACAGACAAGGCCAAGTCCAGACACTTGGTTTTAAAGGTCCAGATGGAAACCTGATGCTTGGAAGTCCTGACTTCAAGAGCATGGAGCCACTTACAAGCAGAGGTAGCTTGAGAGTGTTAAGATAGTGAGATTTCTGATCTAACATTGCATGTCTGGTAAAATCAGTATATGTTCTAGGAGTTGACACAGTGAGGGATGAAGTGGACCCTTTGGTTCATGATTAATTTTGAGCCATGTTACATCATATGGATTAACAGATTAAAGAAAATTCTAGTTGATTAGACTGACTAACACAGGTGAAAGATTTTTCCACTTAACATAATAGCTTACTTTTGAAACATTAAAGTAATACTTATTGCTAATTGTGAAATATACAGAAGAGTATAAAGTAGGAAATACGTAAAAGTATGAAGACCAAAATAAAAATGGCCCATGATCATTTTTTCCAGAGATCACTCACCACAAAAGTTCTGGAATCTTTCCCAATAGTCCTTTTTCTAAGTGTGTGTCTGAATAAATATTTTAAAAAATTGGATCATGTGGTGTGTTTGTGTATGTCTCCATAGAGTATTGTGTCTTGATTTTTTCTCTAATCTTTTGTCATTGCCAGTTTCCTTGTTTTAAATGATTATGAGGTTTTTAATATACTGAATCATGTACCATAACAACTCAGTTGTTCTGATGGTAGATGTTGATATTGTTTCTAGTTGTTTGCTATTAAAAAGAATGTTATTATCAACAAGGCTTTTTTGGTGGCTTTTGTTCTGTTTTGATACTGTGATTGTGATGGATCAATTGTTTTGTTTTTGTTGGTACACAACTTTTAGTGTACATCTCTAATGATTTCCTTAGAATGAATTCCTAGCAGTGAGATTATTGAGTCAGAGGACATAAAAGTTTTTAAAGGCCTGTTACTTAATCTCTTTCTAGAACTGTTTATCAGTTTAAATGACCCCAGTGAAATAATTTTAAATTACCCCAGTGAAAACATTTTTTGGAGGGGCTGGGGGAGGTAAACATGTAATTCAGAGTCAGTATATCTAAATCATGGAAGCCTCTTTTAAGGCATCTTGCCCCCCCCCCCCCCCCCCCCTTTTATTTAACCTCTCTTTCCCTTCCTTGAGTTAGGATCAGTGGACAGTCACTTGGGTTGAGTCATTTTAAGAACTACTTGGGCTTTTCCTTGTGAGGCTCTAAGAACAATTCCAGTAGATGGCGCTAGAAGCTGCTCTAAGATCTAGGGAAGCGATCGTGATGCCCAAAGCCTGGAAGGAAGTGCTAAGAGGAAAAATGATTGGGAAAGGGGCTGGCTACTTAGTTCAATACCTCCTGTCACCTGATTCAGAGAACGAAGTGCACCCCAAATTTAGGAGACGAAGGTAAATTCAGCTTTGGCAAATGGATGAGTATCTCTTTGTTTGTCAAATTGATGTTGAGGAAAAAGCACATTGGAAGCTTCCGAGGATACCAAGTGACACTGCACAGAAGACTAGAATTCTCATCTTTTCTGTCCTACTGCCACCGACAATTCAGGGAAGAACTTGCATTGTCAGCTGCAGGGATCGAGGGACAGCCACACTGTGGGAGGGGGGAAAAGAGATGTAAGGTGTGGTCATTGCCATTACCAGAGGTTACTAATTCTTTCAACCTCAGCTTAAACATAACTCCCTCTGGGAGGCCTTCCTTGACCCCTAGGTTCGTTTAGAACTTCTCACTCTCCAGTGCAACATGTACTTGCTCTTTTTTTGGACATGTATCACATCCTTAATTACCTGTATGCTGCTGTCTTCTCCATGAAACTGAACCCCCACGTGACAGGTGCTGTGTTTCTTCTGTTCAGTACTTCACTCCCAACACCAAGCACAGAGCCTGACACAAAGTAGACACTTGACACACACTGATTACATTGAATTGCACTGATGACTGTACTCTGGCTTTATGAGAGTATTCAAGAAGAAAGAGAAAATGAAAACACAGTTCCAAATTCCAACTAGAATTTGCAAAAGATTACATAAGCACTGAGGGGATGCAGAATAATTAAATGACTGGCATTAAAAAGTTTGTGGACTGGAGGAATGGTGAGCAAGTAACTCTTACGTTTTGTTTTTTTTTTTTTTAACATTTTATTTATTTATTGACAGAGAGAGAGACAGGGAGAGCAGGAACACAAGCAGGGGGAGTGGGAGAGGGAGAAGCAGGCTTCCCACCAAGCAGGGAGCCTGACGTGGGGTTGGATCCCAGGATTCCGGGATCATAATCTGAGCCACCCAGGTGCCCCTGAGGGTTTTGATACAATGTGTTACAAACAATAATATTAATGAAAAAGGAATTGCTCAGTTTGTACCCAAAAAGTATAAAATGAAGAAAGGAAAGCTGACAATTCTATCAGTGACTGCTGTGGCCAAGAGGTAGAATTACAAAAAGATGGTGATTAATCTGGATCTGAAAGAAGGGATAACAGAAGAAAGGAGGGCAAGGTTTTTCCTTAAATTCAGAATGGCACAAGTTCAGTCCTGACATGCCAAATCAGGCCAACAGGGCAAGTAGAGGCGTCACTGGAAGATCAAATGTGCTCTTTGTTTGTTTTAAGGTAACTAGATCTTTGCATGGGGAGGAAACAAATGCATTCTAGTCAAACAATCCTAGATTCCTGAACCAGATTTTCTTTCCTCCCTCCCTCTCTCTCTCTTTCTCTCTTTCCTCCCTCTCTCTCCCCCTTTCTTTCCTTTCCTTCTTTCCCTTAATTGATTGATTGATTGACTGTAAGTATTAGCTCTTGTCATGATTCCAAAGTATTTTTCCAAGACAAATGGTGCCTGGGTGGCTCAGTCAGTTAAGCCTCTGCCTTCAGCTCAGGTCATGATCCCCAGGTCCTGGGATCAAGCCCTCCACATCCCGCTGGGCTGCCTGTTCAGTGGGGAGCCTGCTTCTCCCTCTCCCACTTCCCCCCCACTTGTATTCTCTCTTGCTTGCTCTGCTCTTTCTCTCTCAAATAATCTTTTTAAAGAAACAAATCTAACATGGCACTTCATTGAAAATGATACACCCCGATGAAGTAAAGTTTTGCCAAACAATGGAAGGTTGATTCACTGTTACCAAATCTGTTAGTGTAAGATTTCACTACCCTAAATTCACTACATGAATAGAATAAATTTATATATATACATATATACTAGCATATACTTTAAAAGATTTGATTCAAAAAAGTTAATAGAAAAATTATAAGCAAATATAAGCATCCTATTCAAGATTAAAACATTAGAAATAATCCTAAAACCAGGAATAAGCATGGAAACCTGATATCCCTTGCACACTTCAATTTTGTGCTTTAGGTCCTCGTCAACATAACAAAATGAGAAAAAGAATCAAGAGGCATAAATATTAGAAAGTGAGCCGATCCTAGGCCTACCTGTGCTCAAACCTACCGAATATACCTCATGCTTTGCTCTGAATCACAGGTGGGCCAATCCCTGCAGGCTGAGTTTCCCAAATTTTTTTTCAACTGTTGTCCAGCCAATAGTTGAGAGAATAGTAGTGGGAGACTGGGCCCCTGGGGAAGAGAAGACATGGCACTTCTTCCACTTCCTCTTGGCCTCCTACAGCTTCTCTGGTGGCAGCTATGTCTCCAGCAAGACTCCTGCTCCCCCCAGACAGGTCCACCATGTTTCCTGTTTCTTTGGGGTTTCCCTTGTCTCCAAGGTCTTTTAACACTGCCTAGGTCGGATTACAAGTGTTTTTCCTGGACTTACTCTATAGTTTATTACTTTCTGCCAGATAAGCAGCTGAGTATGTGTCATATTTCATTGCCTTTGCTTCAGGCCTGAGTGACAAGATTTTTGTTTTTGAACAAGTGGAGCCATGCCAAGACTCAAACATACTTTCAAACCAAGTGATGGTTACCTAGTTAAGAAAAATATCCTTGGGGGTGCCTGGGTGATTCAGTGGGTGAAAGCCTCTGCCTTTGGCTCAGGTCATGATCCCAGAGTCCTGGGATGGAGCCCCACATAAGGCTCTCTGCTCAACAGGGAGTCTGCTTCCTCCTCTCTCGCTGCCTGTTTTCCTGCCTACTTGTGATCTCTGCCTGTCAAATAAATAAATAAATAAAATCTTTAAATAAATAAAGTATCCTCTTATGCTAATTTCAAGTACAGGGTTAATCAAATAATATCCTGGTGATACTGTATTCTCATCTGTAAGAGTCAGCTGCTCAAGCCTTCCATCATTTTAGCAATATAGGAACCAACCAACAGTTTATTGAAGAATTTATCTTTAGGGAAACTATTTCCCACATATTAAATTGAATTTCTTGAGTCCTTTTAAATTTGATATATATTTCAAACAGCCACATTTGTTGATACCAGTGAGGATTGTTGTCAGGGAAGGAACTAAAGTCTTGATTTTATAATGGAGGAATGTTAAGGCAGTAATTGATAATTAAGTAAGAGTACTAAACACAAGATTTGGAGACCGGGAGCTTGCTCGATTTCATCAGGTATCTGCTGTGATCTGGCCAAGCCACTTCACCTCTTTAAGTTTCATTTTTGTTATTTGAGGGTTAAATGATGCCTGTGAAAGTATTTTGACATAATTATTTTTATTAGGAGATAAGACATATATTCGGGGTGAAAAATGATAATAGATACTATCTTTTTTTTAAGATTTTTTTTATTTAGAGGCACCTGGGTGGCTCAGTGGGTTAAAGCCGCTGCCTTCAGCTCAGGTCATGATCCCGGGTTCCTGGGATCGAGCCCCGCATCAGGCTCTCTGCTCTGCAGGCAGCCTGCTTCCTCCTCTCTCTGTCTCTGCCTACTTGTGATCTCTATCAAGTAAATAAATAAAATCTTAAAAAAAAAATTATTTATTTATTTATTTATTTATTTAGAGAGAAAGCATGAGCAGGGGAAGGGGAAAAGGAGAGGGAGCCAAGAGCAGGTAGCCCAACACGGGGCTCCATCCCAGGACCCTGAGATCATGACCTGAACCCAAGGCAGACACAACCCCCTAAGCCACCCAGGTACCCTGATGCCATACTTTTTTAAACTCAGCGAAGTGTTACAGGACTGTAGGATTGAATTTCATGCTGCTCTCTTCCCCCTCGAGGCTGACTGATTTTGACTTGTCCAAGGTCATAAAGCTAGTTAGTGACAGCCAGAGCCAAGGTCTCCACTTCCTAGTCACTTGGTCTGCCTACTACGCCATCATCGTTTATCATCCGTTCATTCACTAAATAGAATTTTAGGGAGAGTGTGCTAGGTGCTGCAGGTGACCCTGATTTATCAGTCATAGCGCCTTCCCTCAGGGAACATAGAGATTAGTGGGGTAAGACTCAGCCCTAAGTGTAGAGTCAGAGCCTGGGGTCAGTAAAGTATGAAGCAACTCATGGGACAGTTGACAGGGCAGCTGTGCTTCACGCAGAAGGATTGGGACACAAACCACGGGGTTTTAAGTAGGCAGTCCAGGGTTAAGTAACAGGGTGAGCTAAGGCACTGGGCACGGTCCTCGGTGAATTCAAGGGAGGTTTCATCATTTCATAACAAGGGCCGCCTCTCACCTTGCAGCTCTTACACATGTTTTTGTTTCCCCTTAGAATATGTGGCCTGGACACAATTCAGTTAACCCCCAAGGTCCTCCCCGACTCCCTCCGGGCGGAGGCGGAGAGGGCGGGGAAGGGCTGCCTCCTCTCCCGGTTTCCCGTTTGCGCGCTCAGGGAACTTTCGACACACCCCTACTTTACTTCTTTGCCCGCGGGCTCCCCTCCCCGCGCTTCTGCTTGATCCCGAGCGAACAGGGCCACAACCATCAGTGCCTCCTCAGGCTGAGCACAGTGACAGGCGCGTGGCGCCCGCAGTTCTGGATGAAGGACGGGAACACCCTGCATATCCTCTCCTTCCTTCCTTCTGACACAAGCCGGCCCAACTCGTTCTTCCAGAAGTTCGGCCTGAACGTGTCACGTTCTCCACGCGCCGGTCTCCACTGCCCTCTTCACACGCTCGGTTGGGAACAGAAAGGCTGTGTCCGATTCATCTCTAGGATCCCCCGGCCTCGTAGTAAGCGCTTAAAAACGTTCACGGGATGACTGGCCCGGGTCCGACATTAGGCGGCGTTACTCCCGGCAGCGGTTTCCTCGGAACGAGCTCTACCTCTTCCCCGGCAGGACCCCCGCGGCCGGTAATCCGACTGCGGGACGCGGGGAACGACACCCTCCGCCCCCTCCATCCCTCGCAGCCAGAGAGCGCCTTCCCATCCGCCCACCCGGCGGCAGACCCACACCCCACGCCCCCACCCCACACCACGCAACATCGCCCTAGCGCCTCACCCGGCGACGCCGCGCGGGCCGCGCTGCCGGCGATTGGCCAAACGCGGCATAGCGCCATCTCGGCCTACCGCGCGGTGCGCGTCCTGATTGGCCAGCGGTGGCAGTGGGCGGGGCGAGCGCCGGGGCGCGCAGGGCGGGGCGGGATCGCTCCCTGGCGCCCCGCCTCCTGGTCCTCGCCTGGGCGGAGCCCCTGCGCGGTCCCAGCGCGCTGGGGCGAGCTGCGAGCATAGGGCGCGTGGTGGTTACTCTGGTTACTGCGGAAGCACTGGGTCAGTGAGGTCAGCGGCAGCCCGCGAAGGTTGCTGGCGAGGGGACTGTCAGGAGCTGCCGCCCTCTGAGGAAGCTCCGTGGAGACCGCCGTTCACCTGCCGGGAAACGGAGGCGCGGACTGGAAGGTTCGGGAGCTGGTGACTCGGAGCTTCTGCGGAGCGGCAGCGCCTGTGTGCGCGGGGGCCGCAGCCTCGAGTCCGAGGCCGTCCGGCGGTGGGAAGAGGCAGGCCGGGCGCGGGGCGGCGTCTCTCCGCGCTCCCCGTCCCCGCCAGGCCGCGCCCAGACGTTTCTTTGATCTTCCCATCCGCTTCTGAAAGGGCACCTGCTGCAGGTGGGCGAGGACGGTTCTCCTGCCCGGCGAGCCCACAGCGGCCTCGGAGACGCCATCAGCAGCAACCCTGGAGAAGCCCGTCCAGAAGAAATACATGGATTGCTGGGGAGAGGAGAGCCTGGGCGGGAGCTGTTGGAGCAGGCGGTTTTTTTAATACTGCTTTCTAAGTCTGCACAACTTTCCCTTCTTTCCGTACTTTTATACCAGCTTGATATGATTTTGTAGATTCCTCTGATTTCAGTTGTCATCCTGTGACGGTGTTTGCTGGAGTTTGGCCAATTCCTCGTGCTCCCTTTGGTGACACATTTTGAGGAAATCCTCGAGTCACCAAAACCCTACAGAGAAAAAGAGGATCATAGTTTGACCCGGGAGCACCGGAGGAGCCTTTGAACCATGTGGACCTTCTTGGGCATTGCCACTTTCACGTATTTTTACAAGAAATGCGGAGACTTCGTCTCTTTTGCCAACAAGGAGCTGTTGCTGTGCGTGCTCGTGTTCCTGTCCCTGGGCCTGGTGCTCTCCTACCGCTATCGCTACCGGAGCGGAGCCCTCCTGGGGCGCCAGCAGAGCGGCTCCCAGTTCGCGCTCTTCTCAGATATTCTGTCGGCCTTGCCTCTCATTGGCTTCTTCTGGGCCAAGTCGCCCCCGGGATCAGAAAATAAAGAGCAACTTGGGTCTAGGAGGGTAGGTGGAATTTTAAGCGGGCAAATGAGTGAGCGTGTACTTTTTAAAATTAGGGTTGGGGTCCCTCAAATGTAAATTTTCGTCTACTCTAAGGCCAGAAGGCAGCAATATAGATAATCTGGTCATGATAAATTCTCCTTTAATTGTGCTTTTTGTTGTTTTGTTTCGTTTTGTTTTTAAGCTCTTGACTGTTCTTGGCTACGTTCTAGCCACTGTTAGGAGTGATTGAAAAGATTTGTTTCATTTAGTGTTGGTTGAGCCAGTGCTATCTGAAATTGATTTGATTATGAAAGGGGAAATGAAATGTTAGAATTTCACTTTGGAGGAGGACAGAATCACTTTTTGCTATTGGGAAAAAGTGTTTTACTGAAATCCTTGTATTTGTACCTGAGGAGAATAAGAGCGGCTGTGGGTTAAGTCCTGTGCTTATAAATGACAGCTGCCTGGGGAGAGTAACAGAAAGAACAATTCAGAAGGCTGGTGGAGTAAAAATCAGTTCAGCATTTTAAAAAGTCTTGGGCAAAATCTCCTCCTCTTTCCATGTCAGTGGGGCCTTGAGTAAATTAGTGCCATAATGTCCCAGATCATGTGGATACTTGACTGAGGTTCACAGCTCAGGCAGGCATGTTCCTAATTCTGAGGTCTGACTTTAATCACATGGGAAGTGAGGCCTTCTGCAAAGACAGCAGAGGAGGACAATGGTAGATGAAGGAGAAGAGGTCTGGCTTCAAAGCCGGAACATTTAGGGCCTGTTGGCCCTGGGTGTTTGGACTTTTTCCTGAGAGCACTGGAAGATTTTAAGCAAGGGAGTAACAATACTTGATTTTAACTTTAGAAAGCATTTCCAGTTGGTGTGAGGAGAGTGGATTGCAGGGACAAGAGAATGGTAGCAGGGCAGTCCGGTGAGAGACTGCAGTAGGAAGCCAAGTGAGGAGTGATGGTGATTCCAAGTTACGACGAGTGGCCTAAAAAAGTAGTTTACTCCCTGAGGGTTCCAGAGCTACTTTATTTTCCTATATCCACAGTACAGATTAGTAAGGTTTATAGAAGAGAGGACTTGAATTAGAATTTTTGCCCCACCACTTCTGGCTATGAGACCCTTGGCAAGACCTTCATTTCTGTAAGAGGCAGTTACCTCTTCTCTTAGACCAGGGTGGCACCAGTCTTGCTGTTAGTTAAGGAATTAAATGATGTAATGTGGCCAGTAACTGACTAATAAATAGTAGCTCTTATTAGTCTAAGGGTAGTATACATCTAGACAGAACATGTTAGGAACCTTTTGACTAGTCCTTTGAGCAGCAGTAATGGCGGGTTTGGCTTGGAGCAGCAGGAAAGGAGGGAGAGGGAATCTTAATCTCAGTTTGAAATCTTTGGTGTTATCTGAGATAACTTTTGCCAAGGATGCTGAGCACTAGTGTAGGTGCTTGGAATGCGATTACATCATGTGATATTGAGACATTTTGGGGAAGGGCAAATTGGATTGCCAGCAATTAATGATTGGTTCCATTTTGTGAATGCTCCAGGCTTTCTGCTTATTCCTAAACATCAGGGACTTGGTGGACTCTCGAGTGCTAATTTCCCATTAGTGTTTTTACTGACCATTCTCTGGATGACTTAACTAACTCAACTCCCCTTTCAGGACTCTGTGTGTGTGTGTGTGTTTAACAGGGAAAACGGAGGAAGAAAAACTAGTTACGAAGTGGCTAAGATGCAAAGAAGGCTTATCTTGCTTTCAGAACAGTAGTTTAAATATAGTCAGTTATGCTGGCCATTAAGAAATACTTACGGGAAGAGGAGACTCTTGTCTTATCTTAGTAAAGGACGAAAAGGTAATTTCTCTAAGAGAAATTATAAAAAAAAATGGAATGGACAAGGCCCCAATCCCTGTAGAGTGAAGGAAGACTGGATGCATGTTAAAATCACAGAGAATCAAAGTTCTAAAAGATTTTAGATTTTATTTCCTTCCTTTTTGCCTTAGGTCTTCTATTAAGATCCCTTCAAAATGGCATTTGGGCTTATCTTAATCAATACGGCCAGAGAACTCAAAGAAGATTGCTCCTTGCAATTCTGTATCTGAAATGTATTTGTATTTGTCAACCTACATACCAAGAAAATAAACTTATTTTAACCCTGAGCTATTCATGTTAAAAAACCCAACAGGCACTGTTACTCTGAGTGGGCATAAATCTCTCAAAACAGGACTTTTTTTTAATCATCTTATGAATAAAGTTTTTATCGTCAGCCCAACTAGTGATAGGTTTGAGGCTTACAACTAAATGGACCAGCTGTTTGGCTAGGCTCTCTTAGAGTGTCAAGATGGGTCAAGTTAAATATATTCTTATATGTTAAGGACTTAAATATGAATGGGTCAAATCCCAAGGGACAGGAGAAATTATTTTGTCCTTTCAGAATTCTCTTGAGTTAAATAATTCTCAATTAATAGATTAATAGCCAGGATTTGACAGTCTTTTTGTTATATAAAAGGAATTGTTAGGGTAAGATAGATTTTTTTTCAGATGAAAATCCAGAAGGGGAAAATAAAAATAAATAGTGGAAACACGTAAAAGGTGCTGAGTAGGTTGCAATATGAAGTCGAAATAGAAGCTGTATGTGATCTTCATCTGGTAGATGCTTAGAATGTACTTGAAGAATTGAGTAATTAATGACAGAATTTTCCCTATAATAAGTCTTGGGAGCCCCTTGTAAACATAATTTAAATTTAGCCTGGTGTGGATTTCTAAATATGGCTGTATAATAGCATTTTCTAAATATATGTGGAAAAATAGAAGATATATTTAATTTTATTGGGATATTATTATACATTTTTACTTAACTAAATATTTTGATATCCTTCATTTTTATATATGATCTGGATTTAAAACTATAGTGCATTTGGTTTGATAATAAGATGTACCTTTTGCCCAAGATGGGGAAGTCCAGAGTCTCTATATAGTAGTAGCATGATTTAAGGATAGCAAATGTGGATATATAATTAACTTTTTTTTATTTTGAACAGCACAAAAAAGGAATCAATATTTCAGAAACAACCTTAATAGGAGCAGCTGCCTCTTCAGTATCTTTTCAGAATGATCCAGAAGTTATCATCGTGGGATCTGGTGTAGTTGGCTCTGCTTTGGCAGCCATGCTTTCCAGAGATGGAAGAAAGGTGACAGTAATTGAGAGAGATTTAAAAGAGCCCGACAGGATAGTTGGAGAATTTCTGCAGCCGGGTGGTTATCATGTCCTCAAAGACCTTGATCTTGAAGGTAGGTTCATATTAATTTTTAGGAGTTATGTGGTATAAGCAAGCACTCTTCACTTTAGACTATCCTATAACTGGTATTAAAAAAAAAGGTATTACAATTTATTTACATTTCTAAAAGTTACTATTTATCAACAGATCTGCATGAAAATGAGAGCAAAGAAGAAAAGCCTTTAGTGTATGAGGAGATATAGTAAAGTGGCTAAAAAACAGAAATGGTCAAAATTAAAGATTAGAAAACTAGAATGAAGGCGTGAAGTTTAGTGAAAGGTGAAGGGAACTATCACTGGTATGGTACATATTATGTGCCTCTTATAGAATCTTTTATTTAAGTATTATCTGTTAAACCATTGGTTTTTAAACACAAACTATTCATTTTGGGAATACTTATTCACCATCTACTCTGTCTGAGGTGTTGGACTTGGTACCAAGGATGTACTGGTGAACAAGACAGATTCACCGGCCCCTCTTAAGAGTCAGAGTACAAAATATGCTTGTGCTCTGAATTGAGGAAGAGCTTGCTTGGCTCATGTGGTAGGCAGGATGGTGTGGGAATTATGAGCATTGATTCTGGAACTAGATTGCCTGGGATTGAATACCAGCTCAGGCGCTTAAAAAGCTCTATGTCCTTGGCTAAGTTATTCAACCTGTTATGTACCAGTTTCTTCATCTGTAAAATTGGCATTTTATATGAGTCCTTGCCTCCTAGATTACTGTGGGGATAAAGTGAAGTCATATACACAAAGCACCCAGAACAGTGTCTGGTATAGAATTGGCACTATGTAAATATTTGCTGTTTTATTCAAGGAGCTGAAAAGGAGAGCAGTGTAGCTAGGAAGTATTGGGTGATGGGGAAGGGAGAATGGCTTGAGATTAAGGATGGAGAGAGAGACAGCAGCCACATCATGAAGGCTCTGCAGTTGGTGGAGCAGGAGTGTGGCATGACCTGGTTTCTGCCTGTATAAAGCGGCTTCAAACGTTTGACGTCTACTCACAATAAGAAACACATTTTACATTCTGACCCTGCACGTACATACATATATTTGGATGAAGTGTGTTTCATTTTACTTTTTAAATCCTTGTGATTCTACCCAAGTACACGGTTCACAAGTTGAAGTACATTTCATTCAGTTCATTCATTTACCATTGAGTCACACCCTGCAGTTTGTAGAATGCTGTTTTAAAAGAATATGTGGATAAAATGTGGTGAATAGACTGTAGGATTGTGGCAGTGGGGCAGCAAGAGTCAATGCAGAGTCTAGTGGGAACTCATTGCTAAGTTCAAATGACAGATGACGGTGGTTTGGGCTAGTATGGTAGCAGAAGATATAAAGAGAAGCTGACAGACTGATATTAAAATAAAGAGACAGGGGCACCTGGGTGGCTCAGTGAGTTAATCCTCTGCCTTCGGCTCAGGTCATGATCTCAGGGTCCTGGGATCGAGCCCCGAATCAGACTCTCTGCTCAGCAGAGAGCCTGCTTCCTCTTCTCTCTCTGCCTGCCTCTCTGTCTACTTGTGATCTCTCTGTCAAATAAATAAATAAAATCTTAAAAAAAAAATAAAATGAAGAGACAGAAATGGCATGACTTGCTATAGGATTGGTGTGAGATATGAGGGAGAAGGAGGTATTAAAATGATTCATAGGTTTTGGTTTGAACAGCTGATAGATGGTGGTATCACTTGCTGATAAGAAGACCTAGAGAGGAACAGGCATTGGGGATAATTGGCGGGACATGTTGAGATACCCAGGTGGAGAAGTTAAGCTGAATATATGAATCTCCGTGCAGAGGAGTGGTTTGGGCTGGCTGGAGTTGGAAATTTCAGAGGTATCAGCATATTTGTAGTATTTAAAAGCCACAACAGTGATTGGGAGCATGTAGGGAGAAAAGACAGAATAAACCAAGTCCTAGGAAACTGCTGTTTAAGGATCAGGCAGAAGAAGAGAAGCCTGAAAAAGAGTCTGAGAGGGAGCTGGCATAATGGCAGAAGAAAGCCAGAGGGTTCGGTGCCATTTAATCCATGAGAGAATGTTTCTAGTAGGTGGGATTGGGTATGTGTCAAGAAAGGGAAGGACAGTTATGTCATGCTTTGTTAATGAAGGCTCAGGTAAGATAAGTATAGAAAAGTGACCGTGGGATTTGGCAATTTGCAGGTTGCCTGTGACATTGACAAGATGTTTCAGCAGAGTGGTGGGGCTAAACCCTAGACTGAAGTTGAGTGGGAGTTAAACAAATTTGAGATTAGAAAAGCACTCTTGAGTTTTTCTGTAACAGAAAACAGAAATAGGGCAGTAACGAGATGTAGATGTGAGAATAAAGAAGGTGTGTTTGGGGGGCGCCTGTGTGGCTCAGTTGGTTAATCGATTGGTCTGACTCTTGATTTTGACTCAGGTCATGATCTCAGGGTCGTGCAGGCACAAATTCTTTGAAGAGTGAAGAGGGAGAATAGTGTTGACTGGAGTTGTGTGAGTGAAGGGGAGAAGGGGTAAATAATGGTCAGATCATGGGGGCTGAGTCTCTAGTATTTTGTAGCCTGCTGTGTGGATTTGGCTTATGTTCAAAGAGAAGCCATTGGAGAATTTTAAGAAGAGGAGTTATTCAATCTCATATTTTAGAAGTGTGATTAAAAATATTATTTAGGGGGCACCTGGGTGGCTCAGTGGGTTGAGGCCTCTGCTTTTGGCTCAGGTCATGATTCCAGGGTCCTGGGATTGAGCCCCACATCGGGCTCTCTGCTCAGCCAGGAGCCCGCTTCCTCCTCTCTCTCTGCCTGCCTCTCTGCCTACTTGTGATCTCTGTCTTTTAAATAAATAAATAAAAATCTTTAAAAAAATATTATTTAGAAGTATTCATGTAATTCTGTAGGAAAAAAGAGTAGATCATAAAGTGGCCAAGAGAGAAGCACGGGGACCTCTTTGGAGGCTATTGCAGAATCAGTGGGAAGTGATGGCTTGGAACAGGGTCATAGTGGTAGACAGGTGGGAAGTGATCACATTCTGGAAATGGCTTTGAAGGAAGAGTCAGTAGGACTTGCTGATTAATCAGGTGTTAGGTATGAGAAAGAGGAGTCATGGCATTTAAATAAGACTTGAAGACATTACCAGGAGAGGTCCAGGACTGAACTCTGGGTGCTCTGATGCATAGAGATCAGTGAGGTGAGTGGGAATCAAAAAGGTGGGACTGAGGAAGTACAGAGGAAAAGCAAAAGCCCACAGGGTCTAGGACCCAAGTGGAGAGAGTGCTTTATGAAGAAAGGACATTCCATCTCTGTCCTTTTAGGTTTGTTAATCTCTAGCTTACCTGAGAGGTTCACTTGAGTATGGGGCAATATCCTGAGACAGGACTTGGTTGCTTTTATAGTTGAACATCTTGGCAACCAGAAATGCTCTCCAACTAATGACTCTACATAGAATCATTTAGAGATCTACCTTCAGGGGACATCACCAAGGTTGTAGTAACAAGCCTTAGTGGATTTTTATATGTAGTTTATGCAAGACTAAGGAGCACCTCTAAAGTATTTTAGCCAGTGCACATACGATGAATAACTTTAATATCAAAAATAAGAGTCCTCATTAACATTTACTATGCTGTTAATTTCCCCTGAGCTATGATGAGATGTGGATAATAGGAACACTTGATATAGATAGTTACTTTTTGGAGTATGACTTTTTTTTTTTAAAGATTTTATTTATTTATTTGTCAGAGAGAGAGAGAGTGCACACAAGCAGGGGGAGCAGCAGGCAGAGCAGGCAGAGGGAGAAGTAGGCTGCTGAGCTAGGAGCCTGGGAGCATGATCTGAGGTGAAGGCAGACGCTTAACTGACTGAGCCACCCAGGTGTCCCTGGAGTATGGATTTTTAATATAATATGGATTTATCCTTCCTGAGTATGAGTTTTTATTTATTTTTAATTTTTAAAAAAATATTTATTTATTTATTTATTTATTTGACAGAGATCACAAGTAGGCAGAGAGGCAGGCAGAGAGAGAGGAGGAAGCAGGCTCCCCGTCAAGCAGAGAGCCTGATGCGGGACTTGATCCCAGGACCCTGAGATCATGACCTGAGCCGAAGGCAGAGGCTTAACCCACTGAGCCACCCAGGCACCCTTATTTTTAATTTTTAAAAAAGATTTTATTTATTTATTGCATGAGCAGGTGGAGGGACAGAGGGAAAGGGAGGGAGAGAATTCCAAGTAGACTCCATACTGAGCATGGAATCTAATGATGGGTTCGATCTCAGGATTCTGATATCATACCTGAGCTGAAATCAAGAGTTGGACGCTTAACCAACTAAGCCACCCAGGTGCCCCCTGAGTATGGGTTTTTAATAATTGGTTGCCCTGGGGTGCCTGGGTGGCTCAGTGGGTTAAAGCCTCTGCCTTTGGCTCCAGTTTTGATCCCAGGGTCCAGGGATCGAACCCCACATCGGGCTCTCTGCTCAGCATGGAGCCTTCTTCCCACCGCCACCCTCCATTGCCTGCCTCTGTTTACTTGTGATCTCTTTCTGTCAATAAGTAAATAAAAAAATAAAATCTTTAAAAAAAATAATTGATTGCCCTATGGCTTAAGCTTCATATCTAGAATTCTTAAAATTAATACATTATAATTTAAGTGCTATAATTTTATATTAAATCTTAATATCTAGTGAGGATTTTCCTTCCCATCTTGTTTTCTTTGGGATTATTTTGGCTTTTCTTGGTGTTTTGTTTTCTATATATAATTTAGAATTAGATTAAAAAAAAAGTCTGTCAAGATTATGACTGAACTAGCACTGAATCTATACCTCAGTTTTGAAATAATTGACTTGGACTTCCTTCCCATGAATGTGGTATACTCTCCATTCAGTTAGATCTTTAATGCATTTAAATAAAATTTCATAAATCTATGTCTTTTGTTATATTTATGATTTGACTCTGGTTTATATTTGGGCTTTTATAAATGATACCTATTTCATTATGCACTGTATATTCAGTTTGAGGTTCAGACTTTATACCAGGTCATGGCACAAAGATATGTGTAGATTCCATGCCATATCTCAGGACGCTGAATTGAGTTTTTGTGGTTTCTATTTTATTGACAAGAAATTTATGAATGGTGCTAAGTTTCATTGTCCCTGGCCATGGGGAACCCCTATCTCCTATTTAGGAATGGTCCTTAAAACTCCAGTCATCTAGGCTTGTGGTTCTGATGCCCTTACGCTGTTGCCTTTAAAATTTGCTCACTAGTTTGACTTTGACTTTGCTTTCCATTTTTAGCATAGGTGTTTTTTTGTTCCTTGTTTTTTCATTACTAGTTTTGTTTTTTAATTTGCCTGTTTCTAGCAGGCAATTCTGCATTTTTTAATGTGGAAGAATGTTTTCCATTTCATTTTATCTGGTATGTTGACCAATAGTCCTAGTATCTTAAGTGTGGAGCTTTACAATTAATAGATGGTAATAGCTCTAAGTTATGTCACTGGCTTCAGTGTTATTAACATCTAGTATTAATGAAGCATGAATTTCATTGAAGTGTAGGGTACTGTCCTCTTGTCTGCTTAAGAAAGTAAGTGTTCAAAGTCTGCTATATTTGATTTTATCAATAAAGTTGAGATAGAGAGAGATAGATATTAAGAAATCTTAAATTAGACCTTATTTAGCTTATCTTAAGTTAGTTTACCCAAGGAAAAGTTTTGCTGTGCTACTATACTTTTTACATTTTCTGGTGTGTTCTAAAATTGGCCAGTTTAAACATTTCAAGTACTGGGGCGCCTGGGTGGCTCAGTCGGTTGGACAACTGCCTTTGGCTCAGTTCATGATCCTTGAGTCCTAGGATTGAGTCCCATGTCAGGCTTCCTGCTCAGGGGGGAGTCTGATTCTCCCTCCCTTCCCCTTCTCATGCTCTCTCTCTCTCTTTCACTCTCTCTCTCAAATAAATGAATAAAATCTTTGAATATTTCAAGTACTTCTGTAATACAGTTATTGGTTAAGAAAAACAAAACTGTAGCTGGACAAAGCAGTATAGAAATACCAGATGGGTTTCAAATATTTAGGTCAGAAACAATTGGCAATTCGCTGAGATCCAAACTAAACACACTGTTAACCGGCAGCTTTTAGGATGTCTGTGTACTGAATCTCTGACTGAATTTTAACTGTAATAATTTATGAACCATACTGAAAACTAACTAGTTGTGATTCTGGGTCAGATATGTGACAGTATTTATCCAGCTTGTATCTGTGTGGACTTTAAGAACAATAAAAAGAATATCAGAAAACGAATTTATTTTGATCTTAGCCTAGATGTGTGATAGAAGTGTTTCTGAGGATTTTCTTTCATCTATTTCTTTCGTTATTCTAATGTACTTCATCTTAATATACTAACCATTATGATTTTTAGGCCTATGTATGGTATATTCTCAATTGATATTTCATAATGTACTCTATCTTTCTAACTTAGATAAATATTTAGGTTGTTTTCAGTTATTATTTATTAGAGATAATACTATAGTAAACTTATTTTTGCATATAACTTTAAAAATTATCAAAAATTATATCTTTAATATGAACAATAGATGAATTTACAAGACTTAAGATTATTATATCAAAGGTTGTAACTTCTTTTTGGTCCTTGATAATTAGTGCTATAGTTATTTTCTAAAATGTTTTTAGTTTACAGCATGACCAGTAAATTTTTCAGTTTTATTACACTCTCACCAGCAATTTTGATAGATTTTGTATCTTACTGTTTTAATTTATTTAATTGATTTTTTTAAAAAATCAGGTTTTGAACATTTATCTGCTGTGTTCAATATTTCTGTATCGCTTCAGTGAATACCCATAAACTTTTTAGTCGTTATTACGAGGGTCTTAATATTTTTCCTATGGAATTTAATGAATACATTTTATATATAAATATTAATCTTTTGTGGTATTACAGATTTGCTAAGATCATTGTCTTCCAGACACATTAAGATTTCTGAAATAGTTATATTACTGTCCAATTGTTGAAATGGTTTCATCGCATTATGAAGACAGAAACTCATTTTCGATGCCTCCTTATCCTTAGAACTCTGAGCATGTTAACAAAATTGATTTTTTTTGCCCTGAATTGTTTTGCAGATGCAGTGGAAGGTATTGATGCCCAGGTGGTAGATGGCTACATAATTCATGATCAGGAGAGCAAATCAGAGGTTCAGATTCCTTATCCTCTGTCAGAAAACAGTCAGGTGCGGAGTGGAAGAGCTTTCCATCATGGAAGATTCATAATGGGTCTCCGGAAAGCAGCTATGGCAGAGCCCAAGTAAGACTACTCAGATATAGAATGTTAAAGAAACACATTTGAACTTGGCCTTTGCACAAATACTATTTCATAAATTGTCATAAGTGTTTGGGTAGGGGCTGGAGCATAGGTATTCTAAAGTAAACTGTTAAGTTATAAGAATGTTAGATCTGCCTTGCCTTTGTTGACAATATCATGTAGAGAATTTCCATTTAAATGACAGAACTACCGAGATTTTTCCTTTGACTGAATACACTGTGTGGTTTTATTATGTTGTTGTAATTTAGAGGATACAGTTACAACTGAGGTTTAAGTCCTCATCTAACTATTTGGGAGTTGGGGTTTGTGCTTACGGTATTTTCTGTTAAAAGTTGGAACAAACAGAGACTTCAAGGGAAAACCCTAGTTGGACAGGACTGGCTCTTCTCTTAATTATTAACTTCTATTTGCTCCTAGCCCTTAGAACTATAATCGAGGAAGTTTTACCCAAGAGAACTCTCATCTCATTAGCAAGGGTGGAAGTGTTGAGAAAGCAGGTGAAGGTGTGAGTGGACTTACCCTTAGGACTAAGAGTTTGATTATCTGTGGAAGTAGAATATGTTCATTGTGGAAACATGGGAAAATACACACAAATATAAAGATTGTAAAATTTATCCATGATTCTTTTGACTAGAAGTAACTACTCTGAGTAATTTGGTGGATAAACTCCCAGTTCAATATTTTCCCATCTGTGTATGAGTTCGTGTGGTGTGTGAAGTTTCTCTGCATGTATTTTTCTTAATGAAATGAGGTAAAAATCTCGTGTTACTTTAAAAAATCATTCCATCAGTATATATGTATTTAACTTCAAGAAATTAGAAAATAAAAACCACACTTACTTCTAAAGTCCGTAAATGATGTTTTTGCATTTTGTCATTCCAGACCTTCCCTGCTTACATGTGTGCACACTAGAGATAAGGAATCAGGAATTTGTCATTCCTTATTTAAATTGTATAATTACTGTATAATTTCTTTCTGCTTACCCTCTAGTACAAAGTTTATTGAAGGCATCGTGCTACAGTTACTAGAAGAAGATGATGCTGTGATAGGAGTTCAGTACAGGGATAAAGAAACCGGGGACATCAAGGTGAGAGATAGTAAATGTTAGCTCTTCCTAAGACATGTTTTTCCTCCTTTTTCTCCTACTCCTTTGAAAAGTAGGCTCACCAATTCACTCATCTGATAGACGGAGTTTTCTCTAAGCCATCTGCAGCGGGGTGATTTCAGACTGCCACACGTTGCTCTTTAGAGCTTTGCAGAACTCTGTACAAACAGCTTTGTAGACGCGCACCACTAGATCAGCTGGATCTAACTGAAATGTACATGTGCAGAGAGGCCGAGAGGACCTGGAAGGTGATAAAAGGAAGGATAACGTAAAAGAAATGATTAGGATAAACAAACAACTGTTTTAATCTGAAAGGGAAAAGTAAGAGAATCTCTGCAGAAATAGCGGAGTAAAATAGTTGCCAGTACCTGCCATGTTGGTTTTGTAAGAGAGGAGAAAGTGAAAGGCTAACCTGTTGGCATTTCTGGGCTGATCCCTAGGGTCACCACCTAGAAACTACTCTGATGGGAGTGATTGTAAAATAACATGGGGACCTACATCCATGTGGACAAAAATGTTTCAAAGCGCTAGCCACTGATTGAAAGCACTGATTGAAAGAAGTTAGAAAATTCTAGAATAAACAGTGGAGTCGTCCTTGGACTTTGTGATGAGATTCAGTATTCTGTGGTCCACACTTGCTTTGTAGTTGTTTCCCCTGTTGTTCATCAAAGTGTAGCTTTAATCCCAGATGGTTTGGATGGTAGTGCTTGGAAGGCAGGCAGTCCTCCCAAAAGGAAGTGTCTCTAGAGATTGGTCGTTCATTAACTTAAGCCCAGTAACAGTTTCTTTTTTAGCATTATTTTCATTATCCTCTATAACACTATCCAATAAAATATGTAACTGTTTTACAAGAATGCACATTTTAAGAGAATGGTCCCTTTACTGTGTATTTCTAACCATTTAGCTGAGCATTGTTTATCTTTGTTGTAGGAACTCCACGCTCCATTGACTGTTGTTGCAGATGGACTTTTTTCCAAGTTCAGGAAAAACCTGATCTCCAATAAAGTTTCTGTTTCATCTCATTTTGTCGGCTTTCTTATGAAGGTACTATAGAAATGTAATTGTAGAAAAATAAAAGCAACTTGGAATTTGAAAGTTATTAAAATATTTTGTTTTGTTTTAGAATGCACCACAGTTTAAAGCAAATCATGCTGAACTTATTTTGGCCAATCCGAGTCCAATTCTCATCTACCAGATTTCATCTAATGAAACTCGAGTACTTGTTGATATTCGAGGAGAAATGCCCAGGAACTTAAGAGAATATATGGCTGAAAAAATTTATCCACAATTACCTGGTAAGAAATAGGATTTCATTCACATTGTAATCTGTAATCTGAAAGTAAATATCACAAAAGGCTGTCCATCTCCAGTTCTCACTAAAACTGGGTCCAAACTAGGCCAGAGATAAGGTTGGCAGGTAAAAAACGCACCCAGGCAGATACACTGGAGTTGAGTTGTTGAACCAGCACATACAAAAATCTCCAAATTAAAAGAAAGTAGTTTATATAAATGTATTTATATATATATATTTTTAAGATTTTATTTATTTATATGTCAGAGAGAGAGCGAGCACAGGCAGAGAGAGTGGCAGGCAGAGGCAGAGGGAGAAGCAAGGAGCCCGATGTGGGACTCGATCCCAGGACGCTGGGATCATGACCTGAGCCAAAGGCAGCTGCTTAACCAACTGAGCCACCCAGGTGTCCCAGTAGTTTATATATTTTTTCATATTAATAATTTAATCATTGTTTTCAGAATAATTATTAATATTGGGAAAAATGGTACTTTTTTAGGTAGCCTGGCTAGTGATGCAAGGTCTCTGAATTCTTAAACTATCTCTCCTACTTCCTTAACTTTAGCGCTTGGCTTTTGTGGAAATGATAGCTACCATTTATTGAATATCTACTATAAGGTACTTTATAAACTTGATTTCATTTATCTACACAGTCACCCTCTGAGATAGGGCATTATCATTATCCCCATTTTATTGACGAGGGAACTAGGAGTCAGTAAGCTCCCCCAGGGATAGACTGTTAATAAGTGGTGGAGCCAAGGTCGAGGCAGGCGTGTCTGGCTCATACATCCCCTCCTCGGAACATGAGAGCTGTAAGTGATCTTCAAGATCTTTTCTAGTTTGGAGTTTAGTACAGAAAGGCTTTGTGAAATTTCAGACATGTTTGTAAAACACTCCTAAAAAATTGCTTTCTGGCATTTTTTTTTTTGAGAATGGGAATATGGAAAAGTAAAAATTTAAGGTATTAATTAAAATATTAAGAATATTGATAAAATTCAGGGCGCCTGGGTGGCTCAGTGGGTTAAAGCCTCTGCCTTCGGCTCAGGTCATGATCCCAGGGTCCTGGGATCGAGCCCTGCATGGGACTCTCTGCTCAGCAGGGAGCCTGCTTCTCCCTCTCTCTCTCTGCCTGCCTCTGCCTACTTGTGATCTCTCTGTCAAATAAATAAATAAATCTTTTAAAAAATATTGATAAAATTGGAGGGAAACCCTGCTTGCCAATTATGGTGATATTATAGGAAACTGTCTTTGGTAGGGGTATAGTTTGTTTAAAATTTTTTTATTTTTCAAGTTATTTTTTAATCTAAGTGAAAGCACTCTGTTTAATAACAGAATATTAACAGATATGAAGGTATACATGTACTAACTTAGATTTTTTTTTTTAAAGATTTATTTAGAGAGAGAGATTGAGAGAAAGTGTGTGAGTAAGGTGGGGAGGGGCAGAAGGAGAGGGAGAGAGAGTCTTAAGCAGACGCTGCTGAGCATAGAGCCTGACTCAGGGCTCCATCTCATGACCCTAAGATCACAACCTGCGCCAAAACCAAGAGCTGGACGCTCAACTAACTGCACCGCCCCAAGTGCCCCTTACTTAGATTTTTAATAATGACATTTCCAACATTTCAATATATTTGCATTTAGTCAAGCCATTTTTGAAGCTTTCAGATGAAAAATGAATTAATCACATTTAAGAAAAAAATAGTCAATAATGTGATATTTTTAGCATTTTTTTCTTTTATCGTAGATTGCATTTTCCAATCCAGACTGTCCTGAGATCATGGTGGGAAACCATTTATAGGTTTATATTAATAGTCATTAGGTTATTGAGATTCTCCTTATAGGAATGGAACAATTTCAGCTTAGGCATTCTGCTCCTCTATTCCCAGATTACAATGGAAACTGTATGAAAAGACAGTTCATTTTCTATACAAGTAGGAGCACAAAACTTTAAACTGGAGAGTATCTCAGAGATGAGCTCTTTCAAGCATTTCATGTTACAGATGAAGAAACTGAAGCTCAGAAAAGTAGAGCTCTCTACAACTTACCCTTTTTCTGCCGTACATACCCTCCTGTTGTTTGTGGGTTGCTAGTATATTTCATCTGTAATTCCCAGAATATGGCGGTAATGGTAAATTAAGTGTTAAATATGATACTTGTCAGTTAACATTTGGGAGAAAGGTGGGTGGTTTTTTTCTCTGTCTCATTTCTGAATTTGCTTCACTCTTAGCTTTTTTGTTCACTCAGCTGTATCTACTTACATTAAATCTCTCTTAGAATCCTTAGTCATTCCTTAGCTTGAATAACTAGGTTCTTAGTGAACAGTCGTACTAATAAAATAATTAGTTCTTGATTTATCACAAGGTATATATATAACACATATAGCACATATTGTATGTAACATATAATAGAAGGTATTTGTTTAGACTTGATAAGAACATGTGATAATTAGAAATTGAAATTTTATAAACCATTTATTTGGTTGGATGGGATTTATTGCAGATCACCTCAAAGAACCATTCCTGGAAGCCACTCAGAATTCTCGTTTGAGATCTATGCCAGCAAGCTTTCTTCCTTCTTCACCAGTAAACAAACGAGGTATTATTTTATTGGAATGATTTTATAAAGGGTATTCTAAATACTCAAATTTAATATTCCAAATGTAATACGGGATGGAATTTATGCTACTGGAAATCATATGTGGGACAGAGGACTGGTTACTGTGAACACATTACTAACACCAAAATTAGTTTTATGATGTCTTGATTATTTCATAATGAGTATAAATGTCATTATACTAGTTATTGGGGCTATAGCAGTTAAGTATAGTCCTAAATCTAGAGAAGCAGTTTTTCTAGTGAGGGGTATAAACTGGTACTTTCAGAACACTGTTGATAAAGGCTATTGTCAAAGCCCACTCATGTACCACAAGGTTCACTGTGAAGGGGTGTGCATGGTCAGGAGGGATCTTGTGAACTGTCAAGGGTGATTGGGTTAGATGTGTCTCAGGAAATAAGACTGGAGTTGGGGCATGAAGGATTGGTGGGAGTTCATTGGGTGGACAGTGAGAGGGAATTCTAAGTAGATGGAACAACATCTGCAAAGGCCACGAGGGCTGAGAAATGATGGCACTTTCAGTGAAGTCCACTACTTTCCTATGGCTGGAGCACATGATAGGTGTCAGAGCGGTGGATAGGTAAGGTATTTCTTTAAAGTTTAGTTTTAATCCTATAGACAGTGGAAAGTCACTGAAAAGTTTTTTTTTTTAATAGCTTTATTGAGATGTAATTCACAAATCATATAGTTCACCCATTAAAGTTTATACAATTCATTTTTAGTGTATTCATGGATCTGTGCAACCAACACCACAGTCAATTTTAGAAACTTTTTATCACCCCAAAAAGAAATGCTGTACCCATTAGCGGTCACTGCTCATTTTCTCCCACTCCTAGCCCAGGCATCCACTAATCTGCTTTTTGTCTTTATAGATTTGCCTTTTCTGGATATTTCCTATAAATATAGTCAGTGGATCCTTTGTAACTGGCTTCTTTGAGGTTTATCCATGTTGTAGCATGTCCTTCATTTGTTTTTGTGGCCAAATAGTATTCCATGTGTGGATATACTATATTTTAACTATCCATTCCTCAGGTGATAGACATTTCGTTTGCTTGCACTTTTGGAGGTTATGAACAATGCTGCTGTGAACATCTGCATATGAGTTGTTGCGTGGACTTAATTTTCACTTTTCTTGGGTATGGTAACTCTGTTTAACTCTTTGAAGAACTGCCAAACTGTTTTCCAAAGGGGCTGCCCCATTTTATATTCTTTTATATTCATATATTCTTTTATATTCATTTTATATTCATTTATATGAGGGTTCCAATTTCTCCACATCTTCACCAGCATTTGCTATTATCTTTTGGGCCATACCCATTCTTTTAGGTGTCAAGTGGTACCTCATTGTGGTTTTGATTTGTATTCCTCTGATGGATAATGGTGCTGAAAATCTTTTCATGTGTGTATTGGACATTTGTATTTCTTCTTTGGAGAAATGTCCATTCAGATTACACATTTTTTAATCGGTCAAATAAAAAAAACTTTTATTGTTGAGTTCTAAGAGTTCTTTATATATTCTAGATATAAATCCCTTATCAGATAAATGATCTGTACAAACTTCTCTCATTCCATGGTGATGGGGTCCGTTGAAGTTTTTAATTTTCATAAAGCCCAATTTATCTTTTTGTTTATTTTGTCAATTGTGTTTTTGATGCCATATCTAAAAAGTTTTTGCCCAATCCAAGGTCACAAAGATTTACTCCTATATTTCCTTCTAAGAGCTTTGTAGTTTTAGCTACTACATTTAGGTATTTGATCCATTTTGTGTTAAATTTTGTGTATGGTGTGAGGAAGGGGTTCAATTTCATTTGTGTGTGGCTATGCAGTTGTCCCAGTACCATTTGCTGAAAATATAGTTCTTTCCCCATTGAAGTGTCTTGGCACTCTTGTCAAAATTAATTTGACTGTAGGGGCGCCTGGGTGGCTCAGTGGGTTAAAGCCTCTGCCTTTCGCTCAGGTCATGATCTCAGGGTCCTGGGATCAAGCCACGCATCAGGCTCTCTGCTCATCAGGGAGCCTGCTTCCCCCTTTCTCTTCCTGCCTCTCTGCTACTTGTGATTTCTCTGTCAAATAAAAACAGTCTTTAAAAAAA
>RCUC01144121.1:0-42779 GCA_003697995.1 Taxidea taxus jeffersonii | reverse complement strand
GCCGAGAGGTGTCCACTGCAGTGTCACAGGCCAGCTGGAGGCCAGCGGCTGGAGCGGGACAGTTGTCCCTACCCGGGTGGTGAAGAGCCACTGCAAGAAGATCTGAGGGCTGCAGCCATGGAGCCCAAGAGCCATGCAGCTGACCCTGCAGGGACCCATACTGTGGGGACAGAGCCAGCACCAGCAGGAAGGGACAGTGGACAGAGGAAGGAGAAGGACTCGATGCTGGTGCAGCCGCCATGTTTTTAGCATGACTCAAAGTTCAACAGAAAAGAGAACTCTGTGATGTGAGAACTATCTGAAGTAAATGTTTAGGAAAATGCACAATGGGAAAGTAGCGATCCCACACAGAGCTGTTCCAGGAGAGAAGGAAAGGAGGAGAACAAACACCCCTACAGAGAGTGAGGGCACGGCAGAAAGACGTACCCACCAAGCAGACCAAAAGGAGCTGCTTTAAAACATCAAGAAAGAAGATCCAAGATGGGAGGACGACACAGCAGCATGAGAAAACATCAGAAATAAGGTGACAGAATTCAAGGACACTAGATAGACAAGAAAATTAATTCAGAAATGAGAATCAGAGCAAACAAACACAACAATGCCTTTAGAAACAGGACATCAACTGGAGAACAAATTTTAGAAAACAAAAGAAACCACAGAGAAACTGAGGCTCCCCAAAACAGAAGGCCAAAACACGAGAACCAGAACACTAAGCCGCAGCTCCAGGAAGCCTCCTGCGATAGCAGCTGTGAACACACAGAGGAGAGCCTGCGCGCTCCTGCAGACACTGCCCCAGCGCCAACACCACAGGGCACCGTCTAACACAACCCTGGAAAACAGACCTCGGAACACTGAAGCCAAAAGGAGACATGACTTGTAAGAAAGACCCACTGGGCTTTTCATGCTGGGAAAAAAATCGAAATAAAGATTTCAGGTACTCAAGGGAAGAAAATGGGAGCCAAGGATTTCATACCCTACAAAACTGATTTCACACATAAAGCAAACAGATTAAGGTCAACGTGGGGAGTTCTGGGAGGACGGTTCCAAGATGACACTGACCAAACACTGGTTATGTAACCACGGACTACACAGAAGTGAGACGCGAGATGAGGGCAAGAGGGGGAGATTTCGCTGTGCAACAACTGACCATCTACATGCCATGCTGTTTTCACTATCAGAGCAGAACTTGAATATCAGTATCCCTGCACTGCATGTTACAGTGGAATAAAGCAAGCGTGTAATTAAGGAATTTCTATCCCAGGATTCTCGGTGTGGAAGGACACACAGACACAACATGGAAGAGTTGAGTACTCTGAAATCCCGAGTTCCTAGTGGAAATATCAACATGAACTCAAGTATTTTATCTTTAAATGTGTGTACATGTGTAGGTTTTCTAACTCTGTGCACTGAAAAGCCCTAGAGGCAATGACCAACCCTACAGCGACAAGCACCAAGCATTTGAATGAAATACCTCTTCTGCCATTAAAAGAAACTGGGATTCTAGGGAGTCTGGCTGACTCAGTCAGAGTAGCATGCGACTCTTGATTTTGGGGTCATGAGTTCAAGCCCCACAATGGGTACAGAGATTACTTAACTTACAAAACAAAACAAAAAGAAAGAAAGAACCTGGAGATTCTTAGAAAAAGAGGCAATTCCAGATCTGGAGCACCTTGACACACCGGACTGCAATGGAGCGGAGGACTGGGTGCACACACGTGTAGGGTCTGCACATGCATGTGGGTGTGCATACAAGGACTGCGAGTGAGCCTACGGTGCACATCTGTGTGGTCAGGGCATGTGTGTGCATACATGAACACCAAAACAAATAAAGAGCCAACCTGAAGATCCTCCCTCCTACAGGCCAAAGAAACTACGATTTGGGTTCAATAAAGAAAGAAATTGCGATGACTTGAAATCTATCCAACAGGCTCAGGTAAATGAGTTCATGACACATACGTGTCATAAAAACGTATGAATACGAGGAAGTTGAGAGGCAACGTGGGGGGCTTGGGGATAGGAAAGGAATAAATGAAACAAGATGGGATGGGGGGAGACAAACCATAAGAGACTCTTAATCTCACAAAACAAACTGAGGGCTGCCAGGGGGAGGGGGGAGACGGAGGGTTGGGTGATGGACACTGGGGAGGGCATGTGCTATGGTGAGTGCTGTCAAGCGTATAAACCTGGCGACTCACAGACCTGTACCCTGGGGCAAATAATACATTAGATGTTTATAAAAAAATATAAAAAAATTAAAAAAAACAACTTTAAGTGGCCACCTTCTACGGTGACAGGAAACTAATTATCTTTGCTTATCCTGCCTTTCCTAAATGAACACTACCACTGGGTAACCAAATAGCAGATGAGAGGATGCATCTTCTAAAACCAACCCAGCCATACACGTGAGCACGATCCCAGCATATCACCGGAGGCTCCGGACCATGAACGGACCTGCGCACCGGGCACCGGCAGCCGCCAACACCGGGAAGCTGCGAAAAGCCTGTGCGTGCGAATGAAGGCACGCGGCTCTTTATCGCCGCTGGAGTGTGGAGCCCGATTCTCGTCAAGCCTCTGGCCCCAGCTGCCAATTTACAGGAGTACAGAGGCCAGAAGAAAATGCTGGACGGGCCAGGACAAGGTAGGTGGCAAAACCTAGGCCGTGGGAATCAACAGGACCAACGGCCCAGGTTCCTCAACAGGCAAACCTCACAAGGAGACCAGTACGCGCAATGAAGGACTTCAGAAGTACCGAGTCTGAGAAGCAGTAGACAAGGTTCAGTGACCACGAAGAAACACAAATAAGTCATTTCTATAAAAGTCAGGATTCGCTTCGGAGGGAAGGAGGGGCTGGGGCTGGAGAAGCACCCGGAGAGCCTTCTGGAGTGTCTGGCGACGTGCCAGTTCTTGGCCTGAGTGGCGGTCATCAGGGTATTCACCTTATAGTAATGACAACTCCACGAGCTAAACATTTGTGTCATTTTCTGTACCTTTTTATGATAAAGTAGTAAGAAAAATACTTGGGGCACCTGTGTGGCTCCGTCAATTGTCTGCCTCTGGCTCAGGTCATGATCCCAGGGCTCTGGGATTGAGCAGGGAGTCTGCTTCTCCCCAAGCCTCCCCATACCCCCTTGTGCTCTCTCTCACTCTCTCTCTCAAATAAAAATAAAATCTTAAAAAATATATATAATAAATTTAAAAAATTTTTAAATGATCAGACCAAACTTTAACTTGCATAGTGCTTTTTTTTTTTTTTTTAAGTAGGCACCACACCCAGTGTGGAGTCCAATGTGGGGCTTGAACTCCCGACCCTGAGATCAGGAGCTACGCTGGGATCCAGAGCCAGACGCTTAACTGCCTGAGCCCCTGCTTGCATAGTGCTTTTAACAAAAACAGTCCAAGAAATTTTAGATTTACCTCTGCATCTTGCTCTGTAAGATGCTCCCAGACGGCAGGCAAGCTGCCAGGGTCATGTGCAGGCTTGCCTTGTGCCCACTGCCAGCCAGTTAAGACCCAGCCCACACTCGCGTGGCCGAGGCCTGGGCCCTGGCATGGGCTGCAGCCACCAGGGGAGCACTGACTTGCTCTATTCCACAGGTTCGTACAAGTCAACCGGAACATTCTGAGACTCAGTCCCACCAAGGAGAAGGTTAATGAACACTTTGAGAACACTTCCAGACATTGCCTGCGTTTTTAAATCACTGCTGTATTCATGCCGTATTAAATCAAAGTCCTAAAATTTCTGTCCAGATGGCAATGAAACTGAATAGGGTCAAACCCAATAAAGCATAATGCTGAAATTTCAAGTAGTGCTCAAATCCTGAAGGATGCTCAATTATTATAACTTAACCACTTTTTATCACAGGATATCCCAGAATGACTGATTGACTTTTTTGCAGGTTGCATCTGCCCATGTAGTGCAAGTTTTATTTTTCATACCAGTAAGGAAAAGCAAGAAAAAAGTCACTCACTCAAGTTTTTCCAAGAATTAAAATTACTTCGTTCAGTCTTCAGACTGCTTAGCTCCTTCTCTTGCTAATCTGTCCGCTTCTTCATTGCCTACAAATCCCGAATGACCAGGAACATGCATCTGTTAAATAAATTTTTTTTTCCTTTTACCTTTACTGATTTTTTTACACAAGCAACACCCAAGTACATCCTGACTCTTCCCGGTGGGGGGAGGGGGAGAACGCTCCTCCCCCAGGGCCCCCCTTGACGGTTCTACATAGCACAACCTGTATGCCCAACATACTGACACAATAAAGGCACTTACAAAAATCCCATTTGGATTCTCCACAAATTGGATCGTACTGTTTTTACTAATTTTTTAACCTTAATGATGGAACTTGGAAAGCTTTCCAGGTAAAATGTATGTATGTATAGATGGGGATAGATAAAAATCCAAAACACATACTTTATTTTCTTCAACTGCTCTCAGGTGGTGGCTCAGTGGGTTAAAAGCATCTGCCTTTGGCTCAGGTCATGGGTCTCAGGGTCCTGGGATCGAGCCCCGCATCGGGCTCTCTGCTCAGAAGGGAGCCTGCTTCCCTGTCTTTCTCTGCCTGCCTCTCTGCCTACTTGTGATCTCTGTCAAATGAATAAAATCTTTAAATGCTGTCAGAAAGAGGAGATAGAATTACGTGATTTGGGTTTTTTTTCTAAGTAGGCTTTACAACCAATGTGAGCCCAACGTGGGACTTGATCCCACGACGGTGAGATCAAGACCTGAGCTGAGATCAAGAGTCAGACACTTAACCCACTGAGCCACCCAGGTGCGTACTTCTGTGCTTTAACCACTGTTTACATCCACATTGGGGAAGGGCAGATTTAAATCTTACGTCACCAAGCTGTTCTCAGTGGTCCTGGAGTGGAAAAGCAACACAGGGTTAAGACAATGGCTGCAGTTTAACTTGCTCTGTATTGTTGGAAACAAATTTGTTTGTTTTTTTATAGATTTTATTTATTTGACAGAGACAAAGCAAGACAGCATGAGCAGTGGGGAGGGCCAGAGGGAGAGGGAGAAGCCAACTTCCCGCCCAGCAGGGAGTATGACACAGGACCCGATCCCAGGACCCTGAGATCATGACCTGAGTAGAAACCAAGAGTCAGACACTCAACTGACTGAGACATCCCAGCTCTCCTGATATCTTATGCTTTTATACAGGACAGATTCATACAGAGCATGTATGGGTAGAGATTTGTAACTGTAGATCTGCTGGAAATTATATTTCCAAAAAATAATTTTATTTTTTATAGTTTTTTAAAAAAGATTTTATTTATTTATTTGTGAGAGAGAGACAGAGATAGCAGAGAGCATGAGTGGGGAAGAGAGGGAGAAGCAGGCTCCCTACTGAGCAAGGAGCCTGATGCAGGGCTTGATCCCACTGCAATTATGACCTGAGCCAAAGGCATTCACTTAATTGATGGAGCCACCCAGGTGCCCCCTGAAAAAAGTTTTAATCAAAACTACCTATTGAGGGAAATTGGAGGGGGAGATGAACCATGAGAGACTATGGACTCTGAAAAACAATCTGAGGGTTCTGAAGGGGCGGGGGGTGGGAAGGTGGGGGAGCCTGGTGGTGGGTACTGTGGAGGGCACGTATTGCGTGGAGCACTAGGTGTGGTGCATAAACAATGAATTCTGGTACACTGAAAAGAAATTAAAAAAATAAAAATTTTTTTAAAAACCCCAAGGAAGGGACGCCTGGGTGGCTCAGTTGGTTGAGCGGCTGCCTTCGGCTCAGGTCATGATCCCGGCGTCCTGGGATCGAGTCCCACATCAGGCTCCTTGCTGGGCGGGGAGCCTGCTTCTCCCTCTGCCTGCCTCTCTGTCTGCCTGTGCTCGCTCTCTCTCTCTAACAAATAAATAAATTAAAAAAAAAAAATTAAAAACCCCAAGGAACAAACAAACCAAAAAAACCTATCTATTAGGGCGCCTGGGTGGCTCAGTCGGTTTAGTGTCTGCCTTCGGCTCGGGTCATGATCCCGGGATCCTGGGACTGAGCTCCGCATATGGCTCCCTGCTTGGCGGGAAGCCTGCTTCTCCCTCTCCCACTCCCCCTGCTCATGTTCCCTCTCTCGCTGTCTCTGTCAAATAAATAAATAAAATCTTTAAAAAGAAATTAAAAAAAAAACAACAACTATCTATTAATAAGAAAAATATTTCCATTTTGGAAAAAAAAGTCATGTTCCTAAAGTCTTATCACACTTTACTTTTAACAAAATACCTTATAAATTAGTTTTATTTTGACATTAGCGCTGACTGTAAAGAACCCAACAGGTCGACTATCACCAAGTCACTGAACAGTGATGAGGTTAATGAAGGGCAGTGCCAAGAAAGGCAGGTAGGGGTAAGTGTCCTCCCGAGCACCCAACCAGAGCACCCAACCACGAGGAAGCAAGCATTAAAAGGATTTTATGCAACTCTGGATAAGAGTCCTCCGCCCTTTCCCACGCTGACAGATGACAAAAACTTGATTGGGCGACAAGCACAGGGAGGGTCAATCAGATTAAAAGAACCTGCCAACAAGCCCATAAACCCCCTAGACTTAGAAACTCTGGGGGCAACCCTCTCAGGTTCCTTCCCTCTTTGGGAGGTTCATACTGTCTATCACTCTAACTTCACTTTGCTGCCCACCACTCTTTATCTGGTCTACCTCTTCATTCTTCCAAGCAGCATGACCACAACTGCAGGCACTAAAGGAAAAAAAAAATCCTGCAATGTGAGCCCAGATGAGGGCCCCCCAAGCACCACCGAGACAATGGGAGGAACATGGAACACCCCTCAGTCTCGTGGCCCGAACAGCATGTTCTACACACAATCACACCAATAGTAAGCAGCATCACTTATAGGATGATCAAGACTCAAATATGTTGCAATTTCTAATACGTGCTATGGTATAAATTTCATGTAAACTTTAACTTAAGTCATTAAATCACCTACAGAAAGTACTAATCTCTCCAGTTAACTCAGAATATTTGGTCCTAGACACCTCGGTGGCTCAGTCAGTTAAATGTCCAACTCTTGATTTCGGCTCAGGTCATGATCTCAGGGTTGTGAGACCGAGCCCCACATCGGGCTCCACACTGAGCGTAGGGCCTGCCTGCTTAAGGTTCTCTCTCTGCTGCCCCCGCCCCCCCATTCTCTCACCCGAGAGTGTCTGGTCCTCATAGCCATGTAAGAGGACTGGTTCGGACAACACGCACCCACTGGATGTCCATGCCCTGGGTGAGCTGCTCCAGCACCACGAAGTCCTCCTTGTTGATCACCTCCTTCCCCGTGCTCGTTTTCCACCCGTTCTTCTTCCAGCCTTGAACCCAATTAGTGATACCTACAAGAAATGCACTCACAGTCTGCTGGGCTTGAATGTCCTGGTTTTTTCCTCCCTAGACTTCCCTCTTCCACCTGCTCTCCTCGTCTTCGCAGTGGTGTGGACTTGCCACTGGCCCACACAGGCTGTACTCCGGCTGGGGGCACACACCCGGCAAACTCCTCTGCTTATCCCTCTGACTGGACTGGTGCTGACCCACAGCTCCCAGCTTAAGAGAACATCTCCTCTGCCGCTTTAACCCCCACCCCGTGTCCTAAACATGATTATTTCTCAAAGTCGTCTGCACGTCACCTTCAGTTACTTATGCATGTTTATACTCGAAGGACTACGAGAGCAGGGACACAGCTACCCCGCCACCCTATCTTAGGAGCCTGGAGAACACGTGTCTATGTGGCAAACTCCAGAGCAGCAGATCTGGGCTCCAGAATCCCCAGTTTTCTCTTTATACCGGACAAACCAATGGTTGTCTTCATTCACCATTTGGGTCCTGCCCTGATATACCCCCCACAAGAGAAGGAAATACTTATTTTCCTCCATGTTTACCAGAAAAACACTAGAAGAAGTAAAATGTAAAAGCTTACCATTTATAGTAAACATACTGTCTGTATATAGAACCAGCTTCCTGATGTTTTGAGCCTTCGCTTGCTCGATGGCTTTGCAGGCTGCCTTAAAGAAACAGGTCAGTCATCATGCTACAGAAGTCGTCCAATTTTCAACATTACCGAAGTTCAAAATCACTTCGCTATTTAGACATTCTTTCTTTTTCTGTGCTAAGCGTAATGATTATATGCTCTGCGTGAAATAATGCCACACATACGGTTCTGTTTGCACATCTATTTGAAATAATTTTTAAAATTTTTCTGGAAAATTCCCATCCACCAAAGTCACTAATAACCCCAAACCAAGTTTCTTCCGGACTTTGAGCATCCTGTGTGCACAAAGTGTACGTGGTTCACTGCTTCCATGGTCTCATTCTTAGTGGGAAACGCGTCTGACAACTTACATGAATTTCTGCTCTTTGGTTGGTCTGCCGCCCGGGAAGCCTAATGCCTATATTCCTGGTTTCAAAACAATACAAAGGAAAATGAAGTCAATTAAAAAAGCTAATTCCCAAAGTGATTCCTTAAGCCTCTCAATGGAGGACAGGCTTGATACATTTTTTTGACATATGAAAGCATCATACAAATATACAGCCTTCAAACATCAAACCAAGAGTACTAGCATTTTATGGAAAAGCACCATGGGACGGTCTTGTGAAGAATCCTGGGCCAGAAATCAGAAGCAACGTTTTCTTTCTGGCCCTGAAATTCATTAGTGTGGGGTCCTGGGTGAGCACTTAAGCCCGTAGACACTCAGTGCCACACAAGCTTGCTGCCTCTTAGAGGGTTTGCAGCTAAAATGAGATATCAAAGGGAAAGGACTCTGTAGACCACAAGTCGAGAGAAATATAAAGTCTTACTGTCACTTAACAGTTTATGTTCCATTATGCCCGACACTGCTATGGGCACCTGGAAATGCTGGAGACAAAGCTCAGAACTGATATGGCTATTTCACAGGCTCAAATTCGTCTTTTACACTGAATCTTAGGGCTGCCCAGGGTATCTGAATGATCACACTTTGCATCCCCCCAAGCTCGTGCCTTGTGAAAAACCAGAGGTCACCTCTAAGCTCACACGTCCTCAGAAGAGTCTTGGGAACAGGACAGGTTCCAAGTCTGGTAACCTTGGATGTCCTTGCCAGAACCATCCCTCAGGAGACATGTGACTCTCCTAGGGGGCAGGGAAGTCATTTTGGTAGAAGATATCATCAGCGACACACAGAGACTGCTCTCGATTCAGGGTGAGGAAAGCAATGCTGAGGTATTTTACATTCGGAAGAACAAAGCTATCAGGGTCGCCACGAACCAAAGCTCGCTCCTTTGCAACCTCTGCCACAGCTGACCAAATAATCAGCAGATCTCGTGTCATTCCTTGACAAGTTTTACAATGTGATTCACTTAGACTCGAACCCTTTTTTGTTTACTCACAAAGGATGGCCGGGACCCCAGTAAACACCGATGCCTGCCCGTGCCCTCCTCCGCCCGTTACTGGAGCAGCAGCCATCCGTGTAGACGACAACAAATTCTCCTAGAAGAGGGAATTTCATGACTGGCACTGGAAACAAAGCACAAACAACTGAGATCCACTTAACAAATCCACTAAACTTGAATTCCCATTTTAACTGAGAGAGTTCTGTACAATGTAATCTATATTCTCTATCTAGAAAAACATTATCAGTTCCTTATAAATGGGGCCCTCAACACTTTCTGATTAGCATGCCCTCCTGTCTCGCATATGGCAATTTAAAGGTAAAGGCAGGCATTCTGTGAACTCAGAACCTGCTGCTGTTGCATCCCCCAGTACAGAAGTCAGAACAGTGTCACTATCCCTCTCCCCGCGGGGAGCAGGGCTCACACTCACTCCCCGGAGCTGTCTTTGCAAACAAGTAGTGTCTTGGCATGGTAAGAACCCATCCCCCAGAAGGTCTAGTCCTCTGACAAATGCTGGTCTAATTTTTTTTCTTAGTATATTTGCCTCTAATAAACTATGGTCCCCTGTGTTTGCTTTGTTTCATCAAGACAGAGGCTTAGGGGCACCTTGGTGTCATGATTATTTTAAGGAAAACTTAAAAATCCAAGAGATACATACCCATATAAGAAAATGTGTCTTTGTCTACTGCAGGCACAGATTCCGTGGTCTGTCTTGCATGCTTTGCACAGGGCTCTGCGTTTTCCTCACCATCCGAGGGCTCACGGAGTCGCTTATTGGCTTTCACTTGTGATTCCTGTTCATGCTTATTTTCTGTCCCTGAAAGATCAAGTCTACTCAAAAAGCAGGAAAAAATGAACATAACACGAAATGCTTAACAATCCAGAAATTCAGTAAGTGATTTAGTATCACTAAATCAGACTTAAGTATGATCTGCGGCCTTACAAAGAGGAAATTACTTAGGACAGTCCACACCGTGTCAGATTTTCACGTCCTATGAAATTACTCTAAAGTTTCCCTAAGCTTGACAAGGGCAATATGAAGACAGGAGCAACATCCGTCAAAGTAGAAACCTGGTTTTGACAGAGATAGTAGAGATACCAATGGTTTGAATCCCACTGGGATGGTGGGCAGTTTGACAATCTGAGGGACTCTTTCCCCAGAAAGAAAACAAGGACTCGAATTTTGTAGATGCTATTACTCTAGGTATGTCAACTCCATGGATGCCACGTCGAGAACCTCCGGGAAAGCTGAGAGGGCATGGGTAACTGGACCTTAAGTGAGAAGACAGTGGGCCACACTGAGAAAGGGCAGCAGAAGCCCAATAGCAGAAGGGACTGGGCCCCTTCAGGGCGGTGGCTGCAGAGCTTTCCTTCAGGAGCTCAGCCATGGGATGCAGGGTTAATCCCACAGGCTTCTCACATACTCCCTCAGGTTATGTGGGAGCAGCTTTTCCTACATTCTCATTTTATGCAGTGGGAATAGAGGCACAGGAGCAACCAAGTTTATCTGCAAAATAACAACTAAGCCCAACACTACAGAATTCACTTTAAGCTCATCCCTAAACCAGGGATGGAGAAATGGGGTTCCAGTGTTGACTAAACACTTACCACATGGGTCCAAGCCAGAATGTCCTGCCTGGAGTAGCTTCTCCACCCACACCTGTCAGAAGACTGCTAAAGGTTATCTAGGCAAAATCTGACCGAAGCCACTATGGAGGGCAATGTTTGGGTTTCCATGCTGCTGTATTTACCTTTAAAATATTCCTGGGGCGGGGGGGGGGGGGGGGTGCCTGAGTGGCTCAGTCGGTTAAACGTCTGCCTTCAGCTCAGGTCATGAACCTGGAGTGCAAGGACCTAGCTCGGCATCCAGCTCCCTGCTCAGTGGACAGTCTGCTTCTCCCTCTCCCTGCAGCTCCCCCTGGTTTGCTCTTTCTCTCACTTTTGCTCTATCTCAAATAAATAAACTCTTGAAAGAACAATATTCCTCTAGGGACTCTACGTAAGCAAACCCAAAAACACAAGTACAAATCAAAGGGTAATTTTGCAGAAGTTTAATACCAATACAAATATTGACTTTATTTGTAATAACATAGAAAGTTAAATTGGAATCCAAGTTTTTAAAGGACAGACCAGACTTTGAAGGAAAAGGAGCCCATTGTTGTCAGATAATTTTCCCTTCACAAAATTGGGTTGAGTATGTTAACCCCAAATCAGTTTACAAAAATCATGGTAACTGCCAAATAGCTCAAGAATCCCAAAATAAAAAATATGTCATATTAAGAGAAAATTTGGGAAAGGGGCTACCACTTTTACTTTGACACAGTTTTGAACATTAAAGATGTTAAATCCCAATTTATATATATAAGTCACTAACCTGGAAGTCTTTGAACTTTTAAGAAACATGATTCATAAAGAACTAATTCGCCTTAGGATTTAGAGTATTTACTTCTACTGCAAGAACTGAAGTATGAATAAATTACTAATTGGGTAAAACAAAAGGGCAGTGAGAAGGAAGCATTAAGAACCCAACTAAGACAAGAACCATACTTGCACATTTGTTTTCTGTCCCAAACTGATTTCTCCACCGGGGCAGAAAATGTTAACAGTCACATCACAACTTCCTTAGAAGCTGCTGGGGAGACACAGGCTGAAGCAGATGCAGTGAGTGAGGTTCTGCCCTGCTTGTACCCTGCCTTGTCACACAGGGTCGATTCCTAAATGCGACTGCCTCTCTTTGACCTCTGCTTTGACCACAATCGTCACGGCCTCCCAAAGGAGCCGCTGTTCAGAGCCTGAGCATCTCAGTGGGACTGGCCAAAAAACATGGATTCAAACTACTCTCTCATCTTAGTCCACTAGTAAAAAAATCTGCAGGTAAAGCTAATGAGACAGTTTACCCCTGAGCATGGGGTCTGAAGCCCCGCTCAGTGGAAAATCAGTATAATCTCTCGCTCCTCAAACACTTGACTGCCACTGGTAGGCTGCTGCTGACTGGAAGAACCGCTGTGAATAGCTGCTTCACACGTGTATGTCTTACACAATAAGGTAACGGAGAACAGAAAATGTCGCTAAGGGGCGCCTGGGTGGCCCAGTCGATGAAGCGTCTGCCTGGAGTCCTGAGACCCAGCCCCGTTGGGCTCCCTGCTCAGCAAGGAGTCTGCTTCTCCTTCTTCCTCTGCTCTTCTCCCTGCTCATGACTGTATTCTCTCTCCCTCAATAAATAAAAATTTAAAAAAAAAGAAAAGAAAATGTAAGAAAATCCTGAGGAAGGACACCTGGGTGGCTCAGCTGGCTGGGCCTCTGCTTTTGGCTCAGCTCATGATCCCGGACTCCTGGGGTCGAGTCCCGTATCAGACTCCTTGCTCGGCAGGGAGTCCGCCTCTCCCTCTGCCTGCCCCGGCCCCGCGTGTGCTTTCTCTCTCGACAAATAAATAAAATCTTAAAAAAAAAAAAAAAATCCTAAGGAGAATTTGTAATAAATGTGTATTTTATGATAAATGTAATATAATGAAGTCCACACATAAGTTTCCTCGTGCAGCTCAAACTCATGTTGTTCGAAGGTTAATTATATTTTAAAAATTTTGTGCTCCCAAGCAGTCAGCCCTCGTTCTGTATATTTGATGTTCCTTACACTGGGGCTTAAGCTTCAATCAACTGTACTTTCTGCGACCCGTGAAAGTGTAGGGAATTCTGATTGTGTGAACCTAAGTCCCGTGCACGCGGGAAACAAACCACATTCATCACGCTGAACCGGGAGCGCATTCAACCCGGTAACAAGGGGGCCTGGCGGGCTCAGGGCACGTGGGCTCAGCGCGGGCTCCCGGCTCAGCCGGGGCCTGCTTCTCCCTCGGACGAACCCACGCCTCCTAGGACTGCGCGGTCCCGGGCTGTCTGCAACACTGCTACAACAGACACCGCTCAGCCACGCCGCTTTCTGCCCGTCTGGTCCGCGCGACGGGAGTTTTTCTCGCGTTTGGGGACAGCCACACGCATCAGCGACCTGCGGTGCGCGAGGCCGCGGCGAGCGCGGGCCGCTACCTTCCGAGCCGCCGGGGCTGGCGGGCTTCCGGACGAAGGCCCAGGCCTCCTCCTCCGTGGCGAACTTCTTAAAGCGGGCGGCGGGGAAGCGGTCCACCTGCGCTCTGCACTCGCTCCTGCAACAGAGGGCCGGGTCACTTCCCGCGGGCCCCTTCTAGGCCGGGAGCAGTGTGCGGTCCCCGGCCCCGCCCGCACCCCGCGGAGCCCGGAAGCGGCCGAGGGACACCGCACGCCAGAGCGCTCAGTCTCAAGACGCCCTGGGGCCGCTGGTCTCGGAAGAAGGGGCCCCCGTGGCCCTTGCCGCACAGCTCCGGGGCGCCTCCGCGATGCCTCCGCGCCCGCGGCTGACGACCGGCGCCGGCGCCGCGGGGCGTCCGCTCGAGCGACCCCGACACGTGGAGCAAGCCCGTGCCTCTCACCGGCCCCGCAGGGCGGAAGCCCAGCTCCCAGGGCCGTTCCGGGGCCCGAACTTGGTCCGGGAGCCGTGCCCTCTCTGGGGGCACAGGCGGGGCCAGGCCGGGCACTGCCGCAGGCTCACTACGTGCAGCCACCGGGGACGTGGCCTGACACACACGGGAAGGGCCAGGCGGGGGCCCGGGCGCGCTCCGGCTGCAGGTGGCCCTTCCCGCACCGCCACAAAACGAAACCGCGTCGGGCCCGGGCCTGCGAGCCCACGTCAGCGGAGGCCGGCGGCGGCGGGGCTCCCGGGCGCTCCACCCCAGGCCGCAGGCCGCGAGCCCGGGGCCAGTCCCGAGAGCCGCCCGCGGCCGCCCCGGGCTCGGCCTCGGGGAGCGCGGCCCACTCACCAGGTCTGGAAGACGCCGGCCTTGCGGCCCCTCCTCACGGCATAAAACATGCTGAGGCCGCTGCAGCCGCAGGTGCCGCAGCGCACGGCGGCCAAAGCAACTCTGCGCGCCACGCCCAGAAGCCTGGTCATCGCTCACAGGCGGCCATCGCCCGGCAGCTTAGCTTCGCGGCTCGCGCCTCCACCACGCAGACCCAACTTCCGGCGGCAGCGCGGGGAGATGACGCGCGACCCCGCCTGAGGGGCGGAGCCTGGGGGGGTTTAGGGCCCGGTGCGTTTCCTGCTCAATTCCCGGAAGTCAGGGAGACAGTCGGATCTGGGCGGTCCCGGAAGGGGCGGGATCTACGAAGGTGGGTGGGGACTAAGGTGGGGTGGGCGGGGTCTGGGGAATGTGGGCGGGGAGGTGCCGAGTAGGGGGCGTGGTCTTGGCGGTGCCGGCGACACGGTGGCCCTTGAGGGGCGAGGTCTGGGACGATTCCGCGTGAGGGGTGGGATCTAGGCGGAGGGGTCGGTGCCCGGGCAGTGTGGACGGGGCGGGGCCAAAGTAGGGGCCGTGCCCCGCCTTGAGGGGCGGGGTCCGGGGAGGGGCCACGGGAGGGCGTGGGCTGGGCGGCGTGGGCTGGCGGGACCGCTGGAGGCTCCTCTGCAGCCCGCGGCGGTTTGCCGGCCCGGCCCGGTCCTTCTGCGCACGGTCCGGGCTGTCCAAGCAAAGGAGTAGGTGGCCTTGCTCCCAAGTGCCGCGGAGGCCGGAGGCCGGGCGCTCCGCGGTGGAAGAGAGCCGAGGCCGGGGGACGGGGGGGGGCCCTGGGACCCAGGGAGGAAATTGAGCTGCGGCGGCCCTTGTTAGACTGCTGCCCGCTGCTCGACTTTTCGCCCATTGAGCAAGACAACTTCGTCCACTGACAAGCCTCGCTTTCCAAACGACTCTCGTTTTCCCGGGCGCTCAGTGGGGCAGGCCTCACCAGCGCCCGCCGTCCCCTGCCCGAGCCCGGGGTGTACAGTAGGCCAGGCTGGGTACCGAGGACCCGCCGGCCCGGGCAGCGCCAGGCCGCGTCTGGGGCTTGGGCAGGGCGGACTCGGCCGGGAGGGCGGGAGACGGCTTTGAAGGACAGAGAGTTCATCCCCGTGCATCAGGCGGGAGCGGCGAAGGGAGACAGACCTTGCTGTGGCCAGGGGTGTGTCTGAACTCAAAGAACATCCATTTAGAAAACTTCAGCTTTCCTCATTGAAATCTAAATTGGCTGTAGTCCATTCCTCACTTCTACTTTTATGGCACTTCAGGATAGCTTCTTAAAAAATCGTCCTGGGGGCACCTGGCTGGCTCAGTTGGAAGAGCGTGGGCTTCTTGATCTCTGGGTTATGAGTTCGAGCCCTACGTTGGGTGTAGAGGTTACTAAAAAATTAAATAAGCTTAAAAATAATTCAAAAATTGTCCCTAAAAGTCATTAATGATTGATCATGATATCTCTTCTCATGTAGCTGTGAAGCCCGGAGATGCCCCGCCACTGCTCTCAGGGTGACAGCAGCCCCGCTTTTTACTGCGTTCCTTCTGTCTTCATGGAGCGCCAGTGGCCTCTGAGTGAGCTCAGGCTACACTTTGGACAGTTTATTTCTAGACTTGCTTTCCTCAGAAGCATCACAAGCTCATCCTTTCTGGGTGACAACAGGTTCGGCGAGGGACACAGATAGCACTGGAAGACCTGGTTCCAGGTTAGGAGGCTGACTGGAAGAAGATCAGGGCCGTGGGCCGAAAGCAAAAGTCTTCACTGTAAAACTCTGAGCGGGCATAGTCAGCCTGCTCCAAAATGTTAACAGTAGTACAGGTTTTCCACACAGCTGGGCCCGTCCTGTGCCCCTGGAGAGGAAGGAGGCTGAGCCCCTGTCAATGTGCTGCCCCTCCCACAGGTTTGATCCTGGGGTCCGACGCACCTGGGACTTTCTTCTCCGTGTAAACTGGCTGGCTGTGGTCCTTTATCCCAGGGCACTCATCATCCTGCTAAAGTTGTAGGTTAGAACTATCTGAGTATGTTAAGAAAATTGCCCATGTGGCTGTCTATAATTCCCAAACCGTTTCTTCCGGTGTTTCATTAACCAATTACTCATCTGAAAATCTTTCCTATCTTAAACTCTGGCTCCAGGTGTATGTGATTTACCTATCCTGGGCAGACGCTGGCCCATTCTCCAGACGGTCCTGAGCACCGGCCCAAAAGTCAGTGAGACCCGACAGCATTCAAAATGAGTGAACTAGGTTTCACTGACACACACAATTATGGAGAATTATTAGCAATATGATACTAAGTGAATAAAGCAAGTCCCCCAGTGGAAATAGGACATCCTTTGTAGAAATGGAAACACGTACTCCTTGAGCTACACATGCATGCATGCAGAAAGCGGTGAATCTAAAGGAAGAGAGGCGTGTCCTCCAAGTCACACATTACTGACGTTTGCAAAACGTAAATCACTGTTACTCTCCTCACTTTGGGGGCAGGGGTATGGGTATTTTCAATAAAACATACTACTTATGTTAACTTGAAGTGGGTTCATTGTTTTAATGAATATTTTAAAAATGTTCTCCATTTTATGTTGCATGTGGTAAATATCACTAGTCATAACCTACAAAAAAAAATTCTTCAAGGTCTTCGATAAGCTTTGAGAAGTTCAAAGAGTCCTGAGGCCAACATCCTAGGAACTGCTGACCTAGAAAATTATTATAGATCAACATAGGAACACATGAAAAATAATATATTCAAACTGTGTGCTTGTAATTCGTTTATACTTTGCCTGCAAATTGTATTTTTTGAATAAAAATTTCTTCCAGTCTATAACATGCTTCTGTAAAACACATTAGGATTTCTCAAAATGTGCAGTTTGGGATAGGTAAATGTGTGAGGCCATCCCTCGCTTCGGAAGTAACACTTTTGTTCATTAGCTCCCTGAAGTGTGCAGACACCGTGGAATCACTTTTCACAGTTGGAGCGGGTGCTTGGGAAGCCGGCACGATGTCCCAGGGACTGCACCAAGTACTACTCCATGCGCACAGCCATATACAACCCTCACGACGCGGTACTAACGTCATTCTGTTTTCCGATGAGAAAGCTGAGGTTTCGAGTGATCAAGTACCTTGCCCACAGCCATGCAGACAGGCAGGGCTGTGACCGGTACTCAGACCCCAGCCCAGCACCCATCCTGGTAAACCTGTCATGGCTCTGACAGTGTGGCCCTCAGGCCAGCCGCAAAAACATCACCTGGAGCTTGGTAGCAATGGGAATTTTGGGTCCTGCCCCACAGCAGCAGGGTCAGAACTCTGCCAGCTCTGCGGGGGGAGTAGGGGAAGCGAGAGGAGGGCCCAGCAGTGTGTGTTTTAGCTCCAACCCCCCGTTCCGAGGCTGAGGACACCCCTTCCCCCATAGCCAGCCGCGCTGCTTCATTTCTGGGACTCTGTTTGTTTCCCACCCCAGTCCTGGCAGACCTTAGGTTTATTTGACAGACAGAGAAGGCAGGTTCAAGGAGCTTTGATGATTTGCCCAAAGTCATCTACTTAGTTCTGCAACTGGAACTTGATCCGCAATCTTCTCTCTGTTAACGTGAAGCTGTGACCAGCATCAGCGAGGAATCTGGGGTAGTCAGGTGAGAGCAGAAGCCAGTGAGCTCATTTTCCTGCCTTTCATCAAGAGAGGTGAGCCCCAGAGCTGGGGTTCTCTGGGGTTCTTTCCGCGGGCCTGGCCACTTTGACAGCAGCCCACCAGACTCCATCCCCTGTGAGCCACGCATGGGGCACAAGGATCACCTGCTGCATTCAGGAGCTTACAGCTCGCTCCCTGAGGTCCTGGGGTTAAGACAGTCACCTCCTAGAAATCAGGCTCATCCAGAATCTGGATGAGGTGTGGTTTGCCACAAGGGTCAGTTTCTCATCTCAATACTCCCGAGACCTCACAGTGACCCAGTCAGCTCCCGCAGGTATGCACTCCCCAACGAGGGCACGGGCTCAGGGGTGCACAGCTGGGTGCAGCTCCAGGCGCCGAGTCCTCCTATGTTTGGACCATATGTCTGAAGCCAACGGGCAGCTCGGTGACTGTGAAGACAAGAGAAGTTGGACTGGAACTTGCCTTACTTCACTGTGTCATTCCCTGTGGTCACTTGTGTTCTAACTTAGTGAAATGGCAGTGACAGATTTTAGGGACACCTGGCTGGCTCCGTTGGAGGAGCGTGTGACTCCTGATCTCAGGGTTGTGAGTTCCAGCCCCACGATGGGCGTAGAGATAACAGAAATAAAAACGAAGAGCAGATTTTAGTTTGTACATTAAATATTTTACTGAATTTGAACGATGCCTTTAAGATTGAAATTTATTCTTTTTAGGGGACCCTGGGTGGCTTAGTCGTTAAACATCTGCCTTCGGCTCAGGTCATGATTCCATGGAGCCCTGCATCAGACTCCCTGCTCGGCGGAAAGCCTGCTTCTTCCTCTCCCACTCCCACTTATGTTTCCTCTCTCGATGTCTGTCAAATAAAATCTTAAAAAAAAAACAACCAACAACTTTCTAAGGTTTAAAAAATTATTATTTTTAGATGTTAATGTTTGATTTTAGAAGAGTGAATCAGGAAGATAATGATGACTATGACATGGTGATAACTGAAAATACTTTTGACTGGAGAAGGATGCCAACCATAGGCCACTTGGCATCACACATGTGGGGGATCCCCCTGCCCCCTGCTCACCCCTAACACAGGCAACCAGGTTCTTACTGGTTGTGGGTTGTTCCCACTCTTGGTCTGAATAGGTGCAGGAAATGCCCCCACGTAGCCCCAGGAACACGGTTACTGAGCTGAAGGCATTTCAACTGCAGTCTGTTCCAGAGACACAAACTCCTGGTATTTCCCTAAAGACGACCTGTTACCAAGAACAATACCAGCAAAGTGTGGTAGCTGAGGACCAGCAGATCCGCAGGGCGGTCAGTCACCTTCCTCAACCTCCGGAGGTGCTTGGCTAATGGGAGTGGGGTTACTGGTGTGCTAGCCCTGTAGAATGGTTGTGGGACTTCTGTGGAGTGCATGGGATGAGCACACTGGAGGACTGAGGGTCGCAATGGAGCGCGTGTGTGAATCCTGTCCCCAGACCCCTCCTGTTCTCCCCCAGCCCTGACCTCTGCGGCTCACACACACGGATGGCAAATTCCAGCTCTCAAGTTTACTACCTGTATACATTCGGTGAGTTGCCTCAAGTCTCTGTTCTCTCATTTGAAAACTGGAGATAATGGCGCTGTGTGGCGGGGCGGGGGCCGTGAACACTGTGTGCAGCCTCTAATCTGGTCTGATACACTAGCGTGTTCCCAATGTCACATTACTTCTTTCATCCTGTACGCGTCTCATGAAGGCTCATGAGAATGGTGTTGTTTTTGATGAAATATATTGAAGATGAACAGATTATCAGTTTATGATAAAAATCGAGTGAATTTCTCTGTATCTTAAATATCAGTATTTGGACGATTACCTCTCATCCACCTGATAGGTCACCCATGTCTACAGATCATATACTGCTACATGGGGAGAGTGACTTTGAAACCTTCCAGAAGAAGCCAGTGACCTTGCTTCCTTATCCGCAGTGGGTTTTCCCATTCCTCGCAGGCTTGCGCCTTCATTTCCTTCCCGTGCTCCCTACCCGCCACCGGGGAATGATTATGAAAACCCTGGCAGTAAGTAGTGGGGAGAAATGAAATCTTTTGCTAAATTTAACCCATTAATTCTTGATCGGTCAGACAGGTCCATAAATTTGTTTTACTTGCAAGGACTCTGCGGTAACTCTCCTTCTGTCACTCTGTCATTAACACCGGGAGCAGCGGAAAGGAAGGGCTCTGCAGTCGGGGTGCACTCCTCTGTCTGACCTCTAGGCTTTCTGCCTCAGGGGACATTATACATCCCCAGCATAGGGTCCCTTTAAATGGGGACTTTACAATGTAGAACTAATATATATGAAGGAGAACAGATCTTGGCTGTTTAACTGCACCCCTATCCCTGCAATATTCTGTCCTGGACCAGAGCCACCCAGGCAGAGTCTCTTGGTTCCTCTAGGACGAAACTGTAGATTACCTAATTCATTTCCTTCATGCTGAAAGGGATCTTCCTTGGTTCCCTGTTACTACATCTATTGCAATTCCTCTCGACATCTGGCCGCTTATTACTCAGTGTGGTCTCTGGATCAGCCTCATGGGCATAATCTGGTGAGTTAGAAGTGTAAAATATTGGGGTGCCTGGGTGGCTCAGTGGGTTAAGCCTCTGCCTTCAGCTCAGGTCATGATCCCAGGGTCCTGGGATCGAGTCCCGCATCGGGTTCTCTACTCAGCAAGGAGCCTGCTTCCTCCTCTCTCTCTGCCTGCCCCTCTGCCTACTTGTGATCTCTCTCTGTCTGTCAAATAAATAAATAAAATCTTAAAAAAAAAAAAAAAAAAAAAGAAGTGTAAAATATTGAGCCCCAGCCCAGAACTTCTGAATCAGTATCTGTATTTTCCAATGATTATCAGGTGATTCCTTTGCATGTTAAAATTAGAGAAACATTGATTTTTAAAAAATATTAATTTTGTGTTTTAGTGACAAATGAATGCATAGTTGGGGAATTCCGGACATGGCACGTTTGATTTCAGGTAAGCATTTTCTTTAAACAGCTGAAGATTTATGTAATTGTGATGTAAAACATGAGACTCAAATTGCAATTACATTGTGTTATAATTATACATATTGGTGTCTTTTATGAAACACTTCTAGCAGGATTCAGACAATCTGAAAATAATGTAAACCTATGGAAAAATTTCCACTTAAAATGTTGGATATGATTTAAAAGTATAATTTATAACATATTTCCCATTTATTTAAAAATCTGATTTTATATACTCTGATCATACTTTATAACACCCTTAATTGGATGTTTCCAGTTTCAACTGGATTAGCATTGAATACTTAGGTCTATCCAAAGTCTTCTGAGAAAGAAATTGAAGTTCTACATTTATGACTTTTTTTATTACTTTATTTATTTATTTGACAGAGAGAGATCACAAGCAGGTAGAGAGGCAGGCAGAGAGAGGGGGAAGCAGGCTCCCTTCTGAGCAGAGAACGCGATGCGGGACTCGATCCCAGGACCCTGAGATCATGACCTGAGCCGAAGGCAGAGGCTTAACCCACTGAGCCACCCAGGTGCCCCAACATTTGTGACTTTTTAAAGATTTACTTGAGGGAGGGAGAACATACACATGTGAGGGTTGGGGGTGCGGGGACAGAGGGAGAAGGAGAGAGGATTGTGTAAGAGACATAAAATTCCTGTTCTGTGCATGTGGGTTTTTTTTAATTCTCCTCCTAGAAAGGACTATAAGGTTATAGATACACAAGGAGGGCTAGTAAATCAGTCAAATGAACTTAAGAACACTTACTGAAGATCATCATACTAGTTATGAAGACCAAGGTGGCCTCAAGAGGACCCCCATGAGGTACCCTTGTGCCAAGATCATGGTCTCTAATACCATTTATCCAATAAAAGGAACCAAGGCTTTTTGGAGAAAAGGTTGATCCTATGTCTGAGAACGGTATAAAACTAGCCTGGTTTACCTTGTGCTAGAAAAGCAAGATGTTTAGAGATGAAGAAGCTCATCTGAAAGGGGCTAATGTCCATCATATTAAAAGGCTAAGAAGAAAAACTCATGTGATCCTATTGATTAATGCATAAAAAACATCTGACATAGTATCACTCAAAAACTCTCAGGAAAATAGGGATAGAGGGGATCTTCCCCAACCTGATAAAGCACATCCACAAAGAAACCCAATGCTAACATCACACCTATGACGGACAGTGCTTTCCCTGAAATGGGGAACAGGGTGAGGAGGCACGCTCTGACCACGGCTATTCGGCAAAGCACTGGAAACCCCCTCCCGCGCTACTTTGCTACAGTGTGGCAGGCACGTAGCAAGGACACGGACACGGTTCAGCAAGCATGCTGGAAGGACTCACCCAGGTAAGATCCGGAGGAGCAGCTCTACTTTTCTTTCGGTCACACGTTTCACGTTCACTCTTCATTTTGCAAGGAGACAGTGGCTTTCTTTTCTCTCAACGTCGGCAAAACATATCTCACTTTGGAAATATGATGAACGCGGGCACCTGGTCATGAACCCGGGGTCCTGGGATGGATCCCCATCAGGCTTCCTGCTCAGCGGGGAGTCTGCTTCTCCCTCGCTTCTCCCCCTGCCCGTGCTCTTTCATATGAATAAGTAAGATCCTTAAAAAAAAGCTGATGAATGCAATAGTACCCATCGCGTGGGTAAGGTTTTCAGCATCTTTTAGTGCTTGGCCGGTAGGGGCAGTGACTGCTGAAGCTGACAGATGAGACTGAACCTCAAGCACAGGAAGTTCTGTGACCACAGGCAGAGATTCTGACACAAGTTGTTCCCTGTCTGGAAGGCTCTTCTCCCTGGCAAACAGCTCCTACTTGTCTTCCAGAAACTTCCCTGACTTCTCACAGCATGAATTCGCCTTGTCCCTTGGATGTGGGGAACGAAGGCAAAATAAAAATTAAACTTCTCTGGTACCTGTAGCCCACCGACCGTCCTGGAGGCAGGGAGAGGGCTTTCCTCCGGGAGCCTGGCTGCCGGGACACCTGGCTGAGGACGAGGCTGGCCTGACGGCCCAGGGCCCTGCGTCTAGCTTATTCCGTCCCCATCTGACAGACGGAGATCACAGCGGGCAGGGAGGGGAAGCAGGCCCCCGCCGAGCAGGGAGCCCGACGCGGGGCGCCATCCCAGACCCCGGGGTCACGACCCGAGCCCTGGGCAGAGGCTTTCGCTGGGCCTCGGGGAAGCGCTCGGGAAGGCCGCGGGGACCGCGACTACGGACGCCGGCAGCCACCGCAGCGCGCGGCTCACCCACGCACATCTGAAGGGTCCCACGACCGAGGTCCAGCGGCCGGTGCTAAGGGACTCGCCTCAACGACAGCCGCCCTCCAGGTCGCGGAAACCCACCGTCCAAACGTCTTCGAGACTCGGGCTATGCCTCGCAAGCCTGTAACGGGCCAGTCGCCAGGACCCCACGCCGCTCGGGTCTGGGGCTTAGCTCCCCCGCAGGGCTCAGTCCGTCTCTCCGCGGAGGGCGGACGGCACGAGCGGCTGGACGGCAGCGGGCTTTCGGCGCCATCCCCCTCGCTCCCGTGTGCCGGCCTCACGCCCGCCCGTCGGGACAGACCCCGGTCGCCGCGCAGCTCCGGCGCTGCGGCCCGGCCCGCGGGTGACGGCCGACGGTTTACGGCGGGAAAAGCACGTCCAGTCGTAAAGCACTTCGCCTGCGAGGCGCCCTGACAGACGTCAGGCCGTTGGGTTCTCTGCGGGCACACGTGGAATCCGAGTCTCGGGTTCCTTCCAGGGCTTCAGCGGGGAAATGAGTCCGCGGGTTAAGTGACTGTCTTTGAAACGTCCGCTTCGGGACTGAGTTGATTTTCGCGGGTCCCCGACCCCGCCCAGACACCGGCCCTGCCCGGCCGCCCGACGCCTGCCCGGAACTTGCGCCGCGGCCGGGCCACGCCAGCCAACCAAAGCGGACAGGAAAGGCGGAGGGCGGAGGAGAATTACCAACGCACCGGTCCCCCGGATCCTTTTCCGGTGACTGTCTAGGCTTCGACCGCTTTTCACTCGTCCTTCCGGTTTCTCTACTCGCACTGTTCCCGCCCCTTCCCTTTCGCCGTCGGGATTTGAGGAGCTCTCGCGAGACTTAGGCCTCTTCCTAGGCCGGCGCTCTCACCAAGGTATGGTGGCGGCCCTCTCGCTGCCCGATTTTTCTGCCGACTCTGAGGAAAACACGGTTCCGAGTTCGGCCTGCGTCGCCGGGTTCTGCTCACCGGGCGGGGATACGGCCGATTACCCGGGCTGTGTCCCTCGATGGCTTCTGCGGGGTGGCGCGGGGCCGGGCTGGGGGCCGGCGGGGGCCGGCAGCTGCGGGCGGCGGCCTCCTCAGCGGGGACGCTCTGTGCTTGCAGGAGAAGATCATGTTCAGTTCGAGCGCCAAGATCGTGAAGCCCAACGGCGAGAAGCCGGACGAGTTCGAGTCCGGCATCTCCCAGGTGAGGGGGCAGGGCCGGCGGCCGGGCGGCGTGTCCCCCTCCCCGACCCGAGCCCCCCCCCGCGGGGTGTCCCCCTCCCCGACCCCGGCCCGAGTCCCCCCCCCCGCGGCGTGCCCCGACCCCGGCCCCGGCTCCTGTCCTTCCCCGCATGGCCCTTCCCCGGCGGCCTGTCCCCGACCCCGTCTGCCGGCAGCGGGAGTTCCGGCGCGCGTGACCCGCGGGGAGCTGGGGTCGCTGGTCCCCGAGGAGCCCGCGAGGGGCGGCGCGCCGTGACCCCCGCCGGCCGAGCGGGCGCTGAGGCGGCTCCGCTGCTCCCCCGCAGGCCCTGCTGGAGCTGGAGATGAACTCCGACCTCAAAGCGCAGCTCAGGGAGCTGAACATCACGGCCGCCAAGGTGAGGCTCCCCGCCCGGAGCAGCCGCTCGTCCTGGCCTGCGCGGGGAGAGGAGGGGCGCGGGCAGAGGGTCTCGGCCGCCGCGCCCCGTCGTGGCTGCCGGCCTGCTGCGGAGCGCGTGTCCTGAGCAGTCCGGGCCTGCCCTGCAGCGGCCCGAGCGCGCCCGGTTGCGGAGCTCCGCGTGCTGGGCTGCAGGCCGGCGGGAGCTGCACCGCGGCCGCCAGAGGAGCTCTGGGGGCGAAGGCGTCGCGTGCGGGGTCCGGTGCGGGTCGTCGGGGAAGGGGAGGAAGGCGGTGTCACCGCAGCTAACGGGGGCCGCTGCCGCTCCGCAGGAGATTGAAGTCGGCGGAGGTCGGAAGGCCATCATCATCTTCGTCCCCGTTCCTCAGCTGAAGTCCTTCCAGAAGATCCAGGTCCGGCTGGTCCGCGAGCTGGAGAAGAAGTTCAGCGGGAAGCACGTTGTCTTCATCGCTCAGGTGCCCGGTGTCCTGTCGCGCCCCGGGGTGGGAAGCCGGCCCCTGGAGGTAGTGCTCGCAGCTGTCGCGGGGATGAGGTGCGGCTCGAGTGTTTAGCTCGGCCGCGCAGAAGAGCCGGGGATGTGAGCGGAGCAGGCGGTCGGGCTGTGGGCTCGTCTCAGCCGCGGTGTTCTGCGGGGGACCCGCTGCGGAAGCTGAGCCGGCGGAGCTCGGATCTGGCCTGGGGCACACCGGTCTGTGGGAAGGACGGATTCCCTGCCGGGCGCCTTCCTGCTGCAGCAGGCGGTGGGCCAGCCCTGGGCCGGTGTGCAGGCGCCGGGGATGCGGAGGAGTTACCCGAGGCACCTCCTCGGCTTCCTCAGTAGCTTGTCTGCTCTGCGGTGGTTGACCTTCCCATGCTTCGGGTTTATTCCACAACTGGCGGGTTTTTGTTTTTTGTTTTTGTTTTAAAGCTGCTTGACCGTTCTTAGCTTCCTGCCAACTTCAGGTTTTTCTCTTTTCCATGGTAATTTTTACGTTACAGAGGAGAATTCTGCCTAAGCCAACTCGAAAAAGCCGTACAAAAAATAAGCAGAAGCGTCCCAGGAGGTGAGTATTTTATCAGCATCAAGAAAGCCTACCGTAGGGGCATCTGGGTGGCTCAGTGGGTTAAGCCTCTGACTCTATCTCAGCTCAGGTCTTGATCTCTGGGTGGTGAGTTCAGGCCCTAGGCTGGGCCCCACTTTAGACTGTTGGGCTCCATGCTGAGCGTGGAGCCTGCTTTAAAAAAAAAAGCGTCTTGTAAACCACCTATTAACGACTCGATTTGCGTGGGTGTTTTGTAGTAAGCAGTGCAGTAGGTTTCTGAAATTAAACTGATGGTTTAGGAAAATCTTTCACATGGTAAGTTTTACTGAGTACCATGGTCTTCTCTATACTTAGGTATGTTATAAAATTCCGGAGGCAAGGATTTACGTGTATTTACAAGGTAGTAAAGACTGGGTAGTTGCTGTCTCGAAAGGACACTGCCTGCTCCATCTCTGTGCGCCAAGGCCGCGGGCACTGCGGGGTGCTTCGTGCAGCGTCTAGGGATTGAGTGCTCTGGGCGCCGTGCAGCTGCGCTGGGAGGTGTCTGCTTTGTTTCTGCTGTGAGTTAAGGCTGAGAAATGAGGTGGATTTTCCTGTTGCTGACATTCCAGGTGGAAAGGGCCCCTGCGACTATAGACGCCGGGTTCTTTAAGCTCAACTGACGGACAGGTTATTTGGCATAAACTCAGATACCAAGTGTCGTTGGCTTCTTGAGCTGGGCCTTGCCGTGTTCTGTGGAAGTGTGGTTTCACGGATGGGTTACTGATCCCTGCGGAGCCTGCCCTGTGGGCCAGCCTGGGAGAAAACATACTAGTGTCTCTGGCCAGATGGGCAGCAGTCTTAGCGAGCCTGCACTTGGTATTACTTCTCCTAAAAGGATGAGGACAAGGGATGCAGGGCCTGGAGAAGTGCTGTTTCAGCTAGTGCCGGTAGTGCTGGGATTTCTAACACTCAGTCTTGCTTGTGAACCACTGGGAGGTCGTGGTGGGGCTCCTGCAGGCAGATGTCACCGTGAGAAAGGCGGTGGGGACACTGGAAGGACAGGAGCCAGGGTTCCGGAACTTGAGTCGTACGGTGCAGTGCTTTGTACCTGTTTTACGGGCAGTTGGAGTAGCATAAGAATTTAGGGATTTTTTGGTATCCTGGATAGTTTGTGAGGAGATCATCAAGAACGTCTAGTCCGTCAGAGCTCAAGTTCTGCTTCGAATATGAAAACAAACCCTTGCTTTGCATCCAGCGCAGTGGCCCATCCACGGTCTCTCATCCCAAACTTGTGTTTTCTGCATGTGGCCAGGTGACGGCTTGCCTGGGTTCCTGGTGGCCTACTCTGCACATCGGGGGCCTTCTGTTCAAGCTCTGGGCGGCAGGCATGGTGGTCCTGCCACTTCTCACTGCCTGCAGACCTCCTCTCCGTCTTCAGTACTTCACATCTCCTGCACGGACAGGTCCTGACGTTGACTTGTTCTGGTTTCTAGTCTTAGCAGGGTTTCCGCTACTTTTTGTCTGAGGCCTGCAGTTCTGCCACTGGTGATGATTTGTTGTGTTGCCTTGACTTCCCCTCGTTAAAGCTGATGTTGGAATCTGAGAGGAGATGCTCAGGCTAGCTTTGATGGCGTGTGGATTTGTTTTATAGATTTGACAAATTTTCCATATTTGTGTGCCTTCCTCGTAATTCATGGGGAGCAGTGAGCAGTCAGGCCATCTGTCGTTTGTTTTCTGGAAGGTGATGGAGGCTTTGGGAAGAAGGTTTCCCTTGAGCTTGTGGAGCAGTAAGACCTTTGCAGGTGTTCGGAGCCCCCAGAAAGGGTGTAGGAGCTGCCGGATCAGAAATGCAAACGAGTGGAGTGGAGTGTCCCATCTACCGAGGGTGAGACATTCTGGATGAGTTCTTATTGCAAGGTAGGTCCAGAAGCACTCGAAAAACCACCTCTTGACGCTCTCATTTTTGGTGTCTTAGTGTACACGGCAGGTACCCCCAGAGCTCGGAATTTGCCGAATCTTTCTGTTTCGGGGCAGCCAGATGGGTTTTGAACTTGAAGTACCACCGGGAGAGGAGTGAGGTCACAGCGGCAGTTTATGTGATGGGGTGAAGATGGGGTTCCGGGTGGGGCTGCCATCACAGAGCTGGTAACGGAGCAGTGCATCCCTTGTCCTAGAGAGCGGGGAGGAGCCTTGGAGTGTTTTGGAGGCCATGGAGAGCTCTCAAAGGGTCTGTTCCTAGTAACATGGTGTGATCATAGATTTTTAGATTAACTTGACAGCCTTGGAGGGGTGGTTTTGGAGATGAGCAAGTAGTAAAGAAGCTTCTGCAGCAACTTAGTTGAGAAATCACGAATGGAGAGAAACCTGAAGAGCACCTGGAAGGGGAAGCCCTCATGAGCCTCCTGTTCCCTGGAGATGGTCACCTGGGACTTGGCGTACGTGTCTAAGGTGTTGTGGTTAACATGCCCTGCCCCGTCAGAACAAATGAGTACGGTGCTTGTTACCCTGTCTAATGTGGCAGCGGCTCTCGTATGATCCGTTAAATGTACGTGGCCCATTTTCAACTGGTGTTAATTTGGTTTCAGAAACCTGAGGTTTGCTGTTGACGTTTCGACTTTCGAGGGGCTCCCCGGAGGGCAGGTCTTCCTCAGCGTCTTACCTTTGTCACCATGTCTTTCAGTCGTACTCTGACAGCTGTGCATGACGCGATCCTGGAGGACTTGGTATTCCCAAGCGAGATTGTGGGCAAGAGAATCCGTGTGAAACTGGACGGTAGCCGGCTCATCAAGGTTCATTTGGATAAAGCGCAGCAGAACAACGTGGAGCACAAGGTAAGGGGCGGCTGCGTTGCCAGAGGCCGTGCACGGGAGGGGGAGAGGCAGCGTAACCTGCCTCCATGTGCCACCAGATCCAGTAGGAGTGACCTCAGCCCGCCTTCTCCCACCTGAACCTCTGCCCACTTCCCTGCAGATTGTATGTCGGGTTTTATAGTGGGGGTTGTTTTGAAAATTGGAATTCTCTGCCATTTAAGTTAATAGGAAAATAAGAAGTAAAGTAATTCCTTTTAGTAAGATGTTACATCCTTGGGGGGGTGGGATGTTGGTAGTGTTAGGATCTGGGAGGACTGTTCCCTCACTTCATTCCTGGTGAAGTGTCGCTAATGTGGACAACCCCTTGGCCCCCTCACGGACTCCTGTCTCCGTGGCCCAGAGGAGCACCACCCTCTGGCCCCGGGATGTGGCTAGAGCCCTGTCGCACAGCACTGGGGGTGAGCCCGTCCTCAGGCTTGTATATTCCTTGTCTCGTCAGTCCCTGGTTGCTGAGGGGAGAAACCACACAGGGCACAGCCTCACAAAACCGTTAGGCTTCAAGCGGAATGTGTACGTTTAAAAGTTTTATGATAAATTCTTTCTTTCCTTGTAGGTTGAAACTTTTTCTGGTGTCTATAAGAAGCTCACAGGCAAGGATGTTAACTTTGAGTTCCCGGAGTTTCAGTTATGAGCAAAAATAATTAAATAAAACTTTGACAGTATTCGGTTTGAGGCGTGATTTTCAAAAGTTCAGAGATTCGTCGTATAACCGTCTACATAGCCAGCAGCTCCCTGCGTAGGCTGGAAGATTTGAACAGAGAAGGTGCCTGTGGGTTATACCAGGCAGTCTGATACATGGGAGGGATATACTTGTATCCAGGGATGTTGTAGTAGGTACAATCCTATGAAGTGGGCCCAGGTGGCTGAGGATTGGTACTTGGACAAGTTCAACCGAAGGATCACACAGGTTCCAGAGGCGTGAACGGTATAACGCAGCCCACTTGTCCCAGCGCAGCGCTCTGCGCGCGTCGAATGCCGGGTCTCCTGGGAACCCCGCCTGCCTAGAAGTCCGGGTTCCAGAAGCACCTGAATCCAGGCCAGGAATGGTTCCTTGGAAACGGCGTGATGAGCAAACTGATAACGTAGTGTTCTCACTGAATTTTTTATTGTGGTAAAAGACATCCAGAATTAACCATTTTATCCTTTTTGAAGCGTAGGGTTCAGTGGCGGTGAGTGTGCTTACGTTGCTGTGACACAGACCTACGGAGTGCCGTGGTGTTGGGACCGAGGCAGCTCCTCTTCCCCTCTTGCAGATTCCCTGAGTTCACACGATCACCGCGGGTCTTGCGGGTGCACGAAACCAGTCAGGCGCAGGTGGGATGAGACATTGGGGTCTGCGTGTAGCCGCATGACTGGTGAACGGATCTCGGTTGAAGGTTCGAGCTTGATTAAGTGTAAAGACTACTTAAAAATAATCTCTAAAAAGAAAGAAAATACCTTTACAGTGTCCTACTGTATTCATCAAAAACAAAATCCACATATAAGTAGACTCTCCCAGCTCAAACCCGCACTCACCGTCCAAGGGCCAACTGTATAGGCTACTCTTGAAGGGTTCGATCTTAAACCTGCAAGGATGGGTGTGTATCGTTTATCATAGAAAGTGATTGTGTTTAGATCTTCCTTTTCCCTCCTAATGTGTATCAGGTCCCGTTTTTTCTCCCTGACTGATGAAGGTACACAAAGTTGCAAAGCTCCTAAGTAGTAGAACGTCTTTGAGCTTTTTTGAGGCACTGAGATGCCTAATTTTAGATCTCTTATTAATACGTGATATTTATAAACGTGTGACCTACAGTAACAGCACAGGTCGTGGCAGCAGGGACCCTCCCGTTCCCAGAGATGGTTCTGGCTGCAGAGATCCAGGTTACGGTTTGAGAAGCTGCTGATGCCCTCAACTCTGCGTGAGGGGTAAGAAGTTCAGTCTGAAGCCTCTTTGGCAGCTCATTTTTACTCAGGATTCTACACAGGCACAATCAAGTTCATGGGCTGTAGGAATGTCTTTGGATGAGGCTTCAGTTTCATTTAGCGCCTTCCCGGCTTCCCAGGCCATCTCAGCACCGAAATGAAATGGGACGAGGCAGTGCTAGTCTTGGGTCACCGGCCACTGGCCGTGCATGCCCCACGCCGTTGCTGTCCTGCTCCTGTTACTCGTGACTGTCCGTCTGGCAGCCGAGGTGGCCGGCGCTGACCCCCGGTCGTGTTGTCCACTGCCGTTCGGGTGTGCGCCCAGGCGCGTATGGTCGCTGCAGGGCTGGGGCTGCCGCCTTCCCCGAGCTGCCTTGTTTCTGTGACTTCAGGTCTCATTCTAGAGCGGAGGACTGGCAGGGACTGGCGAGGTCTCCTAGTTCTGCCAGTTGGAAAGGTCACGGCCCCGAGTCCTGGAGCCATCACTGCAGACTACCTCTCAGCACCGGTCAGGGAGGTGTGTGTGCTTGACAGTGCCTGGCATGGAGTCAAAGCTTAATGTTTGTTGTGAGAATATAGGAGCTTTCTGGGGTTCCTGGGGGGCTCCGTCGGTTGGGCGTCCAGCTCTTGGTTTTGGTTCAGGTCATAATCCCATGACACCCTGTGAGGGAGGCAGCGGTTGGCAGAGTGGTCCCTGGCCCAGCAGCCCCAGCATCGCTCATCGCGTGGGAACTGGTTAGAATCGTGGGTGCCCGGATCCCCTACCAACTGCCGGCTCAGAAAGTCTGGGGCAGCGGCCTGTGCTTTCAGAGGTCTTCTGGGTGGTTCTGGTGCACCGTCACATTTGAAACCTGGTGATCTCGGGTGCTGTAATGACCTCAGACGGCACGATGTCGTCAGATGAATGGCATTCACATCCGTCTTGCTGGCGAGCTACAGGGTAAAGCCAGAGCCGTATCTCCTGGCAGCGCAGTGGGCTGTAGGCCTCGTGCTGCTCTGCACATTCAGGGAGCTCTGGAGAAACAGCCATCAGGCGGGGGCAAGGGTGGCCCAGGTTAATGTCCCGAAGGATGAAGTATCCAGAGCGACGGAGGCCTGGCTGGGTGACCTCCAGGGAGAGTTCCCATCCAGAGACAAATGGGCCGGATCTGGCTCTTCGTGCAGATTTCTGTTATCTCTGGGAAATGTAAACAGTCACGGGGAGCTGAGCCAGAGTCTCATTCCGACCTGCTGCGTGGCCAGGCTGCCCGAGGGGGCCCGAGTTTGGGAGAAACAGCACGACTTTGGCGCTTTCAATAAAAGACGGTGAAGGAGGGAAAGAGGGAGAGCAGGAAGCCAGAGAAGCCTGAAGGGAGAAGGACCTACTGGTTTCTTGTGACTTTTTGGTGCCTGTTTGCAAGGCAGGTGCACACAAGATTTCTAATGGCAAAACGGTTCTAACTGACAACCTACTCGAAACAGGGCGTTGGTATAATACTATCACTTACTCTGAGACTAATTCTCAGGTTTGGGCACTTAAGAAAAAAGCCCTAAACAGTTTGGGACACAAAACAAAAGATAATGGCCAGGTTGGTGGAGAAGCAGCAGGCTGGCAGGCTGCTGGCTCTCCGCAGTCCGGAAAGCCCAGCTCTGGGGAGACAGGGTGGACCCCGACCTGGCACCTTGGGCAGGCGCCGTCCTTCTCTGCCCTGGCTCTGGAGCTCTAGCCGGAGTACCAGCAGCCGGCTGGGCGGGCTGCTTGTGAGCACTGAGCTCGTGGCTGACTGAGCGGGCCTCTCTGGGACCCAGGCCCTGGCCCTTCATCCCAGCTGGTGTCCCACGTGGGCCACGGGGACACACCCCCACGACACAGTGCGCCATCAGTTTCCGCCATCTCAGGCCTCAGAGTGGGAGGCCTTGGAGTAGCCAGAGGCGTCCTTGCAATCTGGCTATGGGGTCCCATGTGAGCTCTCTCGCCATCTGGGTCCTGGTTACTCTCTTTGGTGAGGACCTTGTAGTCCATTGCAGTCCCCAGAGGCCGGTAGTCCACGCCCCTGACCCCATGGTGTGACAGTATCTCCTGTCACGTGTCCCTGGGTGAAGCTGAGTTGGGGCTGTGTTCCTTTGCATTGAGCTGGGTTGAGTTGTTCTGACACCTGCTCCGACACGGGTGAACCTTGAGGACATGACGCTCCGGGAAAGAAGCCAGCCACGTTGGATCCCAATTACACGAGATATCAGAATGGTCAGAATCAGCACGTCCAGCAGTGGCGGCCAGGCGGGACATAATGGGGGTGACGGGGACGCAGCGGTATGGGGACAGAGGTTCAGTTTCACAGGGTGCGAAGATCATGGAGACGGATGGTAGGGCCTCACGGCATTACGAATGTGGTTAATACACTGAAACGTGGCTACAGTGGTAAGTCGTCTGTTCTGTATTTTATCACAATAATAAAAACCTCCAGGCAGTCGGGGATGTTTGTGTGGGTTCTCTGGTCCGTCCCACTGTATCGCCAGTCTTGCAAGCGGACATACCTATTCCTCCTGCTATATCCTTCATCTCCGGGTTGTTTTAGCTCTCCCGCTCCTTTGTCTTTTCATATACATTTGAGAATAATCCTGTCCCTGTCTACAAAATGTCTTGCTGGGATTTTAGCAGGAATTGTGTTAAGCTTGTAGGTCACTCTGGGGCGAATCAGCATCTTCCCCCGGGCGCTGAGCCTCCCAGTCCGGAAGCGTGACTCTTTCTTAGAGCTGCTGTGATTTTCCTGGTTGGCACTTAGATCCAGACATGTTTTGTTAGATTTACCCCGAGGCACTGAATTTCTTTGAGTGATTGTAAGCGATTTTAAATTTCGGAGTGTATGTGTCCGTTGCTAGCTTGTAGAGGTATGCTTGATTTCCGAATGTTCGTGTTGAGCTCTGAGCCTCGCAGAGCTCCCTTCGGGATTCTAGGAGTTTTTGTGGATTTTTTTTGTGTGTGTATGTACTGTTTCTGGTTTTGGTCTGAGGGTAACACCAACTTCATAAAATGAATTGGAAAATGCTCCTCCCTCTTCTTTTTCCTGGAAGAGGTGTGAAAAATTGGTGTTAATTTTTCTGTAAAACTTTGGTAGAATTCTCCTGTGAAGTCACCTGGCCTGGAGCTTCTTTCTTGGGAGTTTTTGTTACAAAGTCAACCCCCTTAATTGTTAGGGGCTACTAAGTCCTCTATTTCATGTTGGGCCCATTGTGGTAGGTTGTGTGTTTCCCAGGAAGTGGCCCATTGGGTCTAAGTTTTCAGATTTATTTATGCTATTTGGCGTTTTTTTTTTTAAGATTTTATTTATTTATTTGACAGGGATCACAAGTAGGCAGAGAGGCAGGCAGAGAGAGAGGAGGAAGCAGGCTCCCTGCTGAGCAGAGAGCCCAATGCGGGGCTCAATCCCAGGACCCTGAGATCATGACCTGAGCCGAAGGCAGAGGCTTAACCCACTGAGCCACCCAGGCGCCCCCTATTTGGCGGTTTTAATAAGGAATCCATTCTTTTTCATGGATTTTATGATGCATATGGAATTTGACAGTTTTTTTTAAAGATTTTAAAAAAGAGAGAGACAGCAGGAAAGCACAAGCAGGGGGGAGCGACAGGGAGAAACAGACCCCCGCCCCGGGGCAGGGAGCCTGATGTGGGACTCGATTCCAGGACCCCAGGATCATGACCTGAGCCAAAGGCAGCCGATTCACCGACTGAGCCACCTAGGTGCCCCTGAATTTGGAAAATTTTTACAAGATTTGTAATCTGTTGTGACTTCTTTCAGTCTAAATAAAAATGCATCTTTGAACGTAGCCTTTTGTGATCGTAACCGTATGTGTGTATCTTTTTCTTAAAGAACCCCCCCCCCCAAAGGTAAGAGCCAGGAGCCGGACCCGCCCACCACAGACACTTGTTCTGCCTTCCCTGAAGCGCTCGGGAGTGCAGTGAGTTTGGGTCCTGGGGCGGTGGGTCTCACAGGCAGCAGGCAAGCAGGGAGTGCCTTGAAGTGAAGCCCTGCAGGGAGAGTGGAAGGAAGCGGGTTGGCCACGCTTATTTCTGTGTGATGTGGCACCTGGTGGCGGTGCCCGCTCTCCCTGCTTCCCTTGACGCCCACCGTACTCATGCTTCCTTCTCAAAAGGAGAAGAGAAAGAGAACAGAGCGGACACAGAAGAGTCAGGTTGGGGTGCTTGGGGTGAAGAGCCCGAAGGGCGTCTCCGGCGGGCCCGCGGCCTGACCCCGGGGCTGCTTCCCGAGTTCCCACACTCCCGCCCCCGCCGGACAGCTGATGCATTTCAAACAGGAAGCTCCTGGCAGATAACGCTGAGACACCAGCCCCATTTGCTGGGAAGCCTGATGGCCCAGGCCACGCTCGCCTGGCCTGTGGGGCTCGGCGGCCTCTGTAAATAGCAGCTATGAGGCTCCCGGGCGCAGTGTCCTCGTGGGTCCCCGACGGTCAGGACGCCCCCTTCGCCTTGCGTGCGCTGCAGGTAGGGACGCTCTGCCGTGTGACCCGGCGGCCTTGGGGATCAGGGCGGGGGTCTGCCAGTCGATGGGGGTCCGCTGAGCTAGGAAGGCAAGGTTCCCGAAGCGGCCAGAGGGAGGACTCAGGTGAAGGGGGGATGGGAATCTGTTCTTTGGTCCCCGCGAAGGATGGGGTCTGTCCGATGGATGTGACTCTACAATTCCAAGGTCTGAGTAATTCAGGAGTTCATGCCGGAGACTTCATGGGGCTGGCCCACGAGGGCACTCACGGGAGGAGGCTTCTCCGCTCTGCACACGTTCTGAGAGGTGGGGCTGTGTCCCCAGTCCCTGTGTGAAAGGTGGCTGTGGCAGCGTGGGAAGGTGGCCAGAGCGTGCCCCCCGGGGAAGGGCCGCCGCCTGCGGGTGGGGCCACGTGGGCTGCAGAGGTCATTTGCGCTCACGGCCCATGGCTCTGTTCTGGGCTCAGCAATGGGGCAAAGGCAGGACCGGAGCGGGGGGCCTCTGGTCTCCCAAATTGGATAGGACCTGGTGTGACGGGGTCCCTTCCTCCCTGGCCAGCTGGCTTCCAGGCTGAAGTTAGGTCACTTAGGAATTTAAAAGACAAAGCAGGAAAGCAGCGGCCGTGCATAGCCAGACTTCTGATCCGGTGGGAAAACGCTCTCCTTGCCCGGCAGAGTAAGCCCAGCCTCCATCGCGACTCCAGCTCCTCTACAGCTTTGAGAAATCTGGGGGCCACGAGAGGACAGACAGACAGTTTGCAGAAAGCTGGGGGAAGGGCCTCTTCCTCCTTAGTGTGCGCCCTTTGGGTGGGCCCTGGGGAGACCCTGTGTCACGGTGGGGCGCAAGCAGCTGGGTGGGCGTGGGGGTGTACGTTCTCGGAGCTCCCGGGTGCTCCCAGATGGTTCTCAGGCTGTACATGCTGCAGAGCTTAATGAAAAGGTAGGATTGTGAGTTTGGCAAATTATACCACATTTTTTCTTCATTGTCCATTTCTTTATTTTTTTAAAAAAGATTTTATTTATTTAGCAATAAAGAGACAGAGAGAGAGGGAATTTCATTCTTTCTTACAATGAACTTCAATTTCAAATTGAATTTCCCCTCGGAAACCCTGGCTTCCTGCGCCCAAGGGAGGGTGGAAACCTCCCCGGCTCTGGCTGGATCAGGATGTGGTTCTTGGGGCCCAGCGGGCCATGGCTCCTCCGTTTACAGACTGAATTCCTCTCCTGACTCCCAGGGCAGAGCTGGAAGTTGGAAGACTTGGAGCTCCCCCACCCCTGACCAGGGCCACCCTCCTCTCCTGGAGACGCAGATGCAGGAGCCAGTGGTGGGGTGGGGGCGGGGGGGGCAGGGCTGCAGGGAAGTTTCCTGCGGCGGCCCGTGGGCCTTGTGGAGGCTCTGCGCGGCCCAGGTGGTGACCGCTGTGGCTGGAAGCCGTGTGTGAGAGCCGGGGTCGTGCTGAGCAGCGTGGTTGTGTCCGGACACAGCCGTTCCCAGCTGGAGACGAAACTCCCTCATCAGCTTCAGACCCCGAGACGTTAGAAAATATCTAAACCCCCTCCGCCTCCGCAAACACCGAGAAGCAAGTATTGTAGATTCGAGCCCAAATGTAAGTTTATCATGACTTTTTTGAGCATCATCATCACTGTTAAGAGCTACGTTCTAGAAAGAACCCACATTTGCTTCTAGAGCAGCAGCTCAGCTCAACACGGTGAAGGCCGCAGCGTCGCAGACAGGCCTGGCGGCCCCTTTGCTGCACGCTCCTAGCAACTGCAGGTCCGTAGGCAGCGCCCGAGCCACCGCCAGCCCGTCCCGCACCGGCCCTGTCCGAGGCGCTGGCCCCGGGGTCCTGCGTGGACCTGAGGCATGAGGAGCCGTCGGGCAGCGAGGAAAAGCAGTCGCAGGAAGGGGAGACCTTAAATTCCAGGTGCTGCCCTGGTGAGCTTCTGTCCTCTCTCATTCACTGCTTCCCATGGTGGCCTCTTGTTCCTCTGCCTGGTGCCTGCTGAGCTCCTGCCGGCCTGAGCCCTTCCCAGCTGCAGGAGGTGCTCACATGTGGCCCACTTCCAGAGCAGAGCAAGTCGCAGGCCCAGGGGCCCAAGGCCCAGCGGCAGGGGAGAAGTGGAGGGGGCAAAGCCCATCCCTGCGGGCTGTGGGCAAACCTTCACGTCTTTTCCCTTCTCCTCAGAGATGCTCCCTCATGCAAGCGCAGGCGGCAGGCCGAGCACCAGCTGGGAGGGGAGGCTGGGAGGGGAGGCTGGCCATCCAGCCTCCAGCGCTTGGGCCTCGGAGCCATCGCATTGAGGAGTCAGGTCTGAGATGGTTTTGGGAACTAAATGAGGTTTGTGTGCCCATGTGTGGTAGTAAATAGTGGCTCCTTGTCTCTCGCAAGCATGAAATAACACAGTAAAAGCTGCCACTGTAATGTAAGGAGGTGGGCGGCCCCAGCTCCCGGGCTTGGCGCTTGGGCGGCCGACAGGGGCAGAAGGGAGAGGTTGGGTGCACCAGGAGGCCCCAGGTCCGACCCAACCTCCCCACCTACTAGTGGGGCGCTCTGGGCAGCTGGCTTCACTTCCCTCCTCCCTGGTTCCCTGGCCTGTGAAATGGGATCGACGTGCTGGGGGCGGCCGGCCTTCTACGGTCCCCCATCCAGGGGACATTCATCCTCACCCCTGCCCTTCACAGTGTGTCCTGTGCCCCCGCCGAGGGGAGCAGGGTCCTCGCTGCAGGGTGTCACAGAGCACACACGGGTTCTGCCCGCGTCCGTGGCATGGAGAACCTGGCTGGAGCAGTGGCTGGGGCACAGGACCTCTCGGTTCAGAGGCTCTGGCTTCCTGGGCCTGGAGGGGCTGCAGGCCGCGGGGCCCTCCCCGTGTGCAAACAGTAGCGCCGCGGCCGTCTCGGTGAGCACTTGCCTCTGGCAGACCTCTCCATGTTTCATGTAGTTGCTCCTCGCACGGGCTCGTCCCTGCCCTCCAGGCGGAGGGTGCCAGCCAGCCACGGAGACACGATGAGCCCAGGACACTGGTCCCGGGGCTGCCAGATGCACAGCCATCCCCAGATCCCGCGCCGTGTGGACATCAGTCTCAGGGGTGGCTCTCTGGGTGCTGCCACCAAGACTTCCTCACCGGCCCTCGGGGGAACAATCGGCTTGCTGATCCCCATGGGGGCGCAGGGCCAGCTGTGTCCTCCTGGTGTCCTGCCTCTGTCCCGCTCCCACACCCGCTGGTGACGGGTGCTGTCACAGCGACGGGTAACTGACGAGCTGCGGCTGCCGTGAGCCCCGCGGCAGGGCGCTGAGCGGAACAGGCTTGCTCAGACTCTGCACACACGCAGCCGCGTCCGAAAGCTCCGAGCTGGGCCATCAGGACAGTGTTGTGTTAGGAGCACACTGGCGTGCGGTGATGCTAGGAAGCCACGCAGACATGCATTCACAGCCCAAGAGCGCAGCTCCAAGGGGTATGGAGGGGTCCTGGGCCCAGGGACCACGGGGGGCTGGCCCGTCCTGGGGAGCTGGCTGGGCTCTACCTCTGTTCTGGGCAGCGTGTCAGAGTTGTCATAGGACCACACGGGTGCCTTTGTGTGCGTGAAGGCTCTGTGGCTGAGTCGCAGAGGCGAGAATCTGGCAGCCGCGCTCAGGTTGGGGGTCCCAGCGTGGCCGGACGGGGAGGCGAAGATGTGGGCCTGCGAGGGAGAGACCTGAAGGCTGGGAGGGGCCCCCGACAGCTACCTGCACCCAGGCCCCAGCCTGCATGCGGTCACTCCCCGGTGTCTGAGTGCTCATCACTGTGTCCCCGTCCTTGGTGCAGGAGCCTGTGACCCCCGAGCACTCGTGATGAAGCGGCATCTGGCTCTGATCGGCCTGGCCTTCCTGTGGCTGCTTCCAGGGGGACACCCTCAGCAGACAGCGGAGGATGCCTGCTCCCTGCATATTCTTGTCCCAGGCCTCAAAGGTAAGCTAGACCGCGGCCTCCCGAGTGTGGCTGAGGCTGGAGGGCTGGTGCTGCCGCCGCCTGGGGTCTGAGCAAGATGCGCCTCAGTTTCCCCAACTGCCAAACTCAGGGTCGACTACTCTTCCTTTGGCCAAGGGATTCTGAAATTTTGAAGCTAGCCTCCTATCTGCACCTCAGCCCCCAGGAACCCCATAAAGGACACTAACATTCGTCCCAGGTGCTACACATGCGACCTCAAATGACTTTAGAATGAGATGATCTCATCTGGTCCATTTTGCAGATAAGGACATTTGAGGCTCGGGGACATTCAGCAGTTTGCAAGATTGGGTCCCACAGCTTTGAAGCCAGTGCTCCGACACTGGTTTCTGAGAGCTCCTAATTTCTTCTTTAAAAAACCAACCAACCAACCCCAAAGCTCTTCTCTTGCTGGCTTGGTTGTAATTTCCTTCCAGGTGGAGTTTGCTCTGCTGAGCACGTGTGGGGGCTGGGGGGACCGGTCCCGGGAATGAGCATCTTTGTTTAGAAAAGCCCCTGGTTTCTCCACAGCACAGGCAAGAGATTCCCAAACCTTGTAATTCCCAAGCAGGGTCTGCTCCACAGTTCGAGGGTCCAGTGCAAGACCAACGTGTGGGCCTCCAGTTCAAATGCTATAAAAACCTTTGAAGCAGGGGCAGGGCTCATGACGCACGTGGGGTGGGCAGGCTTGGGCCTCCTGCTCGAGGAGCAAGAGACCAGGGTGCAGAGGGGCTGGCCCAGGACTCACTCCCCAAATTCCCTTCTGCCCTCCGCTTCCCACTCAGTCTACGTGGACCGGCCCGGCCCCTGGGCCTTCGGTGGGAATGCTGCAGCTCTCCTTATAGAGACGTTGGAGGAAGAGACTCACACTTAGGGGCTTTGGGCCTGTGACGAGAATGACCGCCACCCAAGACAGAGCCGGGCGTCTCTGGAAGGCAGACGGGGCTTGTGAGGGCAGGCTCCAGCGGAGGGCGGCCGGGGCAGATGGCCCGTGAGCCAGACGGGGGGCGGGCTCCTTGGAGGACAATGCTGAGGCAGACCCTGCGCCCAGGGGCTCGTCCTCCAGCAGGTGACCAAGGCTCATCCCCAGGTCGTGTGGATGGCTTGGGGGGGTTGGGGCTGTGGAGGCTGCGTTCCAGACACCCTGATGAAGCAGCAACGTTGCCCCACAGTCTCGATGGCCACAGTCTGTCCACACCAAAGCCACAGTTGCAGTAGAGAAAGCTTTTCCCCTCCAAGATTTATTTATTGGTGAGAGAGGCAGTGTGCGAGGAGCGGGGTCGGGGCCGAGGGACAGGGAGAATCGCAAGCACACTCCACACTGAGCGCCCAGCTCCACCTCCCGACCCTGAGATCACGACCCCAGCCAAAATCAGGAGTCGGACGCTTAACAGACTGAGCCACCCACACACCCGAGAAGCTTCTTACCAGAGTTCCTGAAGTCCGTGCGGTCTGGGTGTCCTGGGCTGGTCTCCAGCTTCCCTGAGCTGTAACTGACAAGCACAAGCTGCACGCGTGCTCGGTGACGGGTGAATTCACGGGAACCCGTGAAGTGACGTCACCTCCCGTCGTCCCCGTTCTGGGGGTGGGGTGGGGGCGAGGACTGGGGGTTTCTCGTTCTGGCCCAGGAACAAGGGGACCTGACTAACGCACGCCTTTGGGGACTTTGCTCCTCTGAGACACGACAGCGGCTGGGGCCTGCTTCCTCTCCCACCGCGGGGGTCGTCCGCTGTAGAGGCAGGTGCTGGCGAGCCAGGAACACCCACGGCCCTTCCTCAACCGGCCGCAAGGACGGCCAAGTGCCTGCACCAAGTACCTGACGCGTGTCTCCCTTGTTGGGTCAAGAATGACCCAGTGCCATGCAGGCAACAGCTTTGTGCCGTAGATCTTCATGAGACTGGCAGGGGACAAGCTAGAAGTGAACACCAGCCACGTGTGCTTTGCACGTGGGAGGGGGGAGGGAACAGGTTGTCAGTGATGAAGAATGAGCTGGACACTTGAAATGTTAGCCTCTCCGGGTAGAGACATGACTTGCCACGTAGAACTTCACACGGTCATCGGTCCCAGAACACTGCCTGCTAAAGGAAAGGATGTGGGGAGAGGACACTGGGCTCCCTGGGCACACAGTATGGAGTGCGTGTGAGTTTTGGGGAGAGAGGCTTAGAGCAACACGGTCCTGAGGTTCTCATCAGCGGGGCCACAGCTCTGCATGTCCCTGAGACCACGGACTGGGCGCACCTGTCTTCTAGGGTGCAGTGCACCCCGTCCTCAGGGTTGGGGGGCTTATCCCACCCAGGGGCTCGGGAGGCTCTCTGCCCCTGTGCTCTGGCCCTGCCCCCCCACCACCCCTGATCCCCAGCACTGGGCGAGACAATGATGCAGAATCTTGGGGAGAACGGCATTTGAGGGATTTTCTGATGATCTGAGATGAGACCCATGAGAGGTCACACTCTTAGGAAGTTTTAAATTTGTAGTATTCCTCTCTCCTGCCTTAGGAAGAGGACTTGTGGGCACAAGGTGGTGCTTGGTGCTGCCCAGGGACTTTCTGTCCTCGGAGCCTTGCTACACACACAGGTGTCACGCTCGATGCGGGCCTGCAGCAGCAGGGGGTGCCCGGGGCAGCCGTCAGGGAGCCCACGACAGTCATGAGGCCTGTGTCCTCACTGCTTTCTCTCCAGGAGGAGCGCGGAGCTGGGTGCACGTATTGGTTCACTGGTGGCCTGGTCATCTCAGTCTTTCCCCGTGAAGGCTTGGATGTGCTAGGGAGGGTGCTCGGGACCTGGCTCCTCCTCTGTAAGGTGCACACGATCCCGCCTCCCGCGGCGGGGCGAGCTCGCCACATGCACACGTGGGGGAACGGAGCGGGTAGCCTCTGGGGCTCTCTTCCTCCGCCAAAGAGAAGCTGGCGGCGTGCTTGGCGTGCATTTCCTACAAGTGTAGACAGAGTGCCTTTGTGGTCAAGGCCACTCCGGGGTGCGCTGGGAGACCCCGGGCTGGTGGTGTGTGCTCTCGGGCTTCGAGGGGTTCCCGCTCAGTGGGGGAGCTGGCACGGGGGAGCAGGTGCTGTCCCGCAGGCAGTGACACAGGCTCGCCTTGGCCCGGGCCCCCTCTGGGGTACACTTCCAGCTCTCCCCGACACACGGGAGGGCCCCGCTCTTTCCCCAGGCACCGCCCCGTCCCCAGTCCTCGCTAACACCTGCGCACCTGTCGCTTCCGTCCTGGCCCCTCACCTGTGCAGGTGGGACCCCCCTTGGAGTGCCATTTGCCCGTTCGGCGCCTGGCTACGGCAGGTCTCAGAAGTCACTTCATCAGAGAGCCCTTTTCTATCTCTCAGTCTCAGTTTTGGCTTTTTTGGGTTGAAATTATTGTCGTATTTTATCTTCCTTTACCTTATGTCCTGTGCAGCCGAGGAGAATTCCCAGGTCAGCCCGACTCACTCAGGCGCCTGCCGTCTTCACAAACCTTCGACCTCTTGGGTGGCTGACAGGGTCTTCTCTTTACTCCGAGGTTCTGCAACGTCACTGTGGCGCATCGAAGTTATTTTCCCTCGTCTCTCACGTGTGGCTCCCCGTGGCACTTGCGTTGTGTTCTTCCGTGCCTTTCCCTGGCGCTGGGAGGTCACAGTTCTTAAGCCGGCACAACCCTCACGGCTTCAGATGTCTGTTCTCCCTTTTCTGGAGTTCCGCTAAGGTGGACATGGGCGTCTGTGGGGCTTTTCTTCACTCTCCACTTGATGCCTTTAAATCCAGACACAGCTTTCCCGTTCTTGATCTCTTCAGGTTGCACCGTGAAAACATTCTCCGTCCTGACCCGTTCCGCGGCGTGGCCGTATCGTTGGCCGCCCTGCCACTCGGCTTTTCTGTA
>ML105136.1:71995-134939 GCA_003697995.1 Taxidea taxus jeffersonii | reverse complement strand
TATATATATATATATATATATTTTTTTTTTTTTTTTAAACTCTTACTTATGGTTTTATTTTCCACCCACAGAGTTCCCTTTGACATTTCTTGTAGGGCTGACTTAGTGGTCATGAATTCTTTTAACTTTTGTTTTCCTGGGAAACGATTTACCTGTCCTTTTATTCTGAACAATCACTTTGCTGGATAGAATAGTCTTGGTTGCAATTTTTCCCTTTCATCGCTTTGAATATATTGTGCCACTTTCTTCTGGTCTGCAAGGTTCCTGCAGAAAAATCAGCTGATAAATTTATAGGGTTGCCTTTGTATGTAACTTTTCTTTTCTCTTGCAACATTTTGTTATCACTATTTTTGCCATTTTAATTACTATGTGTCTTGGCGTGGACCTCCTTGGGTTGAATCTGTTGGGGGATTTCTCTGCCTTCTGAATCTGGGTCTCTGTTTCCCTCCCCAGATTTGGGAAGTTTTCAGCTGTTATTTCTCCAAATACATTTTTTGACCCTCTTTCTCCCTCTTCTCATTCTGGGATCCCTATAATACAAATGTTGTATGTTTGATGGTGAACTGAGTTCTCTAAGTTCTATTCTCAGTATGCAGTATTTGTTTGTCTTTCACCAGCTCAGTTTGATTGCTTTCCATTACTCTATCAACCTGGTCACTGACAAATTCCTCTGCTTTCTGTAGCTCAATATTTATTCCATCTATTTTATTTTTAATTTCATTTATTGAACTCTTCACCTCTGATGTGTTATTTTTATCTCTTTGTTAAGGGTCTCACTGAGGTCCTCCACTCTTTTCTCAAGTCCCATGAGTATCTTTATGATCATTACTTTAAATTCTCTATCAGGCATATTACATTATTTCTATTTCATTTAGGTCTTTCATAGTATGACTAGGTTTAGTCTGCCACCTCTTGGTGTGGCCCCGGGGTGTTAGCCTATTAAGCACACTTTCCCCATTATTGACAGTCTTGTAAAACCCAGGAATATAAGACTCACCAACCAACAAAACCAGGCAATCTAAAGTTGTCCCCTGATAGCAGCCACAAAAATCAGAGCACTAAAAGAAGTTCCAACTCTTTTTTTCTGGAAACACCAGCAAGCTGAAGCAAGGTATAGGGAGAGTGCAAAGATAACATCCATTTGCCTCCACCCCTAAAGAGTACCCTAGCAAGCTCCCAGATGTGTGTTAAATTAGATGACTGCCTCTTAGGTCAGTTCTTTAAGATAAGCAAATAAGCTTCATTCACAGGAAATCTGGGCACCTCTCAGTCTGCTGTGCCCCTGAGACAGCCCTATAGGAATCCTTTCTCACTTTGTTATATCTGTGGGGTATTGTGGACACAAGCCCTGTTGGTTTTCACAGCTAGATATTATGGGGGGCTCGTCTCTCAGGTGTAGGTCTTAAAAGTTGGGGTGCTAGATGTGAGGCTCAAACTCTTCACAAAGAAGCTCTGAATTTAAGTATACTCCTGATTCAGGGTCTCTGCAGCAGGGGTGGGGTCTGTGGTAATATTTTGTTTCAACCTCTCCTACCTGCTTTGATGTAAGTTACTTTTTTCATTTGCTGATGTGTAGGACTCACTCAGGTAGGTTTGTGGGTTTTGTTTTTTTTTTTTCCAGAGGACAGTGATGTAACTGTAGATTTGGTGTGTCATGGGAGGAGATGAGTTTAGGATCTTCCTACATCACTGTCTTGAACTGGAAGCCCATGAGTTTCTCTTTTGTAAATCCCACATATAAATTATATCATATAGTATTTTTCTTTTTCTATTTCACTTAGCATAATGTCCTCAAGGTCCATATGTGTTGTCACACATGGCAAAATGTCCTTCTTTCTCATGGCTAAATAATATTCCATTGTATATATATACACACCATCTTTTCTTCATCCATTCACCTATTGATGGGTATTTAGGTTGTCTCCATATCTTGGCTACTGTGAATATTACTGCAATAAACATGGAACTGCATATATCTTTTTGATACCAAATGTTCATTTCCTTTATTTGTATACCCAGAAGTGGAACTGATGAACCAGATAGATCTATTTTTAATTTTTTGAGGAAACTCCATATTTTTTTCCATAGTGGCTGAAGAAATTTCATTCCCACCACCAGTGTATGACAGTTCCCTTTTCTTCACATCCTCACCAACATTCATTATCTCTTGTCTTCTTGAAAACAGCATGAAGTGTGAGGTGATAATCTCATTGTGGTTAGTATTTGCATTTCCCTGATAATTAGTGATGTTGAGTATCTTTTCATGAACCTATTGGTGATCTGGATGTCTTCTTTGGAAAAAATATCTGCCCATTTTTAATTGGATTATTTTGTTGTTTGTTGAAGAGACCATCATTTATCATTGGGTGTTCTTGGCTCCCTTATCAAATATTATTCGACTATATCTATATCTGCAGGGGTTAATTTTAGGCTATTTTGTTCCATTGGTCTATATATCTAGTTTTATACCATTTAATTATCATAGGTTTGTAGTATAGTTTGAAATCAGTAAGTATTGACTCCAGCTTTGTTCTTCTTTTTCAAGACTGCTTTGGCTACTTAGGGCTTTTTGTAGTTCCATACAAATTTTAGGATTTTTTGTTCTATTTCTGTGAAAAATGCCATTGAAATTTTGGTAGAGATTGAGTTGAATCTAGATGGCTTTGGGTAGTATGAACATTTTGACAATATTAATTCTTCCAATCTATAAGTATAGGATGTCTATTTGTGCCTTCCATTTGTTTAAAAAGTCTTGTGGTGGTTGTACTACATCTTTCACATCCTTGGTAAATTTATTACTAGGTATTTTATTGGTTTTGATTCTATTGTTATTGGGACAGTTTTATTTCTTTTTCAAATATTTCATTATTAGCATATGGAAATGCAACCAATTTCTGTAGGTCAGTTTTATATCTGCAACCTTACTGAATTCATTGGTTACTCCCTCCCAATTTTTTGGTTAGTCTTTTGGATTTTCTCTATATAAATTTATCATCTGAATACAATGACCATTTTATTTCTTTCCTTTTTAAATTTTTTTTAAAAAATTTATTTTAAGCATTATCTATACCCAACATGGAGTTCAAACTCATGACCCCAAGATCAAGAGTTGCGTGCTCTTTGGATGAGCCAGTAGGTGCCACTTACCTCTTCCTTTCCAATTTGGATGCCTTTTATTTATTTGTCTTGCCTAATTGCTCCAGCTAGGACTTCCAGTATTAAACGGAATAAAAGTGGTGAGAGTGGATATATTTAGCTTGTTTCTGATCTTACGGGAAGTTCTCAATTTTTCACTGCTGAATATAATGTAGGCTGTGGGTTTTTCATTTATGGCCTTTATTATGTTAGGTATCTTCCTTAAGTGTGTTAGGTATCTTCCTTCTATACTTCTATACTTAATCTGTTTTATCATGAAAGTGATATTGTGTTTTGTTAAGTGCTTTTTCTGCATCTATTTTGATAACCATGTGATTTTTAGCTTTCATTCTATTAATGTAAGGCATTGCATTTATTGATTTCTGTATGTCAAACCATCTTTTCATCTCCATGATTAATCGGACTTGCTCAGGTTGTTTTCTTTTTTAGTTAAATTCAAGTATAATTAACATACAGTGTTATATTACTTTTAGGTATACAATCTAATGATTTAACAATTCTGCACATTTCTGAGTGTTCATGAAGATAAGTACTCTTAATCCCCTTTATCTATTTCACCCATGCCCCCACTCACCTCCCCTCTGGTAGCAACCAGTTTGTTCTCTATATTTAAGAGTCTGGGGGTGGGTTTTTTTGTTTTGTTTTCCTTTGTGTGTTTTTAGATTTGTTTCTTAAATTCCACATGAGTAAAATTATATGGTCTTTGTCTTTGTCTGACTTATTTCACTTAACATACCCTCTAGGTCTTTCCATTTGTTGCAAATGGCAAGATTTCATTCTTTTTTATGGCTCATTAATATTCCATTACAAATACACACATACACATCTTTTTTATCTTTTTATCTTTGTGTTCTTTTTATCCATTCATCCATAGATCTATAGTGGACACTTTGGTTGCTTCCATATCTTGGCTATTGTAAAAAATGCTGTAATAAATACAGGGGTGCACATATCTTCTCAAATTAGTGTTTTTATTTTCTTGGGTAAATACCCAGGAGTGGAATTACTAGATCATATGGTAATTGCATTTTTAACTTTTTTGTGGAACTTCCATACTCTTTTCCTTCTGTTAACTTTGGGCTTAATTTGTTCTTTTTCTAGATCCTCGAGGTATGCAGTTAGAGTGCATATTGGAGATCTAATTTCTTAAAATATTCATGGCTTTAAACTTCTCCAAGTACCATTCCATAGACTTTGTTGTTTCCATTTTCATTTGTTTTAAAATAATTTCTTTTATCTTTGACCCATTTGTTGTTCAGAAGTGTGTTGTTTAGTTTCCTTGTTGTTGATTTTCCAACTTTGTTCCTGTTTATCTCTAGTTCCATATTATTGTGGTCCCAAAAGATAGTTGGTATGATTTCTACTTAAATGTGCTAAGACTGGTTTTGTGTCCTACCACATGATCTATCCTAGAGAATGTACCATGTGTACTTCAGAAGAATGTGTATTCTGCTGTTGGATGGAATGTTCCACATGTCTGTTAAGTCAACCTGGTCTAAAGTATGGTTAAATTCCAATGTTTCCCTGTTAATTTTTTTGTGTGGATGACCTATCAATTGCTGAGAGTCCCCAACTAGTATCGAAGTCCCACCACTATTATGGTATTGTCTATTTCTCCTTTCATATCTGTTCCTGTTTGCTTAATACATTTAGGTGCTCCAATGTTGGGTGCATATATACTTATGATTGTTTTATCTTCTTAATGTATAGACAACTTTATCATTATATAATGACGTTGTCTCTTTGTCTCATTACCCTTTTTTGGGTTAAAGTCTAGTTGTCTGAAATAAATATGGCCTTCTCTACTTTCTTTTGGTTTCCATTTGCCTAGAATATCTTCTGTCCCTTCAGTTTGAACCTGTGTGTCTTTAGGGCTGAGCTGACTCTCCTTTAGGCATCATATATTTGTGGCTTGTTGTTCTAGCTCTCCAACCACTGTGCCTCTTGAGTGGTGAATCCAACCTATTCACATTTAGAGTGATTACTGATATGTAAAGATTATTAATGCCACCTTATTGACTTCTAGTTATCCTGTATCTCCATTGTTCCTTTTTCCTTCTGTTTCTTTGTAAATTGGTGGTTTTCCAAAGGTGGTATGCTCTGTTCTCTCCCTGACACCTTTTTCCCCCCCATAAATCTACTCTCGACTTTTACTTTGTGATTACCATGAGGCTTACATGTAACATCTCATAGAGAAAATAGTTCATTTTATGCTGATAGCAACTTACATTTATTTACCTCAATGGATCCACACTTTTACTCCCCTTTTATATTTTTGGTGTCACAATTTATTTATTTTTATGCTGTGTATTTTTTTTAAAGATTTTATTTATTTGACAGATAGAGATCACAAGTAGGCAGAGAGGCAGGCAGAGAGAGAGGGGGAAGCAGGCTCCCTGCGGAGCAGAGAGCCCGATGTGGGGCTTGATCCCAGGACCCTGGGATCATGACCTGAGCCGAAGGCAGAGGCTTTAACCCACTGAGCCACCCAGGCGCCGCTATGCTGTGTATATTTTTTAGCAAATCATATTAGTTACTTTTGATACCTTTTCAATTTTTATACTATAGTGGTAGCACACCATTCTAATAGAGTTACACTTCCTATTTTTCACCTTTACCAGAATGTTGTGTACTTTCATGTCTCTGATTAGCATATTTTCATTTCAGCTTAAAGAATTCCTTTCAGCCTTTATTACAAGGCAGGTCTAGTGGTGTGAACTCCTCCAACTTTTGTGTGAAGGAGTTATTTCTCCTTTGTATCTGAAGAAGAATTGTGCCTGATAAAAGTATTCTTGGCTAACATGTTTTTTTTAACATTTTAACACTTGGAAATGTCCTACTCTCCCCGGGCTTGTAGTTTCTGTAAGAAATCTGTTGATAGCCTAATGTGATTGCTTTGGAGGTTACTTTTTCACCCTGGCTACCTTTAAGATTCTTTATCACTGATTTTTGAGTTGCAGTATAACGTGTCTTGGGGAAGGTCTTTTTGCATTGAAATTATAGGGTGTTGTTAGCCTCACAGACATGTTATGTCCAAGCCCTTTCCTGGGTTTGGAAAATTCTCAGCTGTTATTTCCACAAATAATCTCTTTGCCTTCTTTTCTCTTCTCTTTCTGGTACAATAGTTTTTCTGTTATTTGCCTTCCTGATAGAATTCATTAACTCCTGTAGCATTTCTTCACTCCTTTTAGATGCTAGTTCTTCCCCTCTGGAATTTTTTTTTTTTAAAGATTTTATTTATTTGACAGACAGAGATCACAAGTAGGCAGAGAAGCAGGCAGAGAGAGAGGAGGAAGCAGGCTCCCCACTGAGCAGAGAGCCCGATGCGGGGCTCGATCCCAGGACCCTGGGATCATGACCTGAGCCACCCAGGTGCCCCTGAAATTTTTTCTGTACTCCTGCTTTTCAAGTCATTTATTTTCCATCTGTTCTGTCCTGTTACTGATGCTCTCTAGTGCATTCTTCCATTCATTCATTAAATTTTTGAGCCCAGAATTTATTCATTTTTAAAAATAATTTTAACTCTTTGGTAAAGAACTCTTTCTGTTCATGTTTTATTCCTGAGTTCATTGGTTGTTGTTTTTTTGTTTTTTTTTTTTTGTAGCTTGTTGAATTTCCTCATACAAGCTATTGTGAATTCTTTATCAGTTAGATCTTACTATTCTGGTCCTTTGTATTCCCTGGTGGAGAATTATCATTTTCTTTTTGTGATAGTATATTTCTTTCCCCTTTTTTCTTTTTTTAGGATTTTATCTATCTATTTGGTAGAGATAGAGAGAGCACACAAGCAGGTGGAGCAGCAGGCAGAGGGAGAGGGAGAAGCAGGCTCCTCCCTGAGCAGAGCCTGACACAGGGCTCCATCCCAGGACTCTGGGATCATGACCTGAGCAGAAGACAGACGCTTAACCGACTGAGCCACCCAGGTGCCCCAGATACTGTATTTCCTTGATGTTGTTTGTAGTATACATTTCTGCCTTCACATTTGAAGTAGCAAGCACTTTAACTAATGTATTATCTCCTCTTTGGTTCTTACATTTCAACAGGCTGGCTATTAGAAACCTTTCTTTTGTCTTCCAGACTGTAGCGCTGTAGCTCAAGTTTGTGGTTTCTCCCTTGTGCACTGACCTTGGCCTATTATCTGGGCATCTTCTATGTTTGCTGGAGAACTGCCTCTCTTGAGGTGTACTTGGAAGTGCACACAAGCTGACAGCAGAAGTAGGGAGGTATGGGTTTGGTACTTAAAAGTACTGAAGGTGCCCGCAGCCTGGTGTGGGAGGACCCCAGAGTGGGGATATTTGTGGGTGGACTTGCTGTTGAAGTCCTGACCAACACACCAGATGTTAATGCCCTTTGATATCCTTACCTGCCTCCTTCCCTTTCTCCTTCTGGTCCACAAGCCATAGAGGTTCTTCCTAAGAAATCTGGGTGCGGCTGGAAGAGAAACAGGTTTGTCTTGCACAACTGTGGTAGCCAGGCATTCACTCACCATTTTCATTTTCCATCTCCTCTGCCATAGAGGTGACCCAAAGCCCAGACTCTTACAGTATCACCCTGCAGAGACGGGCCACCCTGCTTGAGTTCCTCCAGCTCCTTTGCATCCAAACCTGTCTCTACCCATCTCTGTCCCATTCTGATGGCATGCTCAAGTTTCCCCTCCAGAGGCTGGACTCCACATGTTCTCAGTTGGTATCCGCCTAGTTTTGCATTCTCCAAGCTCATTTTACCTCCCATCACAGGGGATGGGAGGTTCACCAAATCTCTTGGATCTGTAGCCCTTACTAGAAAGGACCTATTTCTGGGGGCACAGGTAGACTGGTGCGTCCCTTGGGGTAACCAGCAGAGGCACTTTTGCCCAGTTATGGATGTCTACTGGTCATAGAGGAGAGAAAAAAGAGGAATGACTTAACATTACCATGATTCTGTCATCGCGTTGAGGCTGTGATCTCTGAGACAAAGTTTAAATGACACCAGAAAAAAAATTCTATCTTTAAACAGTTACAAGCTATTGGGGCGCCTGGGTGGCTCAGTGGGTTAAAGTCTCTGCCTTTGGCTCAGGTCATGATCTCAGGGTCCTGGGATTGAGCCCCACGTCAGGCTCTCTGCTCAGCAGGGAGCCTGCTTCCACCTCCTCCAACCGCCCCCCCCCCCCGCTTGCCTCTCTGCCTACTTGTGATCTCTCTCTCTGTCAAATAAATACTATTCATATATTGATAAAGGAAATACACAGAATTCCTATCTGTTGAATTTTTTCAGCGTGAAGGATTAACAAGAGAAATAAAAGCTAAATTAAAGTAAAAGCTAATAATAGCATAGACTCAAGTCAGTCTTAGAGTTCTGGATTTGGCTTTCCCACTTACTAGCAGTATGTGTTACTTAAAACATACCTAATTTGTTGGCAATTTCTTCTTTAGCAGTAGCACTTCACATCATATCAAACACATTTCTTAGAAACTGTTGAGAAAATGTTCATACTTTCCTAACTAGCACAGAAATCCAATACAGGGGTCAGAAGATTAATTTCACAGGTTTTTAAAAAAACTCGTAATTAAAAGGTTTTGACTAAATCCATTTACCAATTCCAAGAGAACCTAGAAGAATGGAAATACGAACGAGCACAGAAAAACCATCACAGGGTTGCTAAAGGAAGTGTTTTAGATTCCCAGGCAGTCCAAGATGCTCAGAAGAAAAAAAAAATATTCTGATTTAGAATTTTAAGCCCAGCTTTGGTAAAGACGTTTCTTCTAAATAATGACTCCTTTGGGTTTTTTGGCTGCCCTAAATTGTGTCAAGGGAAAAGCATCTTTGTTTTTGCTTACCACGGGCTTTGATAGACCTGTGACATGTCATGCTGCCTCTCGCCACCGCCCCCCACCCCCTGAGGCTGAAGGTAAGCCCACATACCTACTTGCTTTTTGGGGGGGGGGGGGGGGGGGGGGGGGGGTGTGTGTGTGTGTGTGTGTGTGTGTGTGTGTGTGAGAGAGAGAGAGAGAGAGAGAGAGAGAGAGAGAGAGAGTGAGTTTTGGCATGAACTGTAGAGCCTGAGGGTCTAGATTCAAATACCAGCTTCACCATTACTTACTATGTGCTTTTGGGCAAATCACGAAACTCAAAGCTTCAGTTTCCTCTACTGTAAGATGGGAATATATTACTAAATCTCAGAGTGGTCTTAACAATAGTGCATGTAAAGAATTCACTTGGTAAATAAACATGCTGTACATGCTCAATACTAGCAGTTACCCTTATTGATTCCAAAGCAGGTATCTTTCATTAGGAGAAAAGATTTCATGACTTTCCATGCCCCTGCCTGAAGGCTCACGCTTTTAATTACCAGTGCGTCACAGTTGCTATTGTAAATCATATCACTAATGTTACTTATAAATAAAGCCTACTCGAATTGAAAAATTAGAAGGACATGCCTTTGGCATTCAATTTAGCATCAACTCATTCTATATTACAAATGTATAGTTATTTTTTACTTGGGGGGCTACACTGAAAGAAACCCCATCATCAACCATAAGTCCATCTGCTCATATATACCTTATCAATGGTTATTATGTAACTTGAGATCATTTCCAAAAAAATACAAAATATTCTTGACATCTAACGTGAAGGGCTTTTTCTCTACAGAAAGATTTAGACTAGTATCCCACGTTTTTTCAAGTCTTCTGGGGATAATGTCAGTAACTAAGTAAATTTCATGTTTTTCTGCCTTTGTGGTTAAGACCATCTTTTCTTCCCCCTGAATTTGCCATGATTGTGATGGGATTTAATAAAAAGCTAGGATTAACACCTAAAATTTGAAATGGGGTTACCCTCAAATTCTGCCATGTAAATGCTTAATACTCCTAACTAGATGGTTTAAGAAAGACTCAGCAACATGTAAAAGCTATCAAAGTGGTAAGGAAGAATCCTTAAATCTAACCGATCTATTATCTAACTGAAGAGGTTAAATTTACAGAAGAGTCCTATGAAGCCCAGAAAAAGGGCAACAGAAATCCAGTTTGGCATTGTCCAAAGGGGTGGCTATCCTGTCCAGCAGACTCAGATGGCTTCAACCAAACTGCTGATTGACTTCGTTCCCATGAGAACTGTTTTATAGGGAGAATGCACTCATTAAACCCAAGTATCCAGGTCCTCTTCAAAGTCATTTATTCACTGCAAATAATCTGAGACCATGGTTTTACATCAGAAGATTAAGATTTCTAAGTACTCTCCACAGTGTCACTCACTTGGGATCCATTACTTTGATGGGAGGGTAAGAAATAGACTCAAAGATGGCATGCCTTAAAACGAGATACATTACCTTCACTTATTTTACCCATGTAAGTCTTCGGGTGCATGTTAAAGTGAAGAAAATGAAGATTCTAGGCTAAAAAGTTTCCAGTTAGCCTAGATTATACATCCAGTATCCAGAGAAAAATGCCACCTATTGTCTGAAAACTTCCAAAGACCCCACAACAGGCTTTAGGAAGATGTGCAGGAGCTCACTAGTCATCTTATTCTGCTTCACTTCAAATCACACATGAAATTAGGCACTTCAAAATAAACTTTTGTATGTTACAAGCTCTTTCTAGGAGCTACAACCAGCCTTCATTAATTGTGGCTGTTATCATGTTTTATGAAGTCTTACTAACAATGTATTGGCAAATATTGAATCACTGCTCCTAGGGGAAACCTGTACCTGTAAGCCAGCCACATTTCCATCAATATATCCTTGCTTTATGTGTTCCTGTTTAAAGACCCCTTATTTAATATATAGTTAACCTCGACAACAGCTCTATAACTTATGCCTGAATGAAGCTCATCTACCTTCCCGAACCTAGGGACACCAGACAGCACCCAAGCATTATGCTTAGGAATGATTTCAACAGCACAATCACCAAGCACAGAAACATCAACAACATGGCACTAGCTAGACAAACCTCACAAAAGATACTTGTTTATGGTATGAAAATTGGAAAAATGGTAGCAGGCTTATTCGACTTCAGCTGTGAACGTGTTTCAACTCAGATTTTCAGTGCCATGTTGGCAAATGACTGTAAAGGCATGTAAATAGACTTCTGGGCTATAAGTTAACTTCTGGTGAGTAGATGAATTTGCAAATGTATCATCAAATAACCAAATGTAGATTATTTTTTTCCTAATCCCTACAAGCAGATCACAAAGGTCTAAATACTTTACACTTTTTTTGGTTCCTCTCAACAGTCGTGGAAAGTTTGCTACATCTAATAAAGACCTTTCAAGAACAGATGGGGGTGATAGGTAGTCTCACACAAGAAATCCCAACTATGCTGTGTATAGAGAGCTACTCTTTGCAAATCCTATCTGCTACTTTAGATCTTGGAATGTTAAGCACGGAATTTTATGGATATAACTTTTAAGGTGTCTCAAAGCTTGAGCCATTTTGTATTCAAATTTAACAAAAATGGTATATACTTTTCTGCCTTAAAGCATTGACCAAGAGAAATTGTTTTCATCTATGTGTTGTCAGCCTGTAAGAACATAAGTCTACCGTCATACAAAATACAAAAGAATCCAAATGCCTACTGGGTGTTTTATATTTAAGCCATTGGGGTATGTGGGGGTTAACATGTGCACCTTGAGTCTCAAGAGAAGCTGAGGTTAAAAGCTTCATTATGCAGAGGATAACACTGTCATAGTCATAGTTTTATCTGGACTCATTATTTGCTCCTGAAGAGTCTGTGCTGAAATTATTTTAGCAAGGTCTTAGATAATCAGATGTACAACTCAGAAAGCTTAACTTTGCTAGTAGTATATGTGGAGGATGGAACAGAAATTAAAACTAGGCCATTCTCTCAACAGTGTATTCAAACTACCAAGGATATTTTTTATTTAGGTAACTGGGCCCTGGCCCCCAACTTCTAAATCCATCCTCTAGATGGAGAAGCCCCACATACTTTTTCACAAGTATTTTAGGATACAAGGTATTAGTTGATGATTGTGACTTCATTTCCTATCAAGTTAAAGACCTTTTTAGAAATAAGGCTTAAAACTAATCCTAACTTAAGGACTCACTGCTGTTACTGTTTCATACCATATAATGAGGGTTTAAGCTAATTAACTTCCAGCTAAGATAACTTAATATAGTCAAACTGGCATCATTTAAAAAAATATTAAACAATACAGACATGCCTTGGTTCAAGAATTCACATGGAAATCTAAATTCATAAAACAAACTGGATAAATTCTTGTGCCGCTTTTTCCATAAAACTATGATATCCTTGAACTTAACATCACCTTTATCATGAAGAGGTTCTTCTGCCAATTCCAGCTCATCACCTAGTTGTGGAAAACCAATTACAAAGAGAAATGAAACAGCATAACAACACTGCACTGTTTAAGGAATTTTTATTAAAGCAAGAATTTTATAATCCAAATTACGTTTCCTTGCTCAGTTATCAATTCTGTTATTTAAAACAGAAGTGACATTCTGAGCTATTCCACAGTAAAGAATTACAAAATTAAAGAAAGGAATGCTTTAAATTTTTGTACTTTGCTGAAAACTCTTTTTCCCAGGGTCTATAAAACATTAATTTGTTTTTATATTTTACTATTTTTTTGTGTTTTTTTGTTGTTGTTTTTAAATCAATAAGTAATCTAGGACTAGCATTATGTTTGCTAGACCTGGCATTTGCTCGGTACATAAGGTTCAAAGTTTCCTTTCCTTTTTTTATTTATTTTATATTTTGCAATGTTTTTTTTCCATAATGTTTAAGTTTTTCGATGTTTAGATATTTTTCTTCGGTGAAGCACGAGTTTCTTTTCGTGGTCCCTGATCAATCTGTGAATGCAGGGAGAAAAAAATGTAATCATCAAACTTGCTAAGAGGCTAGCATTTCATAATTCTAACTGCTAAAAATAATGAGTGATAGAACTACTAGTTATTGCTATACTGGCAATCATATTATATTAAATGTAACAAATGTAACACTGTGCAAATTTAAAATGTATAGATGCAAATGGCCGGGTACCGACAACAAAACAAGATGACCAATTCTGGCACTTGTCAGTAGCAAATTTAAAGCTCATGGCCAAATTCAGTCTGCTGCCTGTTTCTGTAAAGTTTTATTGGAACACAGACACGACTATTCGTTTATGTAATGTCTAGGAGTCCTTTCATCCTAAAACTATAGTAATTACAACACAGACAACATGGCCCACAAATCCTAAAATATTTCCTATCTGTTCCTTTACAGAAAAGCTCTGGCAATCTCTGGTCTAGGCTATGCTGCTACATTACCCCATTTCTTGGAAGTAATGAAGGGCAAGAGTACAGGCCCCGGGCAACTGTTAATACTGTACCCCAAGGAAAGGTAGAAGCTATGTAAGTCCTCGGAGAGTTAAGTACACAAACAGCCAAGCCCAGTTATACAAATTGTAACCTAAAACATTTAAAAGTGCTTGGATTTCAAAATTCAAGTCAGTACCAGGCTAATAGGTAAAACTTCCTTTAATTTCTGTTTCTACTTCTCTTTGAAAAGTTAGCAATGTATTTGGATTAACGGTAAAATGAATTCTTGTAAAATATGCTCAAACTGATAAAAACAAGCTTAAACCAATAAACCCAGGAAGGAATGCTCACTTTAAACAGTTGGAACACCAGTGGCACTGTTAACTGCTTTCTGGGCAGCCTCTTTAGCTTGGTGGGCTTGTAGTACAGCTACAGCTTCATCAACCTAAAAAAAGAACAAACTGGCTCTGAAAAGGAGTAACTAGAAGAATTTCAAATCCACAACATATAAATGTCCAAAAAAGGCAAACTAAACTCCTTTCCCCAGATACAAGTGGCAAGAACCACTTTCCAAAAAACCCATTTCAACTGTAGCCATATCCTTTTGGGTTCCGTTCCAGCGCTATTCTACAATTATGAACCCTCTTGCATTTACTTCTTACTCTCTTGTCACTCCCCGCCAAAGTTGAGAAACAATGGCAAACATCCCTTTCTTCACTGCAGCAGCACAACTAAGACAGCACTGATGCTGGAGATAAACTGACTGGAGGTGAAACCAAGCTCTGTCCTTGACTAGCTGTGTGAGCACAGGGCCAATTTCTGACCCTCAATTGCTTGTTTCCCCACGTATATTACAAAATGGGGATAAAAACACCGTATGTGGTGATAAATTTATACTTGAGATTTCTAAAACTTAGAACTGCACATGACTTATATAAAGTACTCAGTGATGTTCAAGTTTCTACAAAAAGTCCTGGAATACATAATGTAAGTGGCTGTTAGGTAAATGACAAATTTAAATTACTTTAGAACGGAGAGACTCTGGAGACTCCAGCATATGAAGAAGTTCTGAATTATCAATTTCCAACAACATGCCAGTGATTTTACCAGCAAGAGTAGGGTGCATGGCTTGAATTAGAGGAAAGAGCCGTTCACCTAGGATCAAAAACACACAAATTCCTTCAGTCACAAGTGTAAAGGCAGCCACCATGATTAAAACTGGGTTGAAGAACCTCACTTTTGTATATAGCATATAGATGCTAAGCCCAAACCCACCATTTTGGTAGTTAAAAACAGATTAAGAGCTCCACAAGACAAGCTGTTAATACTGTGCTTGAAGTTTCTTTTTCATTTACTTCAAATTCCCTCTTCCAAAAACATAGTGGGATCCATGGCAAACAATGCCCTATTATTCTAGTCATCAAAAGCAAAGTATTTCATTAAAAGCCTGGAACACTATTAAGATGTTTAGCAGACATGTCAATTCAGACCAATCCTGCAACCTGAGACCTGCCTTTGCACTGAAAAATGACAGCTAAGAATCTTCCCCATTTTGTAGTCAGTCTTGCTCTGTAACTGACTAGGTGGGACAAAGGCACTTCTTACCCAACATTTGCTTTTGCTCTTGAGGAGGGGCAGATGCCAACATGGAAGCAGTCAAAGGCTCCTGACCTTGTACATGAACAGCAGGCTAGAAAAAAATGGGAATTTTTCTAAGTTTAAAGTAGAGAAGTAGGGATGCTTGGGTGGTTCAGTCAGTTAGGCGTCGGACTCTTGATTTCAGCTCAGGAGTAATGGCACATGCTCACTAGAAAAATGGCTAATGATGAAGACTGCACTCTAAACAGGAACAGGAAAAACTGGTCCATCAGAAGTATAGCCCAGGCTAGTCTTTCTACCTGGAGTATGCTTTCTGAGTTCTACTTCTATTATGTTCATGACAGTTGGGATCTCAGGGTCAAAAAAAAAAAGCAAAACAGGGTGTGCTAAACCTCACAAACTGTATTTCACCCTTTTTTCCAGACAGCTCTGCTTAACAAAGCTCTCAAGCATTTAGCATTCCTTATCCTGAATTACTCGTGTGCTTTGTCTAATTCCCACAGATACTTTCACATACAATTAATGGGACGTCAATGAGCAAAATGTTCTAGATAGCTTAAGCTCTCATAATTGTCTTTTTAGCTTCTTTAACTGCAACAAAAGCCTGCCATCTTTATAAAGAGTAAGTCCTACCTGCTGCATGGTAACTTGTGGCTGTGCATTAAGATGTTGCTGAGGATTGCGGACTCCTGCAGCATACTTATACTGCGGAACGGTGCGGACAGCAGGAGTAGCTGCGGCAGCGGCAGCAGCGGGACGTGGGCCCATTGTCTGTGTTGATGTGTTAGCTAAAAAACAAACATGTGGTCGCATACTTCCATCATGATTTTTCAAACTGGAAATCAGTTTTTACAGAAAGTATTTTAAGACTTACCAACACGCTGTGTTGACATGACTCGCGGAACCTGTGAAGAAGCTGGTCTCATAGTACTAAATGGTGGTCTAGGAGCGGCTGGGCGGATAGCACCGGGCATATTTTGGAATGCTACATTGAAAAACATAAGAACACACATTACCTGGGAAAAAACTCACTGGAAGTGTTCAATGCTTTGTTAGGGCTGAGGTTCAAACAAAGGAACCAAAGTGACTAAATAGCAAATAGTATTTTAAAGCTTAGTCTCTCACCTGCCATTTTCCCAGACTTCCCGGATCAGGGAATGAAACATAAAACATTCATTCAGAAGAACATGACACACAAACATGGTTGCAAGTGCTCCTACAATATAGCACAGGGCCACAAGGCAAGGTGCAAAAGGCCAGGACTCTGATCCTCACACACGGAACAAGACTTTAAAATTACTGCCTATCCAAATATGAAGTTAAAAGTTGGATCCATTCCCAAATATATCATAAAATCAAACTAGCATAGAAATTACTCTGTCAGTAAGACAGGAAGGATGAGGCATTTTAGGATTCTCCTTAAAAAATACTAGGATCCTCAAAATGAACACCCATAACCCTAAAATTATGAAAAGCAACTGATATACTGCTGAAATATAGCTAATTTATCCAGTACATTTTTAGTCCAAATAATTCACAACCTTAATTAAAAACAAAAGGCTTACGATGAGGTCTGGCACCCTGAGCAGTCCAGCGAGGACTTGGTCTTAGTTGAGCAATTTGGCTAGGAGGATAGTATGCAGCACGGTTCTGAGTCTGCAGAGAGCAAACCATGTATCAGGTGAAGAAAAGCAATAATGCAGCTAGCTCTATGGTCTCAAATCATTCAGCCAAGTCCTTATACTCTTACACAGTTTTTTCAAATTTAATCACAAATCAAATGTTTTAATCTTAGGTCTATTGTAGGGCACAGACAACTAAAAATGACCAAATCTGAAAACCTGCATAAGGTTTTTATTCTTTTCTGAAACATACCTGTGGGATAGCTGCCATGAAGTAACCTGAAGGAGGTGCTGGCTGGTAGGGGTTGATTACAGGATTGGGCACAGCTCTTACACTTGCCATTCTCTGCATATACTGGTTAGTGAGGTGAGCCTGGCGCTCTTCTTTGCGCTGAGCTAAAGCTACATACAATGGCTTGGTGGCCACAATTCTACCGTTCATTTCTGTAACTGCTTTTGTGGCTTCTTCTGGGGAGGAGAAACATACAAAACCAAACCCTTTGCTGCGACCACCCTCCATCATAACCTATTAAAAGACAAAAAAAAAAAAAGTTAAATCAATGATAGAATGCGGCTCTGAGGGCATTACATTATAATTACAGCTACTGCCTCAAATAAGTAAACACTGTTAATGCTTTCATTTTTTCCACAATTTTTCCTCAATACCTCAATATTAAGGGCAAGCTATGCACATGCATTATCTCAGCCAAGCAAAAGAAAGTAGATAGGTAGAGGTAAGACAGCAAATGTGCTCAGATTTTAGATCTGTCAACAGAATATTAAGGCTTAAGTATCTGGAATGATCCAATTAAGGCCTACTAAAATTAAAATTTGACTTAGCAATGACGCTTTACTATTCTTTGGTGGGGAAGGGGGAGCAGCTGAATTTCAGAATATCCACATTTCAAAATAAAAATTTCACATTGAAGACCAAAAGGGCCATAAATAAGCTTCCAAACACTTAAAAGATCTTCTAAAGGAGTGATGAGGAGGTGCAAAGAACTCCTCACTAGTCCTGCAATACACAGAAGCATGTTCTACAGCTATATTCACCAGTATGGTGTAGCACAGGAACAAAGAGAATAGCAATGAAACAGTCCAGTGACCTTACTTATATGTGGAATCAAAACAAAACACCAAAACCCAAAGACAACAAAAACAAAACTGACCTCATGGTTGCTGGAGGCAGAGGGAAGTGGGTAGGGGAAATCGAGAGGTTTTAAAAAGGTACAAATTCCCAGCTAGAAATTAAGTCCTGGGAATGCAATTAAGGTACAGCATGGAGATCTTTAAAGTTCTCATCACAGGGAAAATAAATTTTTGTTAACTATGCATTAGTGATGGATATTAAACTAGATTATGATCATCTGACAATATATACAACACCAACATCAAGTCATTATGCTATACATGTAAGTATGTCAAGTGTACCTAGAACAAGACCCTGAAACACACCCATGCAGTTATGGGAATTTACTGCATTAAAGTTAACATTTTAAAATAAAGAAAAAATGGACTTTGCATATGTGTGTGGTACATTGAGACAACCTAGAATTAAGTCACATCTCTTATTCACAGCACACTGAAACATCAAAGTGCCAAAGATTCTAAATCTGAATATAAAATGCAAAAACATGGGGAAATATGAAAAAAACTCCAAAGTCCTAAGTTAAAGACTGGGAGAAAGTATTTGCAATATAAAACAAAGGGCTGACATAAAATTCTCTCTAATCAATAAAAATACAACCAATCCAATATAAAAATATGCAAACAGGAAAAATTCAACATATGAAAGGCATGTCACTAATGGAAAAGATGTAATATCAACATCTACTAAATCGACAAGACTAGTAGGAATGTGTCTAACCTTTTGGGACAATTTGGTTGTGTCAATTTTAAATATACCCACTAACCAGGTATTTTAATTCTAGAACTTTAGAAATACATTTTTGCAAAGATACATGTTTATTACAGTGGTGGGTCTAACAGTGGAAACACACAAAGCAACCCAAATGTTTATCAATGTAAGTACAGTAAAACTAAGTTATGGTGTATCTATACAATGAATATTCAGCTCTTAGGGGGGAAGAAAAAAAAACCTGAAATGAATATGCAAATATCTATCCAGACCTGTTAAGTGAAACTGTAAGTCCTAGAATCCTAGTATAGTCCTAGAAGTCCTAGTATAGTACCATCCTGGTCTTCTAAATATTGTTTATACATCAACAAAAACTATTTGGACAAACATGAAGATTATCTGGGAAGGACACCCAAATGGGATGGAGGGGAAGGAAATCACCTTTCACTTTTTACCTTTCTGCTTTATTTTTTTTTTTAGCAAGCATTAACACATGAGCTCCTCCTCCAGAATAAACTTGCCAAATTTTCACATCTCTGCCGAGTGATATTATGATCCACAAAGGACTTTAAAAACATGCATAATATTCAACTTCCAACAACTTTCAGGGAACATACAAAGGGTAAAGATACCCAGAAGTGGACTCTAGCATACTCCTAGTACTTAAAAAGCACAGGCTAAAATGCAAGACAACTCTCATCTCTTCATTTTTATTTGTATTCATCTAGCATGCCCCTAACATTTCCTATCATAGAAGCTCCCTTGATCAATGAAGTTAACAGGAAAAGATGAGTTAGGAAGATCAGCCACGAAGTCATTCCAGAGCACTGAATTTTAATGTTTCCTGAACTCTTGAGAATCTGAATGAAGTTTTAAGACACTCCTCCCATATCCCAAAATACATATGCACAAAACTTTACATACAGAGGAATTCTTGGACCATGGACATCAGAAAAAACACCTGGAACAGAGGTTCTTAATTAAATCAAATTCCCAGAATTTAGAATAGAAATTCTTCATTTCTGATTTTGAGTGGAAGAAAATCTATCTTTACTAGGGGACTTTAAGTTTGACTCCCCAAAATGAACTGTGTAAGTGAATATAAATTTTGCCTGATAACAATTATAGTTCCCTAATAAGTTGCCACTTTAACCAGAAAAATAACTAGTTAAACAGAATAGCACAATGCATATTATGTGAGGGTCAATCACTTTGGTCAACGAATGCAACCTCAGGAAGAATTCAGAACTTGTCCCCTACAAAAATAAAACCATCAAGGCTACTACATCTATTTCAAATTTGAATGTCTGTGAAGCGATGAGGCAAAAACCTGATTTCCAGAAAAGAAGAAAAAAAGGACTGACTTTTTGGGAAAAAACAACAATAACAAAAACCCCTATGTGACTCTTCATTTATAAAGTAAGAAAAAGACTCTGGCATATTAATGTGAAATTTACATACTTATTATCAATGTGCATGGATTGTCCCCAAATCTTAAAGTATGTAAGTTTACCTTTGCACTAGTGATTGTACCAAAAGGAGAAAACTCTTTCCGGAGACGTTCATCATCAATACCATCATCAAGATTTTTCACATAAAGGTTAACACCCTAAAAAACAAAAAAACAACTATCGAAAAAGGAAAAAGAAAACCACAGTAGCACTCAAGCACACTTCCTAGTATTTTATCCCATGTTTCTTCTCCTTTCCCCCTCACAAACCCTCCAGTTACCTGGTAGTAACTGAAATGAACGTAAAATAGGTTTCCTCATCCCTGTCTTATTTTGCTTGTCAATTAAAAATGAACCTGGTATCTGGTGATCCTATCTTGCTTCATCTGTTCAAATTTGCGCTTAAGTTCCGTCTGCCGCTCCACTTTTTTCTGAGCTCGACCAACGTAAATTTGTTTTCCATTGAGCTCCTTTCCATTCATCTCATCCACAGCCTTATAGAAATCACAGAAATTTTAATTACTAAGTTGCAATAGAGAAGTTCACTGCTTTAACATCAAGAAAATTTTTCAGTTTATGCATGCTAAAGTGGACCCATCACAGTAACTGGGGCTTCAGTGTTTTGGGAATATAGGTTCCCAATTTATACCCTCAAAACTAATACAAAAAATTCAAGTCAAAACAATACATGTAAAGTTGCCAATGTAATGCATGTACATTTCAGTATGAGAGCAAGGAAACCTATCATCTCCTTTCTTATTATAAAATACAGGAAACCCATACTATCTTTAGTTAGTATATTTGAGTCTTACTTTCTGTGCATCTTCATGCCTTTCGAAGCTTACAAATCCAAAACCTTTGGATTTTCCACTTTCATCAGTCATTACTTTCACACTTAAGGCAGGTCCTAAAAAAAATTTTTTAAATGATTCAAACATATTCCACACATTTATACATTTCAAATTTCAACACAAAGTCATGAAAAAAATAAAAACTAAAAAATAGTCTCTTCAAAGACCTTGTATTTCTACTAAGAAGCTAAATACTCTATTCCCTAAAACAGTCCTCCCTCCATTTAAGGAGGTATACGTTTTAGACAATTGTTAAAGATGAGATTTTATTCTTAGTTCAAACCAGATTTGCCTTTTATTGGCCAACAATTTTATTTCTTGACATCAGAATTAAGAAATAAGATTTTCTTAACCCTTGCCCCACATGACTTTCAACTGAGAGTGAAGGGAATACAGGGTTTGACCCGTGGAAAGACACAGTATCACTCTGAGAAAGTAGCACATATTTGAAGACACGTGGCCCAAGTTCTCCCAAGTGAAAAAGACACTTAAACTTAACTGAGGTGGGTTTTATCTCAGGCAGGTGGGGCCAGAAAAGATTAAAAATCACATCTGATTATAGAAAATATGGAAGATATATGGGCACAGGTAGATTGTTTCTTTTGAATGTACCTCTGGTCCTAAGCTGTACTTCCAATCTCTATGAGGCAAATAGCCAAGAAAATATTTGACAAATTTACATACTGGTCACCTCACATAGCATTATTCATTTGGGATAATTGGTAAACAATATCCAACTTCAGCAACAGCTTCTAATTAAAAAAGATGAAATATACAAAACCAGTCACTAAAGAGAACTTGGAGTAAGATGCAAGACACAATCTTTGTCAAAAGGACAAGTTTTTTGCTCAAAGGAGTAGAGGGTTCAATGTGGCCTACTAAATCAGCAATAAGAAAGTATTAGATTTCCTAATTCTGTATCATTTGAGGTGCTCAAAAAAAAAAAAGCCACCTGTCGAACTAGCTTATTAGATCAACAAATGATAAGGGATAAGCAAATCACCTGCAAAAGGGTTCAATTTACAGTTCATCTTCTGATCAGTTACAACTATCTAAAGTAAGGCTGGTTACACTTTAGATTTAAAATTTAATCAAGTTAATTTTAAATTCAAGGAACAAATTAAGATCCCATGGATTCAGAAGGCCATCCCAAGGAGATATCACGGGAATCAGGATCTCTGGCTTTGTCTTTGAATGTCATTGTTTCAAATTGCTCAAACATGAGGCTTTTAATAAGACTGGCCAAATATCCTAAAGCTGGCCAGCTTTCCTGTCCCATAACTAAAGACTGCATTCCACCCTAAGTTGGCTGTTATCATGTGCATGCCTCTGATGAGATGGGATCTGTACGTGCAGAATTCCAGCACAATGTCTTACTGTAGCATAACCTTTTAAAATCTGTTCCAATTAGGCAGTCACACCTTACTGTGCTAATACAACACTATTAACCTTTATTTATATACTACTTCGTAGTATAATGAACTATCAGTAGTTTAATCCAGATAACGACAATTATTTTTAAGTACCATATTAAGTTTCATTTCATTCACTTTAGAATAAAGTATTAGCCAAAACTAATGTTGAGCAATTACTCAGAACTTTGTGTAAAAATTTAATTCAGACACATTACCAAACTTGCCAAAGAGATCCTTAAGGCGCTCATCATCCATATCTTCTCCAAAATTCTTGATGTAAACATTGGTGAACTCTTTTGCCCTAGCTCCGAGTTCTGCTTCTCGTTCTTTACGAGACTTAAATCGTCCAACAAATCTAATAAAATATGTAAGGACTATAAAATTAGGTTCTATTTTATTAAGTTCAGATTAATTAAGGCTGATGGTTGATTTTGTAATTTTTACTGTTAATTTCAGAATCTCGAATAAAGAGCACACTAAAAACAAGTGCCTTAAGTGAAAAAAATGGAAGCATAAAATAAGAACAAACTTCTTAACTACAAGAAAAAAGGAAGCATTTTTCTTCATACACACTTCCCTCCCTTCCTTCTAGCTAACCCAGGGTTAAAGAGATCATGCCTATCAATATAAATGAGTGGGAGTTAACACATGAACCACGCCAAAGAAAAGACTTTTATCGTTGCTATTTCAAAGTGGTCCTTACCCATTGTTTGTGCTCTCCTAAAATGGAAATTTAAACTTCTGAATTCTGTACTCTAACACATAACAGCTTGGCAAATTTTCTTTGCAGCATTATCAACTAAATGTTTTAAAAATTTAGTTTTCCCCTAATATAAAGTAGTACATGTCATTTAAGACTATTGTAAAATAAAGTAAAAAACCATCTTTCATGATACTACCCAAATCATGGCTGATTTTCCCTAGGTCTTTTCCTTAACCTTCCCCATCCCACCCATACTGTAGTGCTTCTCCAAGCTATTAGCCTTAGAAACATTCTCAACAGGAACATAATTTTCCACTGTGGATATCACAACTTCATGCTTTTTGTTAATAATGCTGGAGCTTAATGAGCCTTTCTGTTATATGTTCTTATGACAGAATTGCAGAAATCACGGTAGTTCAAAAGACGTATAAATGACCTAAGTTTACATATACAGATTTTTCCAAAAGGGTTATACCATTTTATACTCAAAACAGCAATAAATTAAGTCTTTATTTAATCTAGATCCCCACCATTACTGGACATTCTTCCCCTGCCCCCAAGCATGTTGATAGGCAAACTGTTAAGATAGTTTCATCTTCCAATACTAATGATGCTAAATATTTCTCTCATTTAAAAATGGTGCTATTTCAAAAAAATAAGGATTCTAACAACTAGCCTTTGTAAACACTGTTCACATTGAGGAACTGCTGATTTCTTAGCCATATGGGTTCTTTATACATTACAGTCTTTCCTTAATCATGTAGTGACACAAAATTCAAATAGGTAACACCATGTACATAAGAATCTCTTCATTTACAGAATGACCACAGCACTTCATGAAGCGATTTATAAGAACCACACCTTAAGAGTGATGCAGTGGAGTTGTTAGAACTAAGCCCAATTTGTATGTCATCATTACAGTTTACACAGCAACATGAACTCAGCTCATTTATAAGATGACCTTACGGCTGAATTTGCCCAGATAATTAAACAAAAAAACCACTGGCACGAACAATAAAAAACTAGAGATGTTACTTCTTTGGGCTCATAAAATCTGCAATTTTATAACCTGCAGAATAGTCTCAGAGGTTTTATCAGTGCCATTATATAAAAAGTCTACAACTTTTAAAAACAAGTTTATCTCAGGAAAGATTAATTATGAAGATTGCTGGTTTAATCCTACTTTACCTTTAAATGGGTTAAGAAAGGTGAAAAGGTAAAACAACAACTACTCCCATCAATAAACTATAGTAGTATGGCCAAGTAAAAAGCCAACTTAGATTCTGAATTTAGGCCACTGGATTTGTATCCCAGCTTATCTGTTGAACCAGCAGGTAAATACAGGCAAATTATTTTAAACTCAGTTTCCTCAAATGGAAAACAGGTCAATGACTACCTTAGGAATCAAATTTCTATCTGGATTCCTAGTTCAACTATGCACTTATTTTGAAAAAGCTTTCTATCTCAGTATACCTATCTTCTTTTGCTTTCTGACTTGAATGTTGACCAATTAATTACATTAATTCACTGTTATTCATTTGTCACAACAAACAAGGAAAAAACACAATGATAAAATCTACCAAGATGTGGTTCATTATTTTCACTCCAGTTGAATCTCTTTAAGAGCACAAATGTATTAACTTGTAAATGAATTGATTTGGACTATTAAAAACAGATCTGAAATATGATTAACTATCTATACTTACACTTTGCGATCATTTAATAGCATCCCATTCATTTTTTCAATAGCTCTTTCAGCTGCTTCCTGTGTCTCAAAATGTACAAATCCATAACCTTTGGAGCCATTTTCATCACAAACCACCTAGGGAAAAACAGATACCAATTTTTCATTACTTGCTATTGATTTAGCATTTTTTCCAGTGTTCAGAAAGAACTTGTCAGCCTCCTAGCCTGGGTATTAGCATGGTTGCTCTTTCAAGGAATAAACTACAAGAAGGTAAAACACTATAAATGTTTACCTGTCACATTTTTGCTTACCTTACATGAAAGGATGTTACCAAAAGCAGAAAATGTATCATACAGTGCTTTATTATCAATGGATTTGTCCAAATTTTTAATGAATATGTTGCCCACTCCACTTTTGCGAAGTGATGGATCACGCTGAGACCACATGATGCGTACTGGCTTGCCCTTTATAACATCAAAATTCATGGTGTCCAAAGCACGCTCCGCTGTGGAAAGACATGTTCAGAATATTACTTCAAAACATTTATAGACCACTAAGAATTATATAAATTATTACGGGGAAAGTAGTTGGGCACAGTCCTTCTCTCCCCCTATCTAAATTTCAAGATTGCTGGGCCTTACACCTCACACTAGTCTTGATTTAAACTGTATAATGCTAAAAAATAAGACAATTATCAGAAACCCCAAATTTCCCATCTTAACAGATGACATATCACCAAGGTATTTCTGAAACATTTTTTCCTTTAACTACCATAAATTTAAAATCCCCTTTTGGTTCAACATAAAACCAAGATACCCCTTCACATACAATCTGCTTAATGAGCAATATAAAAGATATCAGATAACTGTAAATTACCCAGACTTAAAAGCTTTTAGTTTTTTCAAGCATTTTATTTTCTTCCCTTATTTCTTGTCAAAATCAGCCTTTTCTTTGCTTACCACAGCCAATATTATACAAAAATCAGTCCATTAAAAAAATAAAAATAAAGTCCCTGGATTTTGGGAGCTGGGTGATTTCAGTGACGCATGGCACAAACTTCGTATTACTATGTTTAAAAAAAAGTTATATCCATTCAGATTAAGATTTGAACTAGGTCCTCAAAAACTAATGTGAGGTTGGCATACTTAGCCGTAAAATGAATACGAAATTTTTAATACCAGGTCTGTAAGATTCACAATTCACTCATTAAAGCTTTCTTGACATGTAAAACCAATTTTTATCTTCAGTCATTGATTTACTTAATAATTGACCATTTAATCTATTATTTCTACGTAGTGCTAGAAAAACTTCAGAATCTACTCTGATTTCAGTCTATGAAATACTGAATTAGGTGCATCTCTACCATGAAGCATTTATTAAATAAACAGACTTTTCATGGAGAAATATATTCTTAAGAACATCAGTCCTCAAGAGGGAAAAAACATAGTCCATTTGAAGTTCTGAAACACCAATTCCCACAAATTCCATGCCAATATAACTGTAAATTTATTGAGAGGACAAATTATCTGGCCACTTCTTTTTATAAATGAAAGCTCCAGTTTCTAGAAGATAGTGACAATCAGCTGTCAGCTCATTATCAATTGACCACACCTACTCAGCTCCCCTAGTTTTTTAGCTGACTTTGCTTGAGCGTCTTTTGAATGAGTCACCTCTTCCTGTTAAATTGGAAACTGGTCACTTTCAGAAGCTATCCTACCAGTCCATCAATGTTGCAGTAAATAGCAAAAGAGAAAACCACCTAAAAAATATTTGGAAAGACGGTAATTTGTACATATAGAAACCAAACAAATGTAAGATGAACAAATGCTATCTTCTTTTGAGCAGTTACAGTACCGGCCCACTGGTATAGACTGAGAATACATATAGTGTACTGTAACCATGGTAACCTGAAGTTCAACTTTTCAAATCACAAGATATTTTAAAAATTGGGTTTGTTTTAAAATTGTTAAGCTTGGAAAGAATAACAGCCACTTCCAAAAGTTACATTCTATAGTCTTTAGGATTTGTTCAAGTTTTCTCTGTTAACTTTAGAGTGTGATTACCTGCCCCAAAGTTATCTTTCTTAATCTATTCATTCAGTGGTAAATCTTGTCCAGAGTTTGGAAAAATTGTTATGGACTGACATTTGGAGCCACTGCTTACGGAGCAAAAGGGCAGGAAACCTGCAGTGCAGTTTTACAACTTCTGGCTGTGTCACTCAATAGTAGTGTATCTACCCAAATCTTGACTGTAACTTCACCTAGCAAAAGCTGATCATTAAATAACTTCCAGTCCTATTGAGTTAATTAAAAATTTAAAAGTAAATTCCTTATATTCCATATTAGCTGACATGTATTCAAGCAGCTTGAGGGGATAAAAGCAAAATTGGGCCATAAAATTGAGTGAATCTGACTTTTGAAGTCATCTGATCCAAATATAAAGAAAATCCTGGGAACTCATCATACCACATATCTTAATGTCTGCCAAATTTTGTTTTGTGAACTGTTTACTTCAAAATAAAAAGATAAGTTTTAGCCACATTTTTTCCTCCGTGAATTAGTACTGTTATTTTGTTCAATTACCCATGACATACGGATATTCTGGACCACTTTAAAAAATAAAGAAACCTCTACTACTTAAGGCCATTAAATATAATGGTCCAGTCCACCCTACCCTCGAAGTTTACAGCCAAAATTTGATTACTTTTTTTTTTTTTTTTTGAAGAAAACCTCTGGAAAGCACAGAACTATTTCAGAAGGGAAGAAACATTCTCTATTACCAGTATTACGAATCTAATTTGGATAAAAAAACCTCAAATAACCTACAATGCCTGAGAAAACAGTGCATTTCCAAACGGTCATCCTCCACATCCTCTGCTCCCACCAACCTGCTGTTAATACTAGTGAGAAATGCCTGAACTCGGGGAAAACCCCAAATGCGCGTCTCAGCGGTAATCTACATTTCTAGAGCCATCGGTTACTGACAAGTTATTAAGAATGGAATCAGAAACCTGAGGACCACCACATCACCAAATTAACTTTATTCTAAGGCCCTGTGGCTCCCCCAGGCGATTGGGCTAGTAGCAAAAACAGGCCTCGGGCCTTGAGGTTACAGGGTTCAACACGTGGTATTTTTCGAGCACCGAATCGCACTTCCTCCGCGTCCTGGGGCGCCAGCAAGAGCCCGGGGTGGTGGGAGCGCTTCCACCTATTACCAGAGAAGGGGACTCGGCTCCTGACGCCCCAGAAGCCCGCGGCTACTGGCGGGAGCGTGGTGGAAGAACCCAATCTCACAAACCCTCCCGGCGCGTCATCACCCTAAAGTTTGAGAGCGGCTGAGGCCGAGAAAATGGTCGCAAAGGAGGAAGTGGCCAGGCGTGCGGCTGCCTGCAGCGCGGGTCCCCGCGGGCACGGGGAGCGGGGGTCCCGGCGCCCGAGTCTCTCCCCGCGGGCCCTCAAGGGGTGACATGCCCTCCCGCCCCCTCCCCCGGGCCCGCCGGCCTAGCCCGCCCGCCGCCGCCTGCGCCTCATGGCCGCCCGCCCGCCAGCCCGCCGGGCCCGGCTCTCACCGTCCGCCGGCTGCTGGAAGTTCACATACGCGTAGCCCAAGGAGCGGCGGGTGATCATGTCCCTGCAGACCCGGATGGAGAGGATGGGCCCGGCCGGGCTGAACTTCTCGTAGAGCATCGCCTCGGTCACGTCGGGGTGTAGGTCCCCCACGTAGAGCGAGGCCATGGGGTAGCTGGGGGCGCTGGGGTTCATCTCGGCACGGCTGCCCGCAGGGCCACAGGCCGCGACCTTTCCGTGAGAGGAGGAGAGCGAGTGCTGGGGCCGGGGGCCGGAGCCGGGGGGAGGGGAGCGGGGGCAAGCGCAGAGGGACAAAAATCAACCGGAATCGAAAACTACTCAACGGCCGCAGAACGGGGTCGATCGGCTGCCGCTGGCTGCTGGCTGCTGGCTGCCGGCTGGGAAGCAAGGGTGGCGGTGGCGGTGTCGGGTCCGGGCAGCGGGAAGGCCTCGGTCTCTTGGTTCCTTCTTGGAGCTGCTGCGGGGCCGCGGGCGGGCGGGCGGGTCGGTCTCGGCTGCTTCACCGGGTTATTTTATAAAAGAGGAAGAAAAAAAAATAAAAGTCTCCGGCGGGGGAGACGCGGATTTTTTGTAAATTTTTTTTGGGTTTTTTAAAAGATTTTTTTAGATTTTTTTTGGATTTTTTTAATAATAAATGTGTGTTCCGAGCCCGGAGCACACACTCCGCACTCTCAGCACTAACCGCCGGGGAGAAGGGGAAGCACCGCCTCCTGCACCCTCTACTTATACCCCCCGCCGCACTCGCCCCGCCCCCGCGCGTCTGACGCCAGGGCCCTACGCGAGCGTCAGCGCCGGAGGAGGAGGAGAAAAGGAGGCGAGGGGGGAGGAGGGAAGAGAAAACAGGAGGAAAGAGCAGAGAGGAAGGGAGAGGTGGCGGCGGCGGCTGCTGCGGGTGTGGGGGTGGGGCTGGGGCGGAGGGGCGGGGCTCCTGCGCACGCGCCGCGGCCGGGGGGCGGGGTCTGCGCTGCGTAGGGCTCTTAGGGGGAGGGGAGGGCTGGCTCGCGAGTGGGTCTGAGAGGAGTCGGGTGGGACGGCCTCTCCTTCCACACACCCCGCCCCCACCTCCACCCTGGAGAAGCGTTAACCCGTCACCGCGGCGGTGGGCGGTGCGCAGGGCTTCCGGGTTCCTCGGCGCTAACCACCCCCCACGTGCACAGCCGTCCGGGCCTCTTCCCGCCACGGTCTGCTCTGCTCCACTCGCCCCTGTCCCGTAGGGACCCTGGGCACGGGTGGGCTGGCTTGGTTCCTTCTAGGCCCAGTTTCCGAAATGTGCGTGAAAGGAGCCGGGTTGGCTCCCTTTTCTCCTACCCGGACCGCACTACGACTCCCAGCGGGCAGCGCCGCCACGCGCGTCGGCCGCAGAAGCGGTGCCTGCTGGGAGCTGGAGTCCCCAACGGCCGCGGCGCTCGCTGACCCCAACTGGCCGCGGGTCCTGTCTGCTGGCTCGGGGACCCCCAACCGTCCCGGCGCTGGACCCCAGTCGCCGCCCCGCGGTGCTTCCAGTAGAAGGGGGGAGGGGAGGGATCCTTGCGCTTCTCTCCCAAGGTATCCGAGACCTGCACTCTTTTCGGTCTCCACCGGACACTGTCTTTAGTCAAAGTGGCTTTAATTGGGAAGGCTGTTTCGGGGTCTTTGTACGCTTTCCTTTTTAAAGTATCGTGATCACTATTAACTTAAGCTGTTGGGTTGGAATCTTTGATTCGTGCTACTTCTACTTGAGGTTTCTCTGAGGTAGAAAACGGGACTCAAAAACATTTGTTTTCCTTAAAGTATGAGTCTCACAGTTGTACAGAGCACCACGGACCGCAAGCAGGCAAAATTAGGAATAGTTTCAATGCAGTATTAGGAATGTTTAAAACAATTTTATACATTAGTTGTGGGCTTCAGCAGAAATGCTAAATTTAATAAATTGATGGCCATTAGAAAATACCAGTTTATAGGAATGATACCAAGTCAACATACAAATCCCCACTTTAAAGTAGTAATGTACTTTACAGTTTTTAAAGCACTTGCATAAACATCTTATCATTTGTTCCCTACCGCAATCTGTGTGGGTGGTGGAGCACCTAGTAATAACTTCATTTTACTGTTAAGGGAACAGCCTCAAGCTAAATGATTGCACAATCCATTCTTTAATTCAGTAAACTTAAATGCATGCCAGATACATTGCCAGGTGTGGACTGGGTGCTTTATTGTTATTTAATTAAAATTTAAACCACTGGAATCCCACATAAGTGCTATTTTGCCCCATCTTGGTAGAAAAAAGGTATTTTTGAAGAACATACTGCCTCGTGTGCTTTATTAGGGAAAAGGGCAAAACTCTGTGCATTAGGAAGACACATATTTACTAAATGATAAATCACCATTCCATCTGTTAGAACTCTGGTTAAAAATCAATCCATCAATATATTTATTGAATGTCTACCAAGTGGAGAGTAAGTAAGGAAGACAAATGACAAAAACAAATTCCTGTCCTCAAGAGGTTTATGAGGAGCTCTCTGATAATCATACATATCAGCATTAAAAGCAATACAATCAACATCCAGTCCTAGCATTTTATCTGATGGTGACAATTTTCTATTAGATTCTATATTTTTTTCTAAAGATTTTATTTATTTGACAGACAGAGATCACAGGTAGGCAGAGAAGCAGGCAGAGAGAGGAGGAAGCAGGCTCCCCGCTGAGCAGAGATCCTGATTTGGGCTAGATCCCAAGACCCTGGGATCATAAGAGGGGAAGGCAGAGGCTTCAACCCACTGAGCCACCCAGATGCCCCAGATTCTATATTTTCTTTAAAAAATAGGAGGGTGGAAATTCCATTGTTGTACTTTGAAAGAAAACAATTTCATTTTAGTATTTTTATTCAGATACTAAAACAGGTAATATGAGAAAACAGAGGTAAAGAAGAGGTAACTCAGTAAAGGAGAGTGAAGGGAGATCACCTCCAATAACTTGGAAATTACAGCAAGAATTAAAACTATTCAAAACCAAACATAATTACCAAGATTATCCAGGGGCTTACATATATTTCTGGTGGAGGAAGATGAGGGTACTGTTTGGTAGAACTCACTAAAACATGATTGTAAATAACAAAGATGAGAAAAAAGGTCTGCTTGGAGTCTAGAAAATTTTGTCAGAGAACAATAGTTTGACATGAATGGAGTTTGTCGAGGTTAGGTTTGAGTACCTCAGTCATTAGAAAGGGCTCACTCTCTGGTTTCACTAGAGCCTGGATTAAATAACTCTCAAAAGACTTCTCTTTGTTATAAAGCTATTTTGAACAAGCAACTTCCTAATTGATAAGTCCAATTAACAGCTGAGCCTCCAGGGCACTCTGACAGAGGAAATGGATACCCTAGATGGTAGGCAGAAGTATTCTAGTCACTGGAAAAATATATCAATGCTTTGTGGCTTAATAAATACTGTGAGAAGGAAGCTGGTCAATCAGGACTTCTGTGAAGCTCCTTTCTCTCAGATTAGAAACCTGTTTTTCAGATCAAAAATCAAAATAAACTTTCCCTTAATGACCTATTCCTCTCTAATTCATTCTTTTCACAGCCAAGCTTCCTATTTCTAATTCTTGTCTCTCCTTAATTCTTTAATCCGCTGTGATATTTCTCCCACCTCTACTTCTACTTAAACTGACCTGCCGATGATTTCTCCTCTATATGACAAATCCAGGGGCCTCTCTTCAAGTCCCATTTTGCTTGACATCTACAGAATCTGACCTTACTTTCCTCCCTCTCTTTTTGTAAACACACTCTCTTGGCTCCTGGGCTACAACTCTCCTGGTTCTCAGGAGATTCTCCCTGCTCTCAGTCATCTCTCATCTCATCATTACCCTTCCCTGACCACCAGATTGGGTTGGATACTCTTCCTCTGGACTTTCGCCTGACCACCCCCCTGCCACTACATTGACATGTTCTATTAAAAAGAGCCTTTCTGTGAGCTATTTCCCCCAAATAAGTTGTAAACTCCAAAATAAGTTGTAAACTCCAAAAGAGAGCCTATGTTCTATTAATCTATATTCCTATCAGGAAGCAGGAAGCCAGGCACAATGGAGGTGACTTTTTGGCTTTGGGGGGTGGTGGTGTTTTTTATATCCTAAATTCAGGGAAAAGGCCAGCCAGGTTTGTGGATGGAGCACGTAGGATGGAGGTTAATTGGGAGATCTCACCCTGAAGTTCACATGGCATGGACACCTAGGGCTGTGTTCAAGTCCAGATCATTTGGCCTACTGCAGTGAGCGACTTTCAAACTCCATAGGCTACTAGAGGGAATATATCCTAACATACTGGCTGGGCACTCATGTCCAGGGCTGAGCTTGAAGGCAGTAGACTTTTAGTACCCAGAGTCAGGCAAGCAGGGACAAACAATGATTGCTGGATGAAAGAACTTTCTGGATCTCCAAAGCTGAGGACATTATACAGTATGACTGACTTTCAACAGTATGATTGCTTCTGATAGAGGAAATTATGGCTACGAGTGAAGGGCAGAAGATAGCATATTTGTCAATTCCCTTTGACTCTTTGATTCACTACTCTCATTTTTCTCTCCCATCATTTCTTTTTGGTCTTAAAAAAATGTGCTATGTTTATCTGGCTTGCCTGTGTATATCTAATTTTAGATTGCAAGCTGTGGGACAGAATAATGTCTTTATATGTGCAGCATCTCACTGTGGATGCCTGAGAATGTCTAATGACATCAACATCATTCAATTAACCTATAAAAATAAAATGTAAAGTACTCCAGAGAACTGGTTCACTTGATCTTCACCAGAGATTCATAAGTAATTTTCAGCTATGTCCAAGATATATTCAGAATATATCCAGAATAATTTATAGTATTCCATGTAACATATGACCAATTAAAGTTGACTGGCCTTATAAGGTCTTTAGGTATTACTGAGAGATGTAGTTGAAATGAATAATAAGGATGTACAGCACTCTTCCCCTACTGCAGGGATAAATTTTCTGTAGATCCTTGAAAGAGAAAAATATTAACCAACATCCATGATAAGACCCAAAGAACCTTCTGGACCTCCAAAGCTGAGGACATTATACCATATGACTGACTTAAACATTCTATAATGTTTAAGAGGATCAGCTATGTGCTTCCTTGCTTTGCTGGGTTGGTGAGGGGCATAACACCTAATCAGATTTATAAATTATCATGATTTTATGTTTTCTTCCACATGCATTACCTGTTTCCCTCATACCAATCAAAAATAAAGAAAAAGATTTATAAAAGGGTTTGAAATTGGTTCTGACATTGTGTGTCAGATGGTGTACATGACGTTAATTGTGAGGAAATGGCTGCCAAGTAAGTAGATTCTGACACAGACCCACTTAGGGTCATAAACACAGGCTCAGAAACACAAACAATATCAGGAGAAAAAGGCAATTAATGGCTTTGTTGTAGCAAAGAAGAAGAAACTCAGAGAAATCTCGGGATATTTAGGTCTCCTTACAAAGTGCCCTTCCAAGGCCTAGCCTCTGTGTTAAGCGAGTTCTAACAGCAGGGACACTACCATAACAAAAATACCACTACCCACCTAATAGGGTTTGGGTGAGACCTGCAGAAGGTGTTACTTGTGAGTCTATATTACATAATGTTCAGTGCTACCATTTATGGAGCAACTCTTGTCTCTATAAATGTAACTCTTAGACAGAGACTGACACACGTAGACAGACATACAAAAAATACAACTGTCATTGTCCTAAAACTAGCGCAAGAGAACAGAAAAGTACAGTGGCTACATCAAGACCATGCTAACTATTAGATGAGCAGCCAAAAAAACCTATCTATTGCCTATCCAGGTTGTGGATTTTGTGGGGAAGGTCAATGTGAGAATTTTGAAATGGACCTTGGTTCCTAAGGTACAAATAACCTAAGTATGTAAATTCAGGTATAAAGCATGAGAAAAATACATTTTAGGAAAATAAAGAAATTATGTTAATACCAAGCACTAATATTTATTGAGTTACTTACATGTCTCTTCACAATAACCCTTTGGGGTATGAGAAGGCGACAGTACTGCCAATGAACAAACTAAGGCTTAAAGAACAACTTTGATTTAAACACAGGGAGTGCAAGTTCAAAGGGCGAGGTCTCTGATCTGGGAATTCAAGGGGCCAGTACTTGGAATAAAGACAGGAAGGAGCATTGCCTGTGGAGGAAATAACATCAGGAATGTCATGAGGCGGGATGACAAGAGGTGCTGAGGATATAACAAAATCCAATGGCTGAACCATGGCAGATAGAAGTGGGTAAAGGCAAGTGAGAGCATGAGAGAGGGGAGCGAGTATGAGGAAAAAGAGACTGGGGCTTAGATGAAAAAGGAGCACAGGATCCAATCTTGTGGCCTTGTAGCTTATCAGAAGGCAATTTGGGTGGGGGAGTAGAGACGTTAAATTTGAAAGAGGATGGACCAAGGATATTCTTGGAAGTGTCCTACCTTTAATCTTCCTGGAAGTGAGGTGGAAGAAAACATGCTCTTACAGGCTAATGAAAAAAAGCACACCAGTTTATTCAGGAAAACAAACTTCATTCCTGTAGTCAATCTTAGAATTTATTGTATAACTCTTTATATAAAAGACATCAGATTATAGAATTCTTTCATTCATTCATTCATTCATTCATTCATTCATTCACTACAAGTCAAGTATTCATTTAGGCCTATAGCATGTGTTGTTTAAGGTACATTAAAACCAGTAAACTTTCCGCCTTCCTGGAGCTTAACTTTCTAGAAAATCAGGCGACTGTCTTAGTGATTTTACAGAAACTGCAGGAACAATTTTTATGTGGATGTTTTTCTTTCGTCAACTCTTCACAATGACTAATTACCATCTGACAAGATTATGTCTGTTGAAAGCTAAATTTGGCATTAAACATGCCAAACTTCCTGAGGGTCATCGGGTAGTTTTTAGCCAACATATTTCAAATATCAGTGGGCTTTTTAAAATAGGTAGATCTGAAGTCACTGCCAAACTGAGGTTCTCTGGTAGGTGACTAAAGGAGAGGTATTTGGGTTGGTTATTACAAAGGTATGTATATATTTCCATGTATGTACTTTACTCATTCAGTATGTATTTACTGAGTGGTACGTTAAGAACCTTGAAACGCTGCAGGTATAGAACTGGGCAAGAAAAATCTCTACCTTAAAGAATATGTAACAACGTTAACACCATTGACTTCACTGCTGTGTATGGATGTACTTTTAATCTCAGTGAATGGATTGCAAAGTTCTCTGGAAAACTTGACATTTGAACTTTATATATAATATAAACCTAGAGATTTATAAGTAATTTCAGGGTACTGTTCTCTAGGATATACCTAGAATAATTTATATCTCATTATATTAGATAAATTAGAGTTGGCTGGTTTCATGAGGGTTTTAAGTCTACTATTAAGAGCCCTGGCTTGATATGAATGGTGAGAGACTATAGCAACCCCCAACTGAAGACTTATACTTTCTGGAGACTTCTGTAATTGTAAAATATTACATAAAGGATGTAGATAGTCTAATGGGGTGACACACATGATGACCAACCATGACAATGCAACACAATTCATGGTATACTGGTAGGGTGAGCACAAGGTACTCTGGATATGCAAGGCAAGTGCATTAAACTCAGCTTTGGGTGCTTGGGACTAGAGGTGAGAAGAGCAATCAGGCTGAGTTTCCCTAATTTAATAACAGCCACCATTTAGCAAGCCCATATACTCAACACACAGGTCAAAGGGAGGGCAAAGGGAGGCTCAGAGCCCGCAGCTAAACCCTATCCAGGCCTATGAGCAACGTACTCGTGATGGTGCCACTTCTGGGTTAGGCCCTGATAGAGCACTGTGGCAGCTCTCATCTGAGTCATAAGTCAGCTACCTGTCAGATTAAATGAAGAAATTCCATTCCAGGTTTTATTGTTCATCATTAGACAGCTCCTATAACTATGGTTCACTGGTTTATTTTGCTTTTTCTTCAAGGATACCAACAAGGTATAAACAACTTCCCTCTAGAAATCTTCTTTTGGGCTCATTTGTAGGCTTAGCAAGAAAATATACTTTGGCTAACTGGTGGATAACTGCTTATGTCTTCATAAGTATACTCTGAATGATCATTGTTACAGAATATTGAGGTGTGGGTACCTGTCCAGTGTGTCTCTGACTTGGAAACCCTTATAGTTGTAAGTCTGGATTTTAATCAGTTAGAATTACTTTAGGTTTGCCAGATGACACCATTTCCTTTTCACTAATAATTTTGGAACACTGTCCATTTCTTTCCATACAAAAACCTATTTTTAAAAGATAACATGAAGAGAGCCTATCTGCATTTAACTATTGCTAAGCTAAGGAACTTGCATTTCAAAACAAAAATCCTAGCTTCCCAAGAGGAAAAAGTAAGAAGCTGGAAACCACTACCTCTGAGAACTCAGAAGGGTGAGTTGCCTGCCTGTTCATGGGCAAAGACACAAGGACCAAATGGTACACTCCTAAGTATTACCCAAGCAAGCAAAATGAAGTTTTACTGAGTGGCAAAATAATTGGTCTGGATAGCTTTTGTGAGAGGCATTCTAAGAGAAAAGCAAGAAAAAAATTGAAAGTTATGTAGTAGTTTCACTGTTAATACTAATATTCACATTACTATTGGATCCTTTTAACATCAGATAAGAGAAATGAGTGATTATGCTAACTTTGTCAAGAATCCAACATCTTTATTTAGAACAATAATTGAATGTTTCACTGAATTGTAAAAAAGGGAAATATAATTTGGATGAAGGATTTTAAGAAATTGAAATAGGGATATTATAATGTGAGAATGAAGTTGGAAATATTAATATAAACTAATACCGTATAATAAATATGTCTTTTCTAGTTGTGTTCAATGAAATGGCCAAGGAATAATGTTACTCCACCACGCAGCCTGATGATAAACACTCTTAATGCCTACATTCTTGGGTTTAATACCATTTTTCACTCAAAGGAAACATAATATGACTTGGAAAAATGGCTGATTCATGTCTGGGTCTGGGAAGATACAGGTAAGTCTTGGAATATTTTATTGGGCCAGAAAGTGAGAATGCTTTAAAAAACAATGGTGTTGCAAGGAAGAACACGGGGCACTCATTGGCTAAATTCTGTCAATTTGAATATCAAAAGGAAAATGATGACTTGGTTTAGTTAAAATGTGTTTATTTGTGAAAAGCTGAGTTCATAATGATAGCAAAGATGACAAAAGTTGATAAATTGTACTAAAGAAGTTGAAAATAATTGAATCTCATTACTCACTCTTATCGTGCTAGTACTGTTGACTCATTCACTGAATCAGTGCAGAATATCAAATTCAGTAAATATCAACTATGTTAGTTTTATTTAATCTCAGTTTACATTTAGAAAAATAATTCTTAACTCTTACACAGTAACTGCCAGTGCTATCCTAGGGCAGACTGATTTTTTTGTAATGACAAAATTATATACCAGTCTGCCTTAGAAACCTAGCGCAGGGAGTTTTGATTACACCTCTAAGTACTGTTCCACTGAGTCATCTTGGGAAAATTAGCATTGGAATATATTGGTGTTATTGTACTCCTGAGTCTCTTTGTCTTGATCAGCTAAGTTTGAAGAGCTAGTTCATAACCCTGGTGGCCTCTTGCATAAGTCTACAGCAGCCCATCTGATAGACCTTTCCATGATGTGGAAATGTTCTATGTCTGTGCTGTCCATATGGCCATTAGTCCCACACAACTAATGGCTACTAAGCACTTGAAATGTGGCTAGTGTGACCCAGGTATTGACTTTGACATGTGATTTTGTTTAAATTAATTTAAGTTTAAAGTTAAATAGACCTGTGGCTTGTGATGACTAGATTTTAGGTCTAGATTTTAAATCTCCTTTTGGTCATATAGTATAACTTTAGGTGTACCCAACAAGGCAAATTCTTTCTCACCAGTCCTGGAACATTGCCCATTTTCTTAAGATAAGCATCTCTCTATATATTTTTTCTTTAAGATAAGCATCTATATCACATTTATCCTAAATGTGAAAAAGTAGGATTTTAATTTTTTTGAATAAGTAATGATGCATTAATAAATGTTGGTTAAGCCATTAAAAAATATTAAAAGGTATACAGCAAGAATTCTCCCCCATTCTATCCTCCAGCTACTGGGGTCTCTTCCCCATTGGTAAGACTAATGTCAGTTTCTTGTGTATCTCAGAGATACCTTATACATACATGAATAATGATAGCATGTTTTTGTTATATACAAGGCTTTTTCCTCTTAACATATTTTAGGGGTCACTCTGTATCAGTATATCAACAGCCTCCTTTATCCTTATGACATGGTCTTAACAATCTATTTTAAAGAATCCCAGAAGGTGGCCTGTCTGCTATCTTGACAAACGATCAGACAACTTGCATTTGGAATGTGAAGAATCTTCATTACACAAGACAGATGAGGATAACAGCAGGTAGAACCTATGGCAGCCCCTAGTCGGTGCACCCCAACCATAGAGAGGAGTCCCAAATTTTAAAATGCCTAGTCCTTTTCTTTTTAAACTTATACTTTTTCTTTTTAAACTTATACTTTGAGCCAAATCATGCTAAATTTTGTGAAGGGACCCAAGATGTTATATTATGAAAAACATGGACTATGATTTTTTTTAGATAGTATGATTACAATGTTAATCATACATAAGCTTCTTTAGTGACTTTCCATTGCACTTAGAATAAAATCCAAAGTCTACACCAAGGCCTGCCAGGCTCTGTGTGATCTGATGCCAGACTTCTTAATCACTGGCCTCGTAACAGGGCCAGTCCTTTCCTGCTTCAGGGCCTTTGCTCTCACTCTTCTCTCAATCTAACATGCTCTTTTCTGGGCTCTTTCTGTGGCTCTCTACTTCATTCTCCAACTTCAGCTTAAATGTCATTGTTTTCTTTTTTTTTTTTTTTAAGATTTTATTTGTTTATTTGACAGACAGAGATCACAAGTAGGCAGAGGCAGGCAGAGAGAGAGGAAGAAGCAGGCTCCCTGCTGAGCAGAAAGCCCGATGCGGGACTCGATCCCAGGACCCTGAGATCATGACCTGAGCCGAAGGCAGCAGCTTAACCCACTGAGCCACCCAGGTGCCCAATGTCATTGTTTTCTTGATGTCTTTTCCTAGTGACCTATCTAGAGCACTCCTTCACTCCCTCCCCCACATTACTTTCATCGTGGCCCTTACTATAATCTATAATTATTTTGCTGATTTGCATTTTATCTCTCTACCATTGGAAGGTAAGATCCCTGAGAACAGGAACTTGAACTGTCTTCACAGATATATCTCTAGGACCTAAAACAGTGTGTGGCATACGGCTGGTATACAATTAATACCTGCTAAAACAAAATATGTTGAGTAAGCAGGTACTGAATACACTTTAAACATAGTGTCCAGAACTTGAGAGCATTTGGACAAGTGCCATGTCTTCCAAATAGTCCCTTGTGATTGAATAAACATAGTAAATTACTCTAAAACAAATATGTTTTCATATGCTTTTGATTCCATTAATACCTATCTGTAGTCCTACTTACTTCTTTTGTAAGTCAGAGATGTTTACTATGTTTTAATTACTAAAGCCACTTGCATCTTCTATGACATGTCATCTATGAAGTGTTACTGCTTATGCCAAAGTGGTATGTGTTCCCCATCTGACAATCTTTTTGAGTCACTATATCAACATGTATTGGTCATTATGTCAACATTTATTAGTGTTAACTTGTCATTACTGAAAAATACACATTCATGTGGGGCTTTAAAGTTTGCAAAACATTTTTTATTGATGCCAATTTATTTGATCTTTACAACTACCTCTACTCCGTAAGGCATCCTATGGCCATTTTTACTGGCGAGGTTACCAGAACTCAGAAGAGATTACATTTTGCTTAAAACGACATGAGTGGCAAAAGCTAGAGCTAGTAAGTGCACTCAACTCTTCTAAGTCAAACTTCCAAGTTAGAATCTCTGGCTTTTTCAGCCATAGCACAGCTATTCTAACACTATATTTGATAAAACTTGGTAGTTTACAAAGTACTTCTGCATCATGTATCTCATTTAATCCTTCATAGTTGACAAGCTAGTAAAATTCCTTCCCTGCAGAACTTACGAAGTATCTTTAAGAGAATGCTATACATACAAAACTGAAGACATTGGTATAGAGTAACATAAAGACATGGAAATTAATTATGGAAATGCATACAGATGCCAAGGAGATTTAGAATTGTATATAGGTGGGTGCTGACTGGATTTGGAGGGAGAGGAAGAAATCAGATTCACGGGGTGAGGAAACAGGAGCGATCCTAGCCTTCCATACAGAGCCAATGAGCTATGCAAGTAGAGATATGCACGTAGACACAATGTTGTGTGGGCAACATGGAAAGCAAATTAGCTGGACAAAAATAAGTCGCCCCATCCAGAAACCAGGAAAGCCGAGGATACTAAGATGAGGAGTACTCCCAGTTGTTACAAGACGTCAGGTGTCAAGGAGAACTTGGATTTTATTTGACAGATATTGAGAAGCTGGCAAAAGCTCAGGCAAACAAAATATTCAGGATGAAAACAAAGCCTGATGACTCTTCTGGCAACTGTGTGTAGCATGAATTGCAGCAAGGGAAACTGACTGAAGGCCAGCACGGTAATCTTGGCATGAGGCGACAAGAGTCAGAGACTGAAGTGGTGGCTAAGGAAATGGGAAGGAAAAATAGACCTTGAGGAGAAAGGCTCGTTGGGACTGAATGGTTGATTAGAGAAGGAAGGAGAAGAAAGCATTCCGGGAAGGAGAGGAAAGAATGAGAAGCTATTGCAAAGTTTCTAGCCTGCTGAGCTGGGCTGTTGGTGGTGCAATTAACATGTTATTTCTGAAGGGAAGCCTTTTGGCTGAGGCCAAGAGTAGGCAAGAGAGGATAAAGAAGGGATGAGCTAATTCTGGAAATGCAAAGTTGAATGAAGGTGGTGCAAGGAAGTTTAGCTGAAGGCCTGTAGACAACCCAAGAAACAAGTCTGGAAAGAAGGTGAGAAGTCAGGATGTATGTTGTGTCATTTTTATTAACCCCTGACCATTTCCCAAACTGTACCCTGGCTGCCTACTCCTGTGGCCTCGAGGGCTCTTTCCCTGGCAATTCACTATTGAGAAAAGTTCACATTTATAGATTGGAATATTTCTTTGTGAACTTTCTCTATGGGTATCTCAACCTAAGAAAAGGAAACTTCACAACAAAGGAAAAGGAAAAGGAAAGGACTTTAGAAATGCATTAAGGCTTTTTACCCTGAAATAATTATTTAGCAGTTACTTTGGCGGGGTGCCTGGGTGGCTCAGTGGGTTAAGCCTCTGCCTTCAGCTCAGGTCATGATCTCAGAGTCCTGGGATCAAGCTCTGCATTGGGATCTCTGTTCAGCAGGGAGCCTGCTTCCCCCTCTCTCTGCCTGCCTCTCTGCCTACTTGTGCTCTCTCTTTCTCTGTGTCAAATAAATAAATAAAATCTTTTTAAAAAGTTACTTTGGTTTTTAAAATTTAATATTCATTACTTTCAAATTCAAAATTTGTGCTTAAGCTTTCACATTAAATATACCCATTTATTATTCGATTTATAAAGCTAGTAAATTGATGTCTGCTTCACTTGGTTAATCATTTTAAACTACACTTATTAATTTGATAATGTGAATTTTTTTTTCCAGACACATCAGTTTTCTGATTAACAAAGCCTCCCAAATTCTTAAGTAATTCTCACAAAACTAATAAACACATCTGGTAAGTGGTAAGTTTTCTTAAAAGTTCCAATATAGGGACACCTGGGTGGCTCAGTTGGTTAAGCGGCTGCCTTCGGCTCAGGTCATGATCCCAGCATCCTGGGATCGAGTCCCACATCGGGCTCCTTGCTCGGCGGGGAGCCTGCTTCTCCCTCTGCCTCTGCCTGCCTCTCTGTCTGCCTGTGCTCGCTCGCTCTCTCTAACAAATAAATAAATAAAATCTTAAAAAAAAAACCAAAAACTTCCAATATAGTGTATAAACTTTAAAAGGATTTTTAATTTAAAATCAAAAGTCTTAATAATTAGTTAGTTACACCCTTTAAACCCATGTTGCAAGGTTAATTTTCAGATACTTTATTAACATTAAAAATGTTTCTATGAAATTCTATTAAATATAAGGAGTATTTAAACCATCAAACATTAGAGACATTTAAAATACCAAATACGCAGATTCTTTAATAGAAAAAAATATATATATAGTATTTCCTTCATTATTTCTCTGTTTAATTCAAAATTTCCCCAGGATTGAGAGATGCGTTCATTAAGAAAACAATTATGTTATCCCAAGCAAATCTAGGAATACCTTCCCAAGAAATGTCTGGGTTGGGGCGCCTGGGTGGCTCAGTGGGTTAAAGCCCCTGCCTTCAGCTCAGGTCACGAAGGTCAGGTCAGGGTCCTGGGATCGAGCCCCGCATTAGGCTCTCTGCTCAGCATAGAGCCTGCTTCCCCCACCCCTCTCTCTGCCTGTCTCTCTGCTTGCTTGTGATCTCTCTTTCTGTGTCAAATAAATAAATAAAACCTTTTTAAAAAAAAATAAAAAAAAAAAAAAAAGAAATGTCTGGGTTTACCTTCTTAAGTTAGGAGGGTTCTGTATGATCAGAGTCTCTTGTTCTCTGGGTCTTCAATTCATGCCTTCTCTCTAGTGGCACCCAAAAGGCAGGGTTCAGCTTTCTCTCTGGGAGGGCAGCCAGCCAGATTTCAGTTCTATATGCTTTCTTCTTGCCACCTGCTTCAAAGCTGGTGTTTTCCCTCTCTCAGGATTCCCATGTACCAGGGTAGTGTCTGGAGGCCCTAACCTCCTGCCTATAGGCCTGGACCAGGCCTGGTCTCCTTGATAACCCACTCCTGTCTGAACCTCTTTGATCTTGCATCGCCCTGTAGTGGGAAGAAAAAATACATAGTTAAGATTAAAAGCAGTCAACAGAACTTCTTTTAGGAGAAAAAACTGCCTCTGGCTAAAGACCTGGACTCAGCACAGCACTTCCCCAGGCCATTTTGAGTGTCAAAAGGTAGCCCTGATGGGAGGGCAAGAATGAATTAGGAGTCAAATGGCTTGATATGACCTATGAAGAATAAAACTTGAGTTCCAGAAGGCAGGAGGAGAGGGTAGGAGAGAAAAATCAAGGCAAAGAGGGAGAGAGAGCTGAGCTCAAGGGTAAGGACGAGGTGGGTGGGTGGGTGGACCCTGTGGGGAGAGGCCTGTGAAAACTCCCTGTCGTTGGGAACCGTGCCTGGACCAGTGGAACAGGGAGATGTGATGTTCTCGGCAGTTCCTTCTGCGGCGTTCTCCTCCATCAGGACGCTAGTGCTGTCCAGGAGAATTAACCCAAGCCGTGGTGGATCAGAGCTAGGAGAGACTGAGGTAGAGAAGAGTTGGGAGCCCGTCCCAACCTCCCGGGAACAGAGATGTTAAACAGGAGTGAGATGACGAATGGATGGGAGCAACAGAAGCATGAGAGACTCAGGGGCGTCAGGAAGAGCAGGAGTGGGAGCCAAACTGAGAGAGGCTGGTGAGACCATGCACAGGCAGAAGGAGGTCAGACAATTGGGAGGCGGCTGCGCAGGAAGGAATGAAGGGGGTAGAGAGGGGGTCAGTCGAGTCTGGAGCCTTCAGAGGGGAGGGCTGCAGCCTGAGGAGACAGCCCAGCGGTGGGGTGGGAGACAGTGTGAATGCTTCCGAAGGAGAAAACCTGGAGAGGAGAGAACAGCCTGCTGCATGGGACTTTGAGAGTTCTGCATGGCAGAGGGAGATGGGGGAAGGGAGAAGGAACCTCTAAGGAAAACAGAGAGGACTGGCCTGAGAGAGAGGAGATCTGGGAGAGTGCCTACCTGCAGAGACCAAAGAATCAATGAAATGATCCCAACATATCTGATCTGGTTTACTCAGCTCAGCATAGTTCATTAGGCCCGTATTAAACATCCCTGGTGTCCTAGACCCACAGAACAGAGATGGCCTGAGGCTATCCCCAGGCCAGCTACTTTCTAATGTTGGGGAATCCATCCAGAAAATGGGCAGGCAGGGTGGGGGTGGGCAGCTGTTGGCCAGAGGGCCACAGGACAGGAGTTCTCAAATTCTGAGGGCTTGTAAAAACTCCTATTCCTGGGCCACACCCCTAGAGTTTGACTTAGCAAAGCCGGGCCTGGGAATCTGCATTTCTGAGAAGCTCCAGGTGATGCTGATGCTGCTGGTTCCAGAACTGAGAACCACTGCCTGAGGCGATGGTGTGGGACTAGGGGTGTAGAAGCATGGGAAAACCAGTGCTCCCCCTCGCCTTCCTGCTCTATGGTTCCCCAGGCCTGACCGCGGGCAGACATTCCATCACTTGCTCTCTAGGCTTCTCACCATCATGTTAACAACTGCTGTTGTAGCTTCTAACTCTAAAACATGGTCTGAAAGGCTGCGGGGCTTCTGATATGGAGCCAGAAGGGAGGTGGAGGAGGGGAGCCCCCCCTACCTCTCCCTAGTCTCTTTATCCCCAGGCCCTGGGCCCCTGCTTCTCATGAGGACAGATAAAGGTTCCCAGTTTCTATTTGGCTGCTATGGGGAGGCCTCCTCAAGTACCTGGAAATAAGGTCGAGTTCTGAAAGTCTGAAATCCACACTTAAAGGATCAATGCAGAAGCTGAAAGGACGGCCTTTGCTAACGACCCTTTTCAGTCACTTCATTAAAAGAGTAATGAGAGGAAGCACCCAGACCAAGAGGCGGGGGTGGGGGCTAGTCAGCCAGGAAAGTTAAAATGGAATGACAGAGGCTAGCTTGGGCAGTGACTACCCTGGCTTCGGCCTGGGGAGAGCGAACATTAATGAACAGACTTCTAATACTACGGTCCCGTTGGCAAGCTCATTCCTGATGTGGGGACAGAGGCATGGCATTTTTATTTTTTTTTTAGCCTGATACCATGAGTTGCTTGATTTATCCAGCTGCCGTTGTTCTGATTCTCATGCACCTCCAGGGGCAGGTCTCTTTGCAGGGAAAGAAGACACTAGTCTCTCATACTCCGGGGAAACCAGTCCTTACGAACGTTCTAGTTCTTATTGTGGTTGATCTGTTGATATTTTGACTTTATGCATTTTTCAGGAAGTTAGTTAATTCGACTCAGCCACTTAGTGATGGCTCCCTTCTCAACATGCTGATAAGAATCAGGTTTCGGGGGACGCCTGGGTGGCTCAGTTGGTTAAGCGGCTGCCTTCGGCTCAGGTCATGATCCCAGCGTCCTGGGATCGAGTCCCACATCGGGCTCCTTGCTCGGCAGGGAGCCTGCTTCTCCCTCTGCCTCTGCCTGCCTCTCTGTCTGCCTGTGCTCGCTCCTGCGCTCTCTATCTGACAAATAAATAAAATATTTAAAAAAAGAAGAATCAGGTTTCAGGATCTGCTGGGTTGAGGACTCCTACCAGAGCTGGGACTGGTACCCTCACTAAGGGGACATCCCCGGAGACCACCAATCTTTCCCATTATTCCCAGGATACATGGTAACCGGGTATGACACTAGGGAGCCACAGCCCACCCTGAGGGTCCAGAGCAGGATACTCAGAGATGATAACAACTGTGTCATATCTTAAAAGGCTGAGTAAAGCTTTGCAGATAAACAGAGATGTGAAGAACATTCCCAGCATAACCCAGGGTACAGAGAAGAGAATTAGCATGCTGAGTTGTGGGAATAACACATTTTAAGTTAGGGATGGCTGGAGAAATAGATAAGGGTTACATCAAGAACCTTGAATCTCCTGGGTAAAAGGGAGTCATCGGAGTTTTTAAAGCAAGAGAATGACAGGGCAAATTTAGTTTTGTCACTCCAGCATGATTTCTGAAATCAGTATGATTTCAAGAAGGAGCTAATCCAGAGGCAGGTAGGAGGTTATGGTCCAAAAGAAAAGATAATTATGAATTATTGTAGTGCAAAAGAAACATTTCAGAATCAAATAGCAGTAGGATTTAATGTTCAGACACACGATGTCAAAAGGAAGCTTCCGTAAGGGAGAAGGCTAGGAGGGATACCCACGTTCTGGTTTGGGTGTTCAAGTGGATGGCAGTGCCATGAATTCACATATGAAACAGAGGGGGAGAGCACCCCAGGGTTTATTTTCTAGAATCAAAGGGGCTTACACAGCATGAAAATAAGGTTAGTTTTGAAAATGCTAATTTGAGGTATGCATGAGGTTTCCAAGTGGAGATGTTCAGCATTCCATTTTATGTAGTTTCAGAGGGTTCTCAAGAGGAAAAGTCAGTGCTAGACTTAAAGATTTGTAAGTTCCAGGGGTACCTGGGTGGCTCAGTGGGTTAAAGCCTCTGCCTTCGGTTCAGGTCATGATTCCAGGGTCCTTGGATCGAGCCCCGCATTGGGCTCTCTGCTCAGCAGGGAGCCTCCTTCCCTCTCTCTCTCTCTGCTTGTCTCTCTGTCTACGTGTGATCTCTCTCTCTGTCAAATAAAAAAAAAAAAAATCTTAAAAAAAAAAAAAGATTTGTAAGTTCTCCCCATAGATGTGATAAAGTCTGAGACTGGACTTGCTTGTGCTCTCTTACTCTCTCTCAAAGAAAATCTTCAAAAAAAATCGGCAAACGATATCCAGATTTTGTATCTTCTATTCATTATAGAGAGTCTTTGTGATGGTCAAAAAATATGGGAAGGGTAGAGAAAATATTCACAGTCCTGGAGATTCTTAACCAGTGACCATAATTAAATCCCATGAATTAAATGATCATCTCTCAAGCTGGTACTAGAGGCTGCGTCTGGGAAAAAGAACCTAGGGGCTCATCCAGGGGATACTGGTCTATGTACATATATTATTGCATCAAATGCATTTAAAATCCTGTGTCTACAGGATGGCACAGACTTAGTTATTAAATGCAAAGTCCTCCAGTAACGCCACCCAAAGGCAGGACTTTCGCCTGTCATGGTTCTCCTTATGCACAGGTTCTAGAAAAACAGACACCCACAACCCAAAGAGCAACAGTCTTCACGCTGCTGCTCAGGGATGCCCATGTCCGCAGTGCCTCCATGGAGCCGTGGGAAAAGGCAGTACATGGAAGAAATCTCCAATTTCTTGGAACCATGAGTGTTCCAGGACTGAATGCTGGGAGGGAAAGCAGGTTAATGGGCTCCCATGGCTGTGGTATAGGCTGCTCCTGAAGTCAGGCCAGAGACTTAAAGGGTTGATGATGGGAATGCAGGAATTCAGTGATAAGAAAAAGAGAGAGTAAGGACACTCTGGGGAAAGGTTTTAAAGGAAGTGTCTGGAAATATGGGAAAAGGTGGCTAAAAGCGTAGGTTGGATCCAGTGTGAGGGAACTGTGCACCTCCCCCCATACATTCTACCTTTTCCATTAAGTCACTCAGAATCGCTCAGAGGAAAGAATTTTGCTTTCCTTTGCCTTGATGAACCTAGACTTGGAATTTCATTAGCCTCCCCTTCCCACATCTAATTTATTCTAAAATATTGGATTTATTCTAAAAGCCCTGTGTGTTGGGTTCTGTTTTAGGTTCTTAGGAATATAGGGATAACTAGGAAGGAGGAGGCCGTTCCTCTTTGCTTTCTGATGCAAGCAGCTAGAAAACAGAAAATATCAGGTATTACAAAAAAATGAAATCAAAACCAGTTAGAACTGAGAGCTAGACAGAGAATGTGCGGGCTACTTTAGGACTGTCAGCAAGGGCTTCTCTGAGGAGGTATTGTTTAAGCGAAGACCTGACTGAGAAGGGAGCAGCATTTGAAGATCTGTGGGCTGAGCACTCTAAGGCAGAGGGAACAGCAAATGCAAGCTCTTCCTAAGCTGAGAAAATAAGGACAATGGCTGGAGTGAAGTGAGCAAGGGTAAGGAGAGGTGGAGGAGGAGGTTGGAGAGATGGGCTCCAACTGGGGTAAGGAGTCTGGATTTTACTGTGAGGGCAATAGGGAGCCACTGAAGGTTCTACACAGCAGAAAGACATGACTCTATTAATGGGTTAATAGCATTCTTTTGCTATGATGTGGAGAAGAGATCGTAGAGGGCAGAGAATGGAATCAAAGACATCAGGAGGTTACTGCAGTATATAATTCAGGTGCCGGGTTCGAGCCAGGTGGAGCTAGAGGAGGAAGAGGAGAAACGGTGAGATTCTGGGTCTGTTCTGGAGATGGAGTTAACACAGCTTGCTGATAAGTCAGGTGCAGGAAGTAAAAGAGAAAGGATTCAGGGATCATTGTGAAGTTTAGAAATGGGCAACACGAACTTTCCTTATTTGCTGTGGCCATTATATACTTTAAGAAAACCTAAAATTGGGGCACCTGGGTGGCTTAGTGGGTTAAAAGCCGCTGCCTTCGGCTTGGGTCATGATCCCAGAGTCCTGGGATTGAGCCCCGCATCGGGCTCTCTGCTCTGCAGACAGCCTGCTTCCTTCTCTCTCTCTCTCTGCCTACTTGTGATCTCTATCACGTAAATAAATAAAATCTTAAAAAAAAAAAAAAAAAGAAAACCTAAAATTTTAGGGGCACCTGGGTGGCTCAGTTGATTAAGCCTCTGCCTTTGGTTCAGGTCATGAGCTCAGGGTCCTGGGATCTAGCCCCGCATTGTCAAGCTCCCTGCTCTCCCTCCGCCCCCCCGCCCGCTTGCACACACTCTCTCTCAAATAAAATCTTTTTAAAAAAACTTAAAATTTTAAACTATAAAAGCAGTATATATTCATGCAGAACATCTAGAAATACAAAAAGTAAAATTAAGAACTAGAAAATATTCGTGACCCCATAATTCACTAATATTTTGGTACATTCGTTTTTTTTCTAACCTTTTTATCTTTGAGGAAATATTTTCCCGTGTAATAAAATAATACATATTAGTTAGGAAAAATACAGAAAAAATAAACATGAAAATCAAAATCACCCAAGTGTAACCACAATTAATATTTTTGTGGATGATATATACATATGTAGTCAACTTATTTTGAACATTCTTAATTATCTGGCTTTGTATTTGGTTCTTAAAATTTTTATTTGCCATGAACTTTACCTCATTATCACCAAAATTATTTTTAAAGTATTATTTTATACTTTATTATTATCTTATACTTTATAAGTATTATTTTATACTTTACAAGCCACACCTTACTAACGGTCCCCAGGTTGCTGAATTTTAGGAAGTTTGCCTTCACATTAACCTTCTTTCCTTCCCATCCCAACTTAGAAATAACTGACTTGAATCTTGCACTTGCTCAAAGAAATCTAAGCTTTACACGGGGTCTTCTCATCCTGACCTCCTTGAGTCACCCCTCTGCCCTCACTCCCACTCATCCAACCCCACCACGAGCAGGGCACGGGTGGCAGAGCCTTCCGTGGTGGCCTGCCTGCCATCATCATTTGCAATGCAAAAGGAAAACATACTTGAATGTGTTTCAGGAGAATCATTGCATGAGCTCTGAAGTATAACCTTTTTTCTAGGAATGAGTTCCATCCAAGTGACTAGCTTTAGGGCACAGGGCCTGCAGACATTCCTGCAACCATCTGCTAATGGCACAGGCAGGGTCATGCCCACTCACCGTGTAAGGCCACTCGGAACACCCCACCTCATGGCCCAGAACCCTCCCGAAGAGGGACACGGGTGCCTGCCTCCTGGTCGCCAGCCTCGTTCTGAACAGCTCTTACATCGACCCTACTTCTGACCTCCCCTTCCTCCATCGACCTCCCCACCTTCCATTGGGCATGAGATAGGACCGATTGATACTACTCACTCAGTTCAGGGAGGTTGATGAGAAAGCCCAGCGGCACCCCCACCCCTGCCCCCAGAGAGAGGTACTCGGCGCCTGCTTCAGGATCAATCAACCAATGGATGGATGGAAGATACACTCTTCGTTTACATCATTCCGATTACGTTCTTCCCATAGGCAGAGAGTGCCACGGTTGGTAGCCCGAAGAGAATTTGATTTATTTCTAAACTACAGATGAGGGGCGTCTGGGTGGCTCAGTGGCTTGAGCCTCTGCCTGCCTTCGGCTCAGGTCATGATCTCAGGGTCCTGGGATCGAGCCCCGCATCGGGCTCTCTGCTCAGCAGGGAGCCTGCTTCCTCCTCTCCCTCTCGCTCTGCCTACCTCTCTGCCTACTTGTGATCTCTCTGTCAAATAAATAAATAAATAAAATCTTAAAAAAGAATAAACTACAGATGAGTCCAAGTTTGTAAATCATCAGAGCTCCAGCAACTATCCCAGTAAACGTGCTTCAGCTGCACGAGTCTGAGCGGCTGTGGAGTAGAAAGCTGATGGATAATAACACTTAATATTTGTGCTGTAGGATATGTTTCCACGATCGCTCTCCCAAATTATCACATTTGCTCCTGACAACAACTTGTTGAGATGGGCAGAGATGATGTTTTTATTTCCAGTTGATGGGCTTAGTTCATCAAACGTTTATCGATCGGTTTGTATATACCTGGCCTGATGCAGGGTAGGGAGGATCCTGTGGGGAAGGTGGTACCGTTTCTACCCTCAAATTGTTCACAGTCTCATGGGAGACACAGATACAGCAACTCACGAAAGGGTGACGTGGTGAGCAGTGTGGGAAGTGGCAGAGACAAACTATAATAGGCACCCAGAGGGAGAGGTAGAGAAAGAGATGTCACGGCGGCCTCAAAGGGCCAGGTCCTGCGCTAGGGCCTTGCTGCTCCACGTGAGGTCCATGGACCACCAGCTCTTACATAGCCGGAGAGCTTGGCAGAAATGCAGAATCTTGGGCCCCACCCCAGACCCACTGATTCAGAATCTGCATTTTCACAGGACATTCAGGACATCTCTGGGTCCATTAAAGGTCGAGGAGCATGAGGCTAGGTGATTTACATATTTTATTTTCTTCACAACCCAGTGAAGTAGATATTTGCCCCATGTTATAGGTAAGAGGGGGACTTGTGTAATTCTGTCCCATCACACAGCTCTGTCATGGAGCTGGAATTTGAATTCCGGCCCCAAGGACTCCAAGCCACATTCACTACTCTGTACTGTCAGTTACTCGCCCCCCAGAGTCTCAGGGAAGCTCTGGAGGGAAGATGGCCTGTCCCAGCAGTACTGTCTCAGGCTGAAGTGGCCAGGTCTTCATCCCCACCTTGCCCAGTCACCAGAGGCCCAGGCAGGATGTGACCTCAGATGACGTGGGTCTCTGCAACTGGGCACACCCTGAGAGAAGAAGCTGCCTGGGGACAGGGGCGTGGCACATCCTTGCCTTTGTATCTTCCCTTCATCTGCATTTCTGTCCCCTCACTGATAAAATGGAAATATTAGTCGTGGGTCCCTCGGGGAGTAACTGGGGGATTGTATACCTGGCAAACAACTCAGGATGCTAGTTATTATTACCTGCCCTAATGAGGTATTCACTGTATACTTTCTCCTTTGGAAGGACTCAGGTTTTGAAAAATCTGAGGACTGTAAGAGGATGTCATGCCCAATTCCCAGCTTGCCACTGAGCATTCTCACCCTTTCCCCCAGTGTTCCAGGTTTCATCATTTCTCAGGACATCCTGGTGGAGTGAAGTTGAACTAGGCAAAAGGAAAGATTTAGGGAATTTAAAGCAGGGAGATACCATGTCAGGCTCATGGTTTAAAAAGATCTTGTGAGCTGGGGGCGCCTGGGTGGCTCAGTGGGTTAAAGCCTCTGCCTTCAGCTCAGGTCATGATCCCAGGGTCCTGGGATCAAGCCCCGCGTCGGGCTCTCTGCTCAGCGGGGAGCCTGCTTCCTCCTCTCTCTCCGCCTGCCTCTCTGCCTACTTGTGATCTCTGTCAAATAAATAAATAAAATCTTTAAAAAAAAAAAGATCTTGTGAGTTGAATCCTAAAGGATGGACTAGAGGGTGTATTATCTGGGTACATATTACGTTTCTGAGACACAGAGACTCAAAATAAGACACAAACAAGAGAGTTTCTTTTTTTCAGAAAGTGTATGGTCCAAAAGTGTCAAAAAGTGAGTGGTCAAGGGCCACAGAGGTGGCACTACTCTATAAGGCCACTCAGGGACCCAGGTTCCTATTACTCCTATTGATCTACTATCCCCTAGGATGGTAGTTCTCAAAGTGCAGTCCCCGTACCAGCAGCATCAGTATCACTGGGGAATTTATTAGAAATAAATATGGATGGGACCCAGCAACCTATGTTTTAATAAGTACTTCAGGTGATTCTGATGAACACTCAAATGCAAGAAACACTCACCTAGGACCGTGTCCCCATCAATCAAGTCCCAACTGTGTGACCAGCCTACAAGAAGGTGGAAAAGAAAGTCAGAAGAAAGCAAACCATTTCCTTTTCAAAGAAAATGCCCAAGAGTTGAATGCATCACTTCTGCTGACCTCCTATTGGCTGGAACATTGTCATGTGGCCATGTGGCTTACCCAGCAGTAGGGAATCTTGGGAAATGTAGTCTCTAACTGGGCAGCTTCTATCCAGCTAAAACTATAGAGGTTCTCTACTAAAGAAAAATCAACGAATGCACTCTGGCGGAGAACTAATAGCCTTTGTCATTATTGCACTGGGGCAGGTAAAAAAGTGAGGGGCAGAACTAAAGCAGTGGGTATATTATGGAGAGAAAAGAATGTAGGGTTTGAGAAAGAGATTCTCTTTTGATGACAGTTTTGATCTTATGGTGAGACAAGAAGGAGAAACGGACAGCTCCTAGGTTTCTTGGTAAGTAGACACCCAACACAGTAAAGGGCCAGAGATTCTAAGGGACGGGAAAGGAGAGGAGAATATAGCCTTAATACTAAATATAATGAATTGTAGATGACTGAAGAATATCCAGGTAGGCATCCATCTCTGTAGGCAGCTGGAAACGCTTGTCCAAGGACCCTAGGGAGGGTTGGTGCTAGAGACAGAGATTCCATGGTAGTAAGAGCCTGGATGTGAGCAGGACTGCCCCAAGTGTGACATGAAAAGAGGGATCAGTGCTAGGGAATGCTGGCATTCAAGAGGCGAGCCCACTGAAAGAGAAATGAATAAAGAGTGGTCAGAGTTATAGGAGGGTGGGAGACCAGGAGATTAGAAGGTCAAGGAAGAAGAAAGGAGGCTTTAGGTCAGGGCAGGTGCTAGTGCCAAATGCTGTAGTAGTGACACATAGGACCGATACTCAGAAGTGATCTTTTGTGACAAATGAGAAAAACTGAGATGCAGCTTAAGGGATATGCCCAGGGTTCCATAGTTAGTGGCAGAGCCAGGACTAGCCATGCGTTCTGGCTCTTATCTTCCCATTAGAAGGGGTCCCAGCAGCCACTGTTGCTCTCTTCCTAAGACTATGCCTACACAGAAAGCCTCAGAGTTCTTCCTGACACTGGGCTGGGCTATAAAAACTATCCTCTGGATTGTGGCCTTCCATCCATCTGTAGGACTGGTTTCCAAAATTATCAGGGTTCTTTCTGCCTCCTGTTACACTGAGCTCAGCCACTCTGAGTCTAATTGTGACACACCAGCTTGGTTTATGGGCTTTTTTAATTTTTCCTCCCAAGCATTCCACAGTCGTTGCCTTTGTCCTTGTGGCACACCTTGCCCTGCATCCCAGTTTCCGAGCCAGGCAGTTGTCACACTGCTCTACCCACCATGTTCCATCAGCTCACTGCCAGAAAGTGGAGCCTGATGACTGGAAAAGACTGACCCAAGTGCAAATCCACGGCACTGCTGATCTTGTCTGCCACAAATTTTTTTAAAGTACAGGTAGCTTGGTTTGCTAAAGGCTCTGGGCACCTGGGTCAAGGACATAGTCTACTGATGTGATCTTATGCTCTAGGCTGCCTGTTGGTCTTGAGGTTGATCTTGGAGTTGACACCATACAAAGTTGCTTATTGCCAAAGTGCTCAGTTTGATTTTTATTATTTTATATTCCTAAAGCTTTGACAACAGTGCATCAGGGGTCTTTCAAGTTAGCTGGTTCTATGGCAGCTTCCAGCATCCTGCTCCTGGTGAATATTTTTGCCTGTTGGAAGGACTCTGCAGCTACAGGCAGACTCTGACCATCTACCAATGGGCTTGTTGTCAATCCTGAGTCGTGTGCTGACTGTAAATTGGCCCTGGGTTTTTATATATCTTGTGAGATCTCTGTGGGAACACAGTCATTACGATACAGCAGTTCCTGTCTTGAGTACTGTTGATAGATTTTTTAAATTATTTTATTTCCTATTAATATGACATAGACTCTTGGTAACCCAAAACAGACATAGTCACACATTCCACATTCCCTATTTCACAGAAGAATGTAACTTCAAAATCTAGATTGAATAAACCGAGATCTGTTATGCAGCTGTGCACTATTGTAACAGGTGAAACAGACACTCTGTCAATTTTGGCATGTTGGATGACCTTGAGAATTTAGTGATTTCCTATGACACAGAACAAAGGTTAGTAGCTGTCAGCAGAAACCAGGCAGAAATACTACTCATAAATACTTCTACTGGTTCTAAAATATATACTGAATCAGCTCACACTTCACTTTGGGCTGCTACCACCAAAGTCCAAGCCATCGTGACACTCTCACTGATGTGGACTATGTGACGCCCTCCACCCATTTTCTACACTGAAGCTGGGCTTGTCTTATAAGTAAAATGGATCATGTCTTTCATCTGCTTAAAACTTATCTGTATTCCTTCTCATCTCAGAATAAAATCCAAGCTCATCCCCATGGTCTATGAGGCCGTATGTGATTGGACCCTTGTCTGACTGTCCCATCTCATATTATACCCCTCTCCTCCCCCATGGAATAATCTGTCTACACTATCTCTTTTCCATTTGTCATGCTCTATCCATACTGACTTTTCTGTTTCTCGAACACAGGGCCACCATGTGTGGATGTGCAGGTTGTGCACTGTGGAACCCCAGGAGGGGCATTCAGTGAATGATGCTCCCTGGAAATGTGCAGTATGGCAGCCCAGCTTATACATACTGAGGTCTTTCCCCTTGCAAGGTCTTGGTACTTGCTGGTCCTTCTGCCTGGCATATCCATCTACAAAGCTGGCTCCTTCTTGTCATCCACTGGACAAATATTCCACAGAACACCACTCTCTACCAAGCAGAACTGGCTACATAACTTGGAGAGCCCAATGCAAAACAAAAATAAGCTCAGTTTCAGCTTAAATGTCACTTTTCCAGAGGAATCCTTCCTAACCACCCCCCCCCAAGCCAAAGGAATCTTCTGATCACTGTGTGAAGGAAAGGAAAGGACCCCTTTCCTTTCCAGGTAAAAACATAGCATTTCAAATTATAGTTGAAACAAAGATCCTTGGTTCCACTAGCACTGTGATTTTAGGCTGAACACCCAATCAATGTAAAAGGTTTTATTTTCCCCTTTAATGAGGTTTTGGGACGGTTCTCATTTTTCTATAAATTGGTCTTGAAGATGAAGACGGGACTCATAAGCCAAGGAGAACTTTGGTATATAAAGATCAAAAAGGCCCCATTACAACATTATAAATTGAAAAATGATACTATGGTTGGACTTTTTTTCTAATAAAAAAATGACAAAGCCCATTTTTTTAGAGATAGGGATTTCATATATAATAATGAACTCAATTATATTTTAAAGTTTAGTAGAAATTGCACAGTTACTAATTGGCTAGCATGTATTTCCCTCGGCCTTTGGAAGTTCAAGTTTTTGCTCTGATGAATTAAATCAAAATTATTTAAGTATAATTTTATCCTTGAAAAGGTATAATTTGGTTGCTTATAGCACTATGAACTTTCTTATTTAAAATACAGTTAGTTCAATATGTATTTATTGCTTTCATTCCTAAGACATTTATTAATGTTGGATGATAAAGTTCCAAGTATGATATTTGACTCAGAAAAAAGGATGCAGAGAACAGCTTCTTTAAATATAAGATCTTCTCACTTTATTATGAGTTTCTCTCCTATTCCCAGGAATCTAATACACTCTGCCTGAGTAACAGGAGATGTAAAAAGTTTAAGACTCTGTGACAGCGAGATAAGGCAAAACCATGTAATTTTCAGAGAGCCTGCCATTCTCACCATCATCCTCTGACGAAGCAACACCATATGGGGCCTCAGATATGGTTTTCTGAAGTGAATTACCCTGGGGTTCCTGCCAGAAGCAAAACAGTAAATGCAACTTCCTAAAAGCACTCGTAACCAAGGGAAAAATAAGTTTCTGCCCCAATTCCTGCTAATTTTGTAAAAGTAGCCATTTAAGAAAATAAAAAGGAAGAGAAGAGAAATAGGCTTAAGAATGATAGGAGTTTATACTTGTGTGATGTGAAGAATGAAAGCAAAAGCTAAACCTGCATATGGTGCCTCACTCAAGACGTCTCGTCCTAGACCAAATTGTGAAGGAAGGAAACCCCAACTTCCTGCTCTCTTGCCCTGCTCGCTTCAGAAGAGTATCCGATAAATTCATCTACACTGAAGTATAAATGACAACTGGTGATTCACGGATTACCTTCTCTAGGAGTATTCACTCTAAAGTAGGAAAATAGATTTGTAGCCAAATAGTTGAAAGTTGAAAGTTTTCGAGGTAGAATTTCCAGAGAGCCCAACAGTCATCCACAGACCAATTATTCGGTCTCGAGAGAGATGTCTGTGTTTGCTAGTCCTTGACATCACTCGCTCTCCATTTCTCTCTCTCCTCTGCCCTGCCTCAACTCCTTGGTTTGGAATAATTTTAGATTTACAAGAAAGCTCCAAAGATAAGACAGAGAGCTCCTTCAAATCTCTTCCCCAGTTACTCCTGTCAACATTCTATATGATTGTAGTACTTTGTTGAAACCAAGAAACTAAGATTGGTCCATTACTATTTGCCACACTCCGGACTTTAGTAGGGTTTCACTGGTTTCTCCAGTAATGTTCTGTTTCTGTTTGACCCGATGCATTTAGCCCACTCTCTTTTACACTCAGTCTTATCAAGCTCTCATGCCTGGAACTCCACAAAAAACAGCTCCCATCACGGTCATCAGTGACCACCATCATTCAGAAGCTGCGTGGCAGCCAACAAGATGCCAAAATCTTAATTATCATATGATCTCATGCATATGTGGAATTTTCAGAAACAAAACAGAGGGCCATATGAGAAGAGAAAGGAAAAAAGTTAAAGAAAAATAAAACAAGATGAAATCAGACAGGTATACAAACCAAAAGAAACTCTCAACTCAAGGAAACAAACTGAGAGTTCCGGGGGGGGGGGGGGGGGGGGGGGGGGGATGGGGTAAGCGGGTGATGGACATTAAGGAGGACACGTGATGTAATGAGCACTGGGTATTACAGAAGACTGATGAATCACAGACCTCTGCCTCTGAAACCAATAATACATTATATGTTAATTGAATTTAAAAATTTTTTAAAAGGGGAAAAAAAGAAAAATAAACCTTAAAACCAATAGTGAAAAAAAAAAAAGATGTGTAAGTCTTTTCTCAGTATTCATTTCAGAGTCTTCGTTGGATACGACTGTTCCCTTCCTCCTTCTGGGAACCCTCGTTGCTTGACCTTTCTCTTGGCCATCTTCCCATCTCACTGGTTTCCTTTGCTCATTCCTCCTATTCTTACCTCCTGCTAAGCAATGGAGGGACCCCAGGCTCAGCCTTTGGGACTCTTCTCTTCTTAATCAACACATTCCCCAGGTGTTCTCATCTAGTCACATGCTGGTGAAAGTCACCTCTTTGTGATGACTCTGGTTCTTTGTCTCTAACCCAGATCCCTCTGAGGAACCCTGGACTGACCTACCTACAGCTGCCACTCAACATTTCATTTGCACGCTAATAGGAGTCCCAAACTCACCGGTCCCACACTGAACTCTTGACTTGTGCCCTTGAACCTGCTCCTTCCCTGGTCTTCTCCACATGGCAGCTCCAATTCCACAAGGGGCTCAGGCCAAAAATTTTAGAATCACTTTTGACTCCTCTTTTTCTTTTATACCCCCACATCCAATCCATTGGCCAATCCAGCTCTGCCTTTGAAGCTATCCTGATTCTAACCACTTTTTACTATATCCATTGCCATCCTCCTGGTCCAAGTCACCATCTTTCAACCTGGATGATTGCAACAGCCTCCAAACTTTTCATCCTGCCTCTGCCCTTATCCTGCTTCTGCTTCCCTACCACCCCAGTTTATTATCAACATATGGATACTTTTTAAAAAATTTTTACTTTAAAGGTTTTATTTATTTGACAGAGAGAGAAAGACACAACAAGAGAAGAAACACAAGCAGGGGGAAGGAGAGAGGGAGAAGCAGGCTTCCACTGAGCAGCGAGCCTCATGCAGGGCTCAATCCCAGGACCCTGGGATCATGACCCAAGCCAAAGGCAGACACTTACTGACCGAGCCCCCCAGGTACCCCATATGGTTTTTAAATGTAAGTCTGATCATGTTAGTGCTTTGCTCAAACCCTCCAATGGCTTCTGTTCTTAGTCAAAGTAGAATCCAAAGCCATTACTGAGACTACAAGGTACTACATGATCTGCCTCCTCCCCTTACTCTGTCTTATTACCTACCATGCTCTGTCCTGTTTAGCCCTCTCCTGCCACACTCACCTCCTTGCTCTTTCTTCAATTTCCCAAGCATGTTTTGCCTCAAGGCCTTGTACCTGTTGCTGCCTCTGCTTGGAATGCTCCACCCCTGGATGTCTGCCTGACTTGAAGGGAAGGAAGATAAGGTAGCAACGTAGGGGGACCAGCTCCTCCAGGTTTTCCAGAGACTGTACTGATTTTGAAAGTAAAAAGTCTTGTATCCTAGGGACCCCTTCAGTTCCTGGCAAACGGGGACAACTGGTCACCTAGCAGGGGTAGGTATGGGTAGGAGGTTGCAAGCATTTAATATCTTGATCACAGAAGGTCTCATGGACAAGGAGACATTTGGGCAAAGTCTTGACAGAGGCGAGAGATTGGGTTTGCCATTCCTTAATGTTGTATGATTCCTGGGGGCCTGTCTACAAAATCTGTTGAGCACAGATAAAGAAAACCCCAAAGATCATAAAAAATGCAACTTAAAAGGGGCACCTGGATGGCCCAGTCTGTTAAATGACCGCCTTGGGCTCAGGTCTTGTTCTTAGGGTCCTGGGATCACACCCCGAATTGGGCTCCCTGCTCAATGGGAGTATGCTTCTGTCTCTGACCCTCACCCCACTTGTTCTCTCTCTCTCTCTGCCTCTCAAATAAATAAATAAAATCTTTGAAAAAAATACATCTTAAAATGTTGTTTTTAATGACTGAACTCTCATATTTTATGAGATCTACAAAGAATTGTGGCCAATGAGGCTTTCAAGCCCAATGAACTTGGAGTCTTGGCTCTACTGCACAACCCTGAGCAAGCTATTTAATTTTTCAAAGCCTGGTTTTTCTCATTTGTAGGATGAGGATTACAAAAACCTTAAGGATTATTGTAAAGATTAAAAGACTGATTGTATATAAAGTATTTGGAACCATTCTGGTATGTAACAAACAATTATAATTCATTATTTTTTTTCTCTCAGCATGTTTTTGGTGGGGCATCAATATTAGTCAACCTAAGTGCTGTTGTGTGCAGGACACAGGGATAATCCAGACCTATGGAAAAGGAGTTATGGGCAAAGAAGGCTATAAAGGGGGGAGGCATGAAAAATAAGAGTTAATTTTGATATTTCTTTTTATTTTGTTTGTTGGTTTGTTTATTTACTTTTAAGTAGGCTCCACGCTGGGTGTGGAACTCAATGCAGGGCTCAAACTCATTACCCTGAGATCAAGACCTGAGCTGAGATCAAGAGTTGGATGCTCAACCAACCAAGCCACCCCGGCACCTATAGGTACTTATTTTTAAAGGATTTTTGAGCTAACTGTATGTTTATATTCACTTATAAGAAATAATAGCGATCCCATATACCTTTTACCCTGTTACCCTCAATGGTAACTTCTTGCATTACTATAGCACAATACCCCGACCAGGAAATTAATATTGATATGGTTCATAGTAGGTACTTATCATTTTGTTACTGAAACGAAGACCATCATTTTCATGGAGTTGAATGACCAGTGCTTCCACCTTCAGGAGTGGGGAGGCCATGTGCCAAAGATGATAGATTAGTGCTGGACTATTCCTTTCAGTGCTGGACTACTGCAATGGGGGCCTCACCTGGCTCTCTCTGCTCCAAACCCCTGCATCAGACTCTGCTTCTGATAGGACCACTTCTTAGCAATGCTCGCTTTTGTCTTCAACATAATCAAAGCTACCACTTACCCAATGTTTACTACGACCACAGGCTCTGTGCTAAATACTTTTCATGCATTACCCCAATCTCTGCAAAAGCCCTATGGAGGTAAGTGATAATACCATCTCCAATTTATAGATGATGAAATAGAAGTCTAGTAAGATGAAGTAATCATAGATCTAAAAGTAAGAGAGCTGAGATTCAAATGCAGGACCGCCTGATTCCAAGGCTGTTCTTACCCACCCACAGACCCTGCTCACACTAGTGGCAGAACATAGTGCAAAGAGACTGGATTAACTGTGGCCTGTGACAGGCACTGTCTTTCCTCCCTCCATGAATTCATTTGAGTTGGGGAGGCAGAATATGAAAACATACATGATCGTACAAGGCAGTACATGGAAAGCACCAATCTAAGTAAGGTTCTCCAGGAACACAGGGAGCAGGGCAGTCGGCAGAGGCTTTCTGTGGGAAGCAGATGGGGCAGGGATGGGCTGGGCCTTGAAGGTGGGCCCAGACTTACACATGTGGAAATCCTATGAGGGGCAGAGCTCACACTAATGGCACTCATGTTTCATCCTACCTTCCCAGGCCTCCCTCTTCCCCTGTAATGACACAGATATGGGTAGCCTTTCTTCAGAATGCATAATAACCCTAACAGCTAACATAAGCAGAGGGCTCACAGTGTGCTACTCACGGTTCCAAGAGTTTTACATATCGTAACTCATTCAGTCCTCACAACATCCTTTAACCCAAGGACCGCTATTAGCCCCCTTTTGCAGTTGAGGATATTGAAGCACAGAGAGGTTAAGTAACCTGCCCAAGGTCACCCAGTTACTAAGTGAGAGCCAGAATCTGAACCCATGAAGTTTGGGTCTGGACTCCCTACTTCTGTCCTTGGTGTCAGAAGTCTAGTATAATTTTTGCTTTCCTGCACGCAAGCATTTGCAGAGGTCCTGTCCTCTACTTGGCAAGTCCTTCTTATACATCTCTATTTAGAAAACCTCACCTGGTCAAAACTCAAGTTAAATAGCACAACAGCAATCACTGTAGAGGGAGTGAGTCCTTTCTGAACAACAAACTTCTATGATTGGCCAGGGCCCAGTGAGCCCCATTTCATTTTCACAATGATCCTACGAGGTTTTTCTAAATGAGGAAACTGAGCCTCAGAGATATTAAGTAACTTGCTCAAAGGCTGAGGTTCCCATCCAAAACCTGAGTCTTCCTCTCTGTAGCTCATGTCTCAAATCCCTCCCTTCATTGTAGCCCTCCTCCCCAACAGTCACATCTACCAATAGTCACGCCTGTCCCTGCTCTGCACTGGCTGCATGCATTCTGCACCTGCTTAGAAATCTGCACACATGGCCTTGATGATCTTCTCAGTTACATGCTTCTTCAGCCAAGAGTGGCTCCAAATGTCTGGGGCCACAAGGCACACTTCATAGCACATACAAACTCTTAAGATTCTAGAGCTGGGAAGCACCCAGAGATAATCAGACCCACTACCCACCCCAGAGTCTCCTACAATGACCCTTGATCATTCATTCATTCATCAATGAATGCCTGCTATGAGCCAAGCATGTCCTGAATCAGGGGAATACAGGAACAAAGAGAACAGGCCAGATCCCTCATCTCCAAATAGTTCCATTCTAATTTGGGAAGACTGACAACAAACAAGGGGAAACAAAGAATGGTCTGTGTGCACGCAAGGGAGACAGACAGAGAAACAGAGAGAACCTAGGTTGGCCAGTGGTAGCCCTCTGAAAAGGATTTCTCCCTTAAAGTCTGTCATCCACCATTTTCTTGTATATGTCTAGCTACAGAAATGTTCTTCCCTTAAAAGGCATCCATTCCATTTTTAGCAAGCTCTGATTGTTCTGAAGTTTATTGAATCTTCTCCCGTGACTTCTACCCTTTGCCCTGAGTTCTGCTTTCAGTTACTATACCTGGTAAGCCTAACCCACTTCCTAGGACAGAGAGCCCCTCATCTGCTCTAGGACAGCTGTGTTTCCTTCCAGAAGTTCCCCCCAAACCCTCACATCCTCAGTTCCTTCATCTGCTTCCTGAATGGCAGAGTTTCAATACCTACCCCACAGGTGGCTGCCCTCCTTTCAATGCACTGTCCTTTATCTAAGAAAGGAACGTGGGTTGATCAGTGCAGAATATTCCAGAGTATTGCTCACTGAATATGGACTCAGTATTATGTAAAAACAGAACAACAAAACAAGACAAAACAAGACGTGTTTTTAAGCTCTATCCTTGTTAGAGGTTCCGTCCTCACTGGGGAGAGCCAGCCTAGCATCTTCAGAACCTGGAAGCTAGGGGAAAATTCTAGGGCCAGTGGAGGGGCAAGCCTTTCCTTCCTCAATGGGCTTACATTCAGTGGGGGTTCCTAGAAGGAGGCAAGAGAGAGAGTCCAAGGTGAAGAGTAGCAGGATGAGGAAGAACCTGCACAGGGGCAGAAGTCCTGGCAGGTGGGTATAGCACATTGTTGGAGGAAAGGAGCAGAAGCCAAATAACTTGTAGTTTTTACTTATCTACTTAATTTCTTTTCTTAAATGAATGATTTTAAGCATCTTTTTATATGTGTAAGAGCAATTTATAT